>CM033393.1:18370445-18696130 GCA_019426215.1 Buddleja alternifolia
TTTAAAGACTAGACTCTAAAAGGAATCATCAGACTAGGAAGATATATAAAAAAACTAGACATCAAAAGACCTAGGATTGATTATACGGATCCGTCTTCTCTCTTATGTCTTTGTTCAGATTGTTCTTTCACTCCCAAGTCCGATTTCTCTTTGAAAGGCTTAATTGAACACGAACTTACTCTCTTTCGGCAGCATGTGCAATTTGAAGACGAGAAAAGAAGACGAAAACATCGTCTTCTACAATCGTCTGATCTCTCGAAGAAGGGGTCTAACTAAGCTCTTTTCTGAAAGTGGAAGGCTTTCTCTTTGCTTTCTCGTTTTTTCTTCACTTCGGATTGGATTCGGAAGACGGTCAGAAGCCTTGTCCAGAGGCTTGTCGTAAAGCAAGAAAACTCACTTTGACACCACCCATGCAATGCACGTTAGGCTATCCAACTGTCAATGGCGTTGTAGCGCGCGAGTCTGAGCCAGGCCAGGGAAAAGACAGAGGATAGACTGATATGCACTCATAGACTAGCCAGCACTCATAACACACTCACTGCAAAGACTATTCTACGATCTTCTTCTTCAGCTTCTTCTCCGATTTCCGTAATCCGTTGAAGTGCACCAGACGAAAGACCATAGGGCAATGGCAATTTCCACTCATCCGATCCTTCCCTCGCTGGCCCGCATGCGTGTATGACATTAATAATAGCCTGCAGGTTTGTACTAGTAGTGCTTTGTTTCGCCTTTCTCAAACAAGTCATCGAAAATGGGAGGTAGATATTCACGAATGGGGCTTCTTCCCTGCTCCCTGCTTTTGACCTTCTGGTGGGCGAGAAGTCCAGTATTGACTTCCGTCCTTTGAGCTACTATCGACCTTTGTGAGAGAAATTCCCTTTTTTACCGATACCGACTGAAGCGAAGGTTAGCAGCCTTAAATTGCCTATGTCCTAAGTCTGACTGTCCTTACGTCAGCGCATTGGCACCTGCCGAGTGAGAGATTTCTGTGTGAACTCTGTCTGTACTGAACGGAAGGGAACCAATAGGCTTAAAGCGGTTCTTCGCCTAAGCAAGGCTCTTCTCTCGACCGGATGGGCCTATGTCACTAGAACAGGTGAGGAAGACCTCCAATCACTGTACTGGCAATTCAAGATGAACTCCTTCCATGCCAACAAGTAGAGTACTTGACTTTCAAAAGAAGCAAAAGAAGAGAGATGAGATCAAGCTTTGAAGTTGGTAGCTGAAAGAAAGCTGTTCGTGAAGGTCAGGCCAGAGCATAAGGAAGGAAGCTCACTCAGAAGCGAACTCCTACTACTCTTTTAGAGTACCGAAGCTCAATGGCATTGATCACACCTACGGCCAGAAGAAAGGAAATACCTAGCGCCCCGGTCCCTCCATTGACTGACTGGCTTAGAGGACATTTCGCGCAATGACCAGTGCAATTCGCGCATCTGTCGGTAGAGGGTTCAGATAAAGTAAGTAGCTCGCAAAGAGGGAGTTCCCCGGCTGGTACCAATAGATAGAGCGACTAGTAAGAGTAAGATAAGCAAAGGCGTTTCTTTCCCCGGACCGATGACTCGCTCGTTCAGTACTGCTAACTATTTCTTATAGGAGGATGCCGCCCCCTCGGGACTACCAGTAGCTTCGGTTATTGAATCTCGTGCAAGTTAGGTTGTGGCTGCAAGCGGAACGTAGGCGCTTTAGGTGTGTGTTGACCATGCACTCTCGCTTCGTGTAATGTCGTATGTATGATAGAGGTGGTGTGGTCATTGACCTCAATGCTAATGGTTATCCCCAAGGTTCAACGAATGAATGAAGCTATGATCGTACCCGGATAGAGATGATGGTCTTCCTCTGATGTCTTCAAGCCGGCCATAATAGAATAGATAGGCGAAGCAGTCTGTTCTCGCCTATTGATAGATAGCAGGTTGCTTCCAAGCTCAAACCATTTGAAACTGAATTGCTACTTTTTTCTTGTTATTGATAGACCGCCCCTGTCAAATAAAGTATAGGGAGTGGAAGAGAGAAGGAAAAAGAGCAAAGGATTTACAAGTCTAATAGGAGAAGAATGGCTGACACGTTGACTGCCTTCGATACTCGAAAAATAACCCAAGCGGTCTAACCCCCGGGGCGGACCCCAACCGAAAGGCGCTAGACGGACTAACGGCAAGCGAGATAAAGAAAGCAGCTGGCCCTATGTGTAAAACCTTGCCGCGGGAGATCTCCAATGAGAATAAAGAAAGTTTTTGGGCAAGACAAGAAAGAAACTCGCCCTTTGACACCAAGGGATAAGAGCTGATTGCTGGCGATGACTTGGTGAAGGGAATCTATGAGAGAAGGTTCTCGAACAGGGTTCCGACCGAATAGAGCACGGAGCCAACGAGTTCAGTCGAACAAGGTAACGAGTCTAAGGGCAGGATCAAGCTTGAAAGGAATGGACGGGCGTAGGCTTAATAGTGAACGCTGCTTATAGATATGAGATCGATGTCTTAAAAGACAGATGTCGAGAGAAACTGTTAGACTTCTTTATTGCGTTGCGAAGAGAGATCGAAGACGAAGATTTTCTGACGCAGTGCGGGCACTGGATGGAAAAGACAGATAAAGGAACAACCCACCGGAAAGGCATACCTCAAGGAGCACCAATCTCCCCCGACAAAGATCTATCTGCACGAAGCCGACCTCTGGATAGAAAGATGCAGGAAAGGAAAATGAAATATGAAATCCAAATATGCTTTGGGAGTGTGAGATAGGCAGACGGGGAGTACGCAGCCGAACAACCGCAGGGGCTTCCAGTAGTGATAGCTGAACTAACCAGATGGCCGCCCAAAAAAACCTGGAGCTGACATAACAATTGAAATAGGAAATCAACGTCAGGTCCCGGCTATCCGAAAAAGGCAGACTGAAGCGGAGGATCACAAAATGCAACACAACAAGGGGCGCGCTTGCGCGAAGGAAAAAGCTAATCAATCAGAATTGAGACAGGGGGCGAAAGAGAGATTTTCGAGCCTGCAAGCAGCAAGCAACAACGGCTGAAAAGCCGTTGCGCGCTAGCTTGTAGTTTAGGGGTATAGTAGGGGTGCGGGTGCCCCTTTCTAAAACTTTTCTAATAAGGTAAGCTTTTTGGAACCCTCTTCTCTGCCGCCGCCGCATATGTAGAAAAAGAGGGAGCGGAGAAGGAAGAACAACCGTTTGACTTTGATGAGGTGGCGGGTTTGGCTAGGTAACATAATGGAAATGTATCGGACTGCAAATCCTGGAATGACGGTTCGACCCCGTCCTTGGCCTCAAGGAGTGGTGAGCAGCACAGAACTTTAATCAATCAAATGGCATAGTAAGGGGCTTTCCTTTGTTAGAAATCCACAGACAACATTCTAGAACTTCCAAACCAAAGAAATGCAAGATGAGAAGGAGCTTTTTACGTTACGCTTCAATAGAATGAATTCAGTAAGGGTAGAGTACGCCCTATGGTCGATCGAAGGTCCTGTGCCACTTTCACTCCAATCTATCTGACCTTCAATCCATCTTTGTCCAGCCAGTTCATAACAAAATGTTAGACCAAGGCTAACACAACCGAATTGGTTGAGGAAAAGGAAACCCCAGCGACCAAGCACTCCCGCCCCCAAAAGCGGAGACCGAAGAACCGCCAGGTTGTCGAGGACACGTCTGAAGAAGAGGCGGGCGCCCTCTAAGTTGACCACCCTACCTACTAATGGACTGTGAGGGGGGTAGGCGAACGGGAACCGACCGAAAACCCGAACCGCTTGACTGACCCCTTCATAGTCCATTCATTAGGGTTGGGGATGAATGAAACCAATCAGAAGTGCTCGCGCAAGCGAAGCCGGGAAACGGACCGCAGCGCAACGACTAGGACTCGTGTCGGAGGAGTTTTGAGCGTGAGCTACCACTCATGCAGCGGCAAGGACCCGCAACTCTCGAAGGGGCCACCAACCGCCCGAATCACTGCTCCCTCCCTTTACTCAATGAATAGCGCTTATTCTCTTTCAATCAACAAAATGAGAAATGGGGGAGAAAGAAAAGAAAGAGGTCTTTATTGAAGAGGCTTTGCACCTGAAATAGGACTAATGCAGATCCAGAAGAATGGGTCTGGGCTTTCGAAAAGATGAAGATGCAAAGGGTAAAGAGACATTGAACAACCAACCTGACATAAGGATTTTAGCTCGCGCCCACTTAGAAAATGGAGATTCTCGGACGGGGAAAAGCGGCACTCGACATCTATTAAACAACACCAAGAACAAAGCCATACTATGCCCTCCTCGGGAGAAACTAGTGATGATTGCCATGAATGCTGCCCTCGAGGACGTGTACAAGAAGGTCTTTGCCGATTCCTATCAACATGGTGCATCTCTTAGTAGAGGGGCGTGAAAAGGCCGTGGAGACTTTGACCGAATGAATAGGGATCAATTGATAGATGAGGAAGAGAATCCAGGATGAACGCTTTTTTCATTCGCTATGCGCTGACTGGATGCGTACTCGCGTGATCAATCGATGGACGGGGGAATTGAATTGCGTGAATGATGAGACCGGCCTAACCTAAAGTAAAGGCTCTTCCCTCTCTTGATGGCGAATCTTGATTGACTGACACCAGGAACCGATTCGGAGAAAGAAGAAGCATGGCATGAGATAGGCGGCGGAAAAATTTCCGATAGCGATGGATGGTTTTCTACTCTAAGAAATCCAACTAAAGCGCTAACGAGCAAGAAAGGGCCCCTTACTATAGATAGGGCGTTCGCGCTTTACTAATAACATATATAGGGCTTACCTTTTTCAGCTTGATCGGAATCGATTCTATGATTGAATAGCAGAAGTGCTACTTAGTAGTAGAAACTCGGAGAGAGAGACAGAGAGGCTTTTATACCTGCTAACTCCTAGGATGAGAAGTAGGTCCCTTGTTTTTGGCAGGAAGAGTTCCAGCCTTTGTTGCCCCTCGGTAGAGTGAGTCTACTTAGCGAACTTGGGGAGGGGTTTTTCTTTATTTAACTAACATAATAAAGAAATTATCTACTCCATCCGACTAGTTCCGGGTTCGAATCCCGGGCAACCCATTGTCATATCGGAATTAGATGTATAGAACTACCTATTTTCTTTTTCCTATTTTGGCATTTTTTATTTCCGGGATTTTAGCCCCGATTAGGAAAGGGCCGGAGAAACTTTCTAGTTATGAATCGGGTATAGAACCGATGGGCGACGCTTGGTTACAATTTCGAATCCGTTATTATATGTTTGCTCTAGTTTTTGTTGTTTTTGATGTTGAAACGGTTTTTCTTTATCCATGGGCAATGAGTTTCGATGTATTAGTAACTTGTCAAACTCGGGAAAATATGCCTAATTTGACTCGAATTTGAAAGTTAGAAGGAGACTAGTAATTAATTTTACCAATTGTAACTTCTTGATTTGAATATTTGAAGTATTTAGCAGAAACTCAGAAAGAATAAGTAAAAAGAAATAAAAATTCAAAAATTCTATTTAAGTTGGTTTAAGTTAGTGCATATCTTCATTTTTTTATTGACTCCTTTCAAAAGAGGTAAGATCCGGTGAATCGGAACCAATCCCTAGAATGTAGGTCGTTTTTCCCAAGTCTTTCATAGAGAATGTATTTGAAAGCCATCTTTTGATTGATCAGAGCATTCCTACATCATTTTATATGAGTAGAATGTCATCCACATATAAGACAAGGAAAGTGATTTTACTCCCACTAACCTTCTTGTAAACACATGGTTCATCTTCGTTTTTGAAAAAGTCAAATCCTTTGACAGCTTCGTCAAAACGTAGATTCCAACTCCTAGAGGCTTGCTTAAGCTTGCACACTTTATGGATATCAGACCCAGACGCAAAACCTTTAGGCTGCTCCATATAGATATCCTTTTCGAGGAATCCATTTAGGAAAACCGCCTTTACATCCATCTGCCATATCTCATAGTCCACGTGTGTAGCTATTGTGAGCAGAATTCGAATAGACTTGATCATTGCCACAGGTGAAAAGGTCTCTTGGTAGTCAATTCCTTCTTTTTGACTATAACCTTTTGCTACAAGTCTTACCTTGTATGTGTCAATGTTTCCATCCGGGCCTATATTCCTCTTGTAGATCCACTTGCACCCTATAGGTGCAATGCCATTAGGACAATCTACTAGAGTCTAGTCTTGGTTAGAACGCATCGAGTCTATCTCTACCAGCATAGCTTCTTGCCACTTTGCAAAGTCGATGTCCATCATTACTTGATCATAAGTAGAATTGTTGTCCCCTTGAACTCCCACTGCTATAGTGTGGACACCCGATTCCTCTAGTAGATACCCGTAGTACCAATCAGGTTGATGTGGTACTCTACCAGATCTTTGCGGTGTTAGTTGTGTTTCATCAGGTTCAATGTGTGTTTCTTGATTAGTCATCTCCCTAGGCGTTTCATCTTGTTCATTAAGAGCAATTTTTCTACATGCACCACCTTCTAAAATGAATTCATCTTCTAGAAAGTGCGCTTGCAGTGAAACAATGATCATTTGATCATCTTGCATGTAGAAAAGGTATCCCATGGAATCCTCGGGAAAATCGACAAAACGTCCTTTAAGGGACCTTGCTTTCAATTTCTCTGCCTTCGTCTTTTTGATATAGGTAGGTCATCCGCAAACCCTAATATACTTAAGGTTTGGTTTCCTATTTCTCCATATCTCATATAGAGTCTTAGGAATGGACTTGGAAGGACGTCTATTCAAGATATGAACAACTGTAAGGAGTGCATGACCCCACAAAGAGATGGGTAAATCAGTGTAGCTGAGCATAGATCGAACTATATCCAATAGCGTTCAATTCCTACGCTCTGCTACCCCCATTTAGTTGTGGAGTTTCTGGTGATGTAAGTTGCAATATTATCCCATGTTCCTTTTGTTGGGTTTCGTTCAAAAAAGCATAAACGCAGCGGAAGGGATTTCAAAATTAAAAGCGAAAACCCAATTGGTACTCTAATTCGCATAATTGAATCTAAAAGCGTATAACGAATATAACTTACTCGTTAATATGAATATGATGATGCAGAAAAACTTCTTCTTCTCCAAACTCGAAATATTGAAGCTTCCAAATATTCAATCCTTTGGTTTGATTCTTCAAACTTGAACTTGATTCGAACAACGAAAATACGTCGTCTCTAAATCGTCACGCACGGATCAACAAACAAAAAATCCCCTTTCTTCTTTCTCTATGGTCGACGGCTAGGTATAGAGGAGGGAATGAATATTTTTCTTTCTTTTGAGAGTTATGAGAGTTGTGTATTCTCCTCTTATTTGTTCTAAGTCAAAGAGTCCTTATATACCTCATGACTAATTGAACAAGTCAAAACAAAAGAGCCCTAATATGTGGCCTCTCAAAGACGCCACATTGAGGCCTAGTAGGCATCCAATTGGACTCCTTATTTAGCCCCGGGATTTGTTTTGTTTAATTAATTTCTTATTTCAATTAATAATTTATTGTATCCAATAAATAAATTAATCAAATAACCAAATTAATTAGATAAATTAATTCATTAATATATTTCACAAGGAAATTAATTAATAATTAATCATATCATTATAATTAATTATTTCATCTAATGAATAATTAATTATTTAATTTATCCAATAAATTAAAACTCCTAGAAGAAATAATAGAAATTCATGTTTCTTCATTTTTCTTTGTCAATCCTTTAGCGCGACTCTTTAAGTTCGTTTCGTTTGGCAATGAGAGGAAACCAAACGAAGTGGGTAACACCTAGCCAGTCACGTGGCCCACTTCGTAACCCAAACGAAAACGAATGATAGGATCATTCTGAAACCTTCCAACCGTAAATACTGTATATGTATAAACCCTTTGTTCACGTTCCCTGGTCAAGTGAGAGTCATGGTTATGTCAAACTCACTGGACTTGACCATATGTATAAATCATAATGAATACGAGATCATTGAGATCGATTTAGTGCCAAGCACAATCGTCTCGTTTGCTTTGGCCAAAGACTTTGATCTCTATTTATCTATAATTACATAGGGTGCATACTCATTCACTTATGAGAGAACAAATCCCATATTAGATATCTTCTAAGATTACCACTTGCCCATCAAGTCCGCATTTCGAGGTTGACCCCACCAAAGGGTGAATTGGGTCTAACTACTCTAGTGAAAGACTTGATGTCACAAGTGCATCTTCAGCCTGATACTTCAGGTCAAAGGTTCACATATACCTATTACACATAATCAGTTCCGTCATTGACAGTCACAGAGTGAAAAACCATGTGACAGAACCGATGCGAGTCGTGATTGAACTTATCAGTTCCACTGACGTGTCTACAATCTTAATCTCCTATCATCCCATGATACCAGACAGGCACTCCCATGTCGGAGCTAAGATTGTACAAGTATTCGAAGTCTTTATTTGTCCATTAAAGACTTCATATTACTTGCGAACTTATTTTAGTAATCAAGATCAATCTCTCTAGTGCCAATCTTCCTATCCCATAGGAAGTATAGGGATCGCACTGAAAACATGGACAAAACGTTTTACACAACTTATAGATGCAGATAAGAATTAAGTGAAAACTCAATAATGCCTTTTATTTAAGAAGAGTTTAAGTTCCATACATGATATAAGCCCTATACATTCTATCCTCTATGGCATATGAGGGCATAATCCTAACAATCTCCCACTTGCACTCAATGCCACTCATTGTGGTATCTAATACCCATCCTTTCCACGTGTCAGTCCAAAATAGCCTGAGGAAGTGATTTGGTGAACGGGTCAGCTATATTGTTAGCTGAGGCTATTTTCTGCACTGCTATCTCTCCTTTGCCAACGATCTCCCTGATGATGTGAAATCTTCTCTCAATATGTTTGGACTTGTTATGAGACCTCGGTTCCTTGGCTTGCACTATCGCTCCATTGTTATCACAATAAAGTGGCAACAGGAGTTGAGCACTAGGGACCGTTCCAAGTTCTCCAAGAAACTTCCTCATCCAAATAGATTCTTTCGTTGCCTCTGAGGCTGCTACATACTCTGCTTCAGTGGTGGAGTCAGCGGTTGTGCTTTGCTTGGAGCTCTTCCAGGACACCGCTCCACCATTGAGAGTAAAAACAAACCTTGAAGTGGATTTTCGGTCATCAACATCAGACTGAAAGTCTGAATCAGAATAACCTTCCATCCTCAGGTCTCCACCTCCATAGATGAGAATCATATCCTTAGTTCTTTTCAAATACTTTAGGATATTCTTCACAGCTATCCAATGTTTCTTTCTCGGGTTTGCCGGAAATCGACTCACCACGCTCACAACATAGGCAATGTCGGCTCTAGTACACAACATTGCATACATCAGGCTACCAACTGCAGAAGCATAAGGTGTATTACTCATCTCTTGTCTATCTTCCTCACTTTGAGGACACATAGACTTGGATAAGTGTACTCCATGCCTCATGGGAAGAAACCATTTCTTAGAGTTGTCCATCCTAAACCTCTTTAGGACCTTTTCTAAGTAAAGGGCTTGAAAGAGGCCTATCATTCTATTCGTTTTATCCCTGTAGATACGAATTCCTAGAATGTATGTGGCTTCTCCCAAGTCTTTCATGGAAAATGTACTCGAAAGCCATTTCTTGACAGTGGTGAGCATTCCTACGTCATTTCCTATAAGTAGAATGTCATCCACATATAGTACTAAGAACGAGAGTTTGCTCCCACTAGTCTTCTTGTAGACACATGGTTCATCTTCGTTCTTGATGAATCCATATCCCTTAACTTCTTCATCAAAACGGAGATTCCAGCTTCTAGATGCTTGTCTGGGACCATAAATGGACCTCTCAAGTTTACATACTTTATGGATATCGAACTCGGACACAAAACCCTTTGGCTGTTCCATATAGATATCCTCCTTGAGGAATCCATTTAGAAAGGCCATTTTGACATCCATTTTCCATATCTCGTAATCTTAGTATGCAGCTATGGATAATAGAATTCGTATGGACTTTATCATATCCATGGGCGAAAAGGTTTCTTGATAGTCAATTTCTTCTCTTTGACTATACCCTTTCCTACGAGCCTGGCTTTAAAGGTGTCAACCTTGCCATCGCTACCTATCTTTCTTTTGTAGATCCACTTACATCCTATAGGTTTTATACCTTCAGGACGATCTACCAAAGTTCAGACATGGTTCAATTGCATAGTCCATTTCTGTTTTCATGCCATCTCGCCATCTTGAAGCGTTGACATCCACCATCGCTTGATCATAGGTACAAGGATCATCTTCATGACCTTCTTGTACTTCAGTTTGAAGCTCTCGTTCCCCCTGCAATTGATACCCATACTTCTCAGGTTCATGCGGTATTCTACCAGATCTACTTGGTGGTTGTGCTACTATGGGTTCAAGCCTTGGTTCTTGAACAAATGTATTTGAGGGAGTTTCTTTTTGTTTTTCTAGAATAATTTTCCTACGTTTGCCCCCTTCCAAGATGAACTCATCCTCAAGGAAGTGAGCTTGTAGGGCCACGATGATTCTTTGATCATCATGCAGGTAAAAGAAGAATCCCATGGAATCTTCAGGATAACCAATGAAATGTCCCATTAGGGATCTTGCCTCCAATTTCTTCACTTTAGACTTCTTGACATAAGCGGGGCATCCCCAAATCTTAATGTGATTAAGACTCGATTTCCTATTATTCCACATCTTATGCGGAGTTTTAGGAATGGATTTGGGGGAACATCTGTTCAAAACATGAGCAGCGGTAAGGAGCGCGTATCCCCACAATGAAATGGGTAAATCAGTGTAACTAAGCATGGAACGAACCATGTCCAACAGTGTTCGATTCCTTCGCTGATTACTCCATTCAGTTGAGGAGTTGCTGGTGGTGTTAGTTGTAACATTATTCCTTGTTGTCTTAGGAATTCATCAAACTCGGCACTCATATATTCTCCTCCACTATCCGATCGTAGAGTTTTTATATTTTGCCCAGTTTGATTTTCTACTAAGGCCTTGAACTCTTTGAATCTTTCAAAGGATTCAGAATTTTGCTCCATCAGATACACTAAACCAAATCTTGAATGGTCTTCAGTGAAAGTGATGAAGTAGTAGAAACCTCCACGAGCCATTTTTCCAAATGGTCCGCAGACGTCGGTATGCACTAATCCTAAGACTTGCGTAGCCCTTTCAAAAGTCCCTGTGAAGGGGGATCTAGCCATCTTGCCTAAGAGACATGATTCACATGTAGGAATAGGGTCCGACCCTAGTGAGCTTAAAAGCCCATATTTTTCCATTTTGTGGATCTTGTGCTCTCCGGCATGGCCTAGTCTAAGATGCCACTTGAGTCTTAAGTTAGTTTCTTGCCTACCACATTTATGTGTTACAACATTAACATCAGATGAATTACGGACATTTAAATAATACAAACCATTAACTAAACATGCATTGCCAACTAATTTATTTCCATAATAAATGTCGCAGCTTAATGTAGAAAAACAGAATGTATATCCAATCTTAACTAAGATAGGAATAGATACAATGTTCTTAAGCCCCTTGGGCAAACCAAAACATTATCTAAAAATAGTAAATGTCCAGAATTCAAATAAAGAGAAGTGGATCTGATCCTAGTAGCTGCGACGCTTTCCCCGCTGCCTACTTTGATCATCACTTCTTCTCAGCCCAGCTTTCTACTTCTCTGTAGATCTTGATCCAAACAACAAACATGGGCACTAGCCCCTGAGTCCAGAATCCACGAAGTAGAAAATACGGTCATAGAACAGTTAGTTTCAAAAACTAATAGTTCCATACCTTGTGTGCCTTTGCCTAATTTGGGACAGTTTCTCTTCCAGTGGCCAAGCTCACCGTACTCGAGACATCTATCCATTTTCTTAGGTCATTTGCTCTTGTAAAACCCTTGAGCCTTTCCCTTACCCTTCTTGGTACCCCCTTGAGCTCCAAGCTCGCCAGACTTTTTCTTGTTCTTCTTCTTCTTAGACTTTTTGGGTCCAGAAGAGATGACCAAGGCAGTTTCCTTTCCCTTTGGTTTCATTTGAGATTGTGCAGTAACCAACTTGTTCGTTAGCCCAGCTAAATTGCACTCTATCTCATTGCAGTTAAAGTTAACCACAAATCAAGAGAAGGAATCAGGAAGAGATTGCAAGATTAAGTCAGTTTGAAGGGTGGCATTCATGGTGAATTCGAGAGCTTCCAATTTCTCGATCCTCAAAATCATTTTGAGGATATGATCACCAACCATCTCACTTTCTTTCATCTTGGCTCCGAAGAGCTCTTTCGATATCTCATATCGTGCAGTTCGACTATGCTCTCCATAGAGCTCTACCAGGTGAGCTAGGATAGCTCTTGTAGTGGGCATCTTATCATGTGACCTTTGAAGATCATTAGTCATAGATCCCACCATGTATCCTCTCACCCGGAGGTCGTCCTTAACCCATTTTTCATGGGCTTGGACCTCTTCCTCGTTGGCACGTGTTCTAGCAGGAGCCGCCGGGATATCAGCCTCCAAGACGTATCCCAGTGATTCCATATTGAGGACAATCCTCTATTTCTAAGCCAATCCATATAATTGGGGCAAGTCAGAGTATTCTTTTCGAGTAGAATTGAAAGTGGGTTTGTCATATTTGAGAGAGATAAACGAGAAAATGACTGCAGAAATAAACCAGATTTATTAAATTACTTGTTTTGACTTAACCAAGAAAAATTGAGGACTTAAAATTTATCTTAGCTCCCACTGCATTTTTCGAATCCCACACTCCCATGTGAAAATCGGGAATCATCATTGGCATCGATTCCACAGCAGGTATTGAGGTCCTCAATTAATTAAATAGGTTGCAACCTAATCGGTTTCTGGCCCATTAATTATTTGAAGTGATATCTAATATCAATTTATCCAATAATTGTTTCAATACGTTTCCCCATAGTTCACCAAACCGCAACCCATTCAATTTCTAGGTTCGTGAACTACCCGAGTTTATCCTACTAACTCTTATAATCTAGCATTTGAATTTCACCTTGTAACCAAACAGGTTTCTAGGGTGAAATATATTTTGATTAAGGCATTTGCATGCACTTTATAAAATTTCAAATTATTTCTAAATGTATAACCCCCATAACTGGGAAGCATTACACATTTATGGTAATTCTAATTTTAGAAAGCTTAGTGGAGGGTGAGGATGTCAAACATCCTTTTCTAACTCGGTATAATTTATTTGGGAGAATTTAATTCGTCAAAAGATTTTGGTCTCACTTTGCACATTATTCAGTTTATATAGCGCTTTATTCTATATTGATCATGCATAAAAATACTACTAATAATCATGACTTTCAATATAAATAAACATAGAATTTAAATAAATGAATAAATAAATTCATCATTTGATCATGGACTTTTACTAGAGGGCCCGAGCCAATGGGCCATCACAAAAAGGCATAGATTAAACCTATTAAACATTCATGGGCCTTTTGACTTTATCAACTTTGAACTATTTTATCTCGATTCCTAAAACAACTCATGCATTATTTCTAAAAATATAATAAATAGCTTCAAATTTGATAACCCATAAAATTAAAGGTAAAACATATAATCCTAAGTCCATGATTAGTGTTTTAATCACATAAGACATGCTCGCATCAATTAATACATGCTCGCAACATTTAATACATGCTCGCAATATTAAATCACTTATGTTGATTATTAAAACTTTAGTCCAACTAAAAAGTCCTTTATAAAATTCCTTATGATTTCACATATTCACTATTTCAATTAAAATCATTCTAGTCCAACTAGATGACTTAGATGTACGAAATTAAGAATTAAGTGCATCTACCTTTAATTAAAATAATATGAACACATAAAAAAATTTATATTTTATTTTATTATGATTTAAAGCCATCAAAAATTGGAAATACTTTTATTTGATCAAAGAATTAATTATTAATCTCTAAGAAAAATAATTTATATTCCTTATTCAAAATAAAGTAATTTCCAAGTCGAGGAAAAAAATAATAATATTTAATCCATAAATCAATTATTAATCTCCAAGAAAAATAATTAATTAGTTCTAATTAAATATTATATTCCAATTAATCTCATTGGGCTCGATTTCATCAAACCCAAGTCACCATCCTTTTGGTCCACTTGAATTCAATTTAATTAGGCTCAAAATAATTAATTAGAACAACATTCACGTTTTTTAATTTCTTATTGGGCTAAATTTAATTTAAGTCCAATAGGTTTAATTTAATTGGACTTCAATCTATTAATCTAGTTAATTTAAGTCCAACCTATTAATCTAGTTAATTTAATTTCGGAGGTCATCGTTGGAAGGTTTCATAGTGGTGATTGAATTCTTTAACTAGATTAATAGGTTGGAACCTTTTGTTGGTATTTGGCCTAATCAATCTATTACAGTGATATCCAACATCAACCCATCAAATGGATGATTCAATCCCTTTGTCCATTATTCATCAAATCCCAACCTTTTCACGATCTTATTGATTTATGAATAATTTAAGTTCAACCCACTGACTATCTATTAGCCTAACAATTGAATTTCACCTTGCAACCTTTTACTGGTATTTGGGGTGCAATTTGTTTTCGACCAACAGCATTTCATGCACTTAGGAAAAATATAAAATATATGTCAATATATAACCCCATTGCTTAGGGACGATATTATATATTAAATATTATTTTAATTTCTCCTAAGTTCAGTGGAGGACAGGATACCTAGTACACTTTACTAACTGAATATTTTTCAAAGTGGGAGAATTTAATTATTTGTTGGGTTTCACTTTGCACATTAATCCATTTCATATCATGCATACAAACATGGATTAATATAAATAAATAGCAATCCTAAAAAGGTAACAACACATGATTTATGGACTATATTTTCTAGATTGAAACAAGCCAATGTTTCAATTATAAAATAAACAGAAACTATACTAAAGCTTCCAAAGCTCCTTCTTGAATCTCCTTGGCTAGACTTGAATTTCTCTTTTGGGCCTACGCTCTTTCTATCTATTACATTCAATATATTTTCATTTATACAAAATTTATCTAGAAAGAAAATAAAAAGAGGCACAAAAAGGCCTTTATGAGAGTGTTATACGCCCAGCGAGCCATCTATTGGCTTGAACATTAACACTGTGTCAGTCTTATCATTATGATTATATCAAAACCCCCTAAGGAATGCTTCTTTATTGTTATAACTAGTGTTAGTATAGATAAAGATCCCATGGATTACATATGGTTAGGGGAGCAGTCGTGATACATATGGAATCCTATCAGAGACTGTAATCCTAAATTTGTTCCCAAGTCATAAAGGCTGTGAGATGTGGGATATCACTGGCCTCATCAAGACTTGTTCATGTGTGTAACTCTCCCAAAAGGTCGACGCGTTCCATTGTCGATGGCTGTTATGGCCAATGCAATCATGAAGATCCATACTTTGGTATAGGATTGAACGACCCCGCAAGGATTCCTCGTTGGTGCTCTCGAACTTGGAATTCTTCAGTTTTCTTACTGTAAGATAATCCTTAGACCTGATATGTCATTGAAAAGGGTACTACCCACTCTGCTTTGATATGCATGTGCACTCCAGGAGAGTCATACGGCGTGTATGTTAGGTATAGTCTGGTAGTTACAGTGGAACAATTGACAGTCGGAGGGGATTCATCCAAGGTCACAAGTACCTGGTATTTCCTATGATGTGGAGCGAAACTAAATGATCGAAAAGTCTCTTACCAAAGCATTGTTTTATAAGAAGGATTGGTGATCCCTGCTTAGAAGTCTGGATCATTAGTTAAACCAACATAGTCATAGTTCTTGAGGCTCTTAAGGTTTCGACAGTCGCCAAACCCTAGGTCTTAGACGGGAAAAAGATGAAGAGATTTGACTCACACAAAGATCGAAATCTGGAGAAGTTTGCATTTTCATCGTTAACATCTAGGAAGTCGTGGCGACGTTGCTAGACATCGAACCGCGATCAATAGGTGACTTGAGTTAATTGGTGAAATTAATCGAAGGCCTAATTAATTATTATGAATAATTAATCTAGCCTTTGGAAGGACTTATTGCTAGCTTGTTAATGAGCCTAAGGGGTCACACACAATACTTAGTGTAGTACCTATTGGCTAATTAATTCTTTGTGAATTAATAGAGAGATTAATTAATTGGAATTAATTAATCGGGAAAAGGAATAAATTAATTAAGTGGTCTTAATTAATAAAAATCTTATAGTTTAATATTGGATTATTAAATTGGGAAACACTAGTTAATTAATTCATGGTCTAATTAATTAATATATGAAGAGGAAATAAATATATATATATAAATATAGTTTATACACGTGGGGCGTGTATATATATATATGTGTGTGTATAGATTTGGTGGAGGATTTTATCTTGTTCACCAAGTCTATGTATATAATATATATATATATATATATATATATTTAATATATATATATATATATCTATCCTTTAATATATTTGGTAGGATCTATTCTAATTAATTAGGTAACTAATTGATATGGAAAAATCTTATAAATATATGTTAGGATAAATATTGAAGATATGAAATATTTTATTTGATGAGATATGATATATTTGATATGTATCAAATATATGGAAATCTCTTTTTAGTTGGAAAGATATCCAATTAATTAGGGAAGGGAGTTTGAGAAAGAATGAAAACTAAATAAAATAACATACATACATATATCACAAGTGTAAACACACACACTATGGAATGTGTGTGTGTGTGTGTTGGATGTGTAGCCCTATATATATATATATATATATATATATATATGTGTGTGTGTGTGTGTGTGTTGTTTTATTTTAATCAATGAATCAATCACTCAATTGTTTTAAGTTTCTCTCAAGAGTTTTTTATAAAAATAAAAACGAGGTTTTTAAGTATTAATTCTTTCTCTCCAACTCTTCCACAATATTCTTCCAACTCATGTGTTGAGTACAAAGAACACCAAAAATATATTCCTACCCATTTCATAAGCCAAGATTCGATATTCTCCTTGCTAGCACTGATAGAGATAATCAAGGGTACGAGCTAAGGTATGAAAAACTTAGAGGCGCAACACTTGGGGCGCTAAGGCAAATCCAATCCGGAGAGGTGTAGCAGGGAGTTGCTTAAAAAGACGTTGCTAATTTTTGGTCTACAAGAGGTAAACAAGAGAAAACTTTCTATAGGATAGTTTTTGAATCCGATGGTACCAAGTCTACCTAGCCCTAATTTCGGGGATGCCGCTTTATTTTAAAATTATATGTCTTCCACTGCGCTTGGCATCCCCGGGGGTTGTACCGATCCCAATAGTTTACAACCCATCAAAAACGAGCCTATGTCCATGAATCATGTCTCCCATCACATAACATGTCAAACATGATATTATACACATAACACACGAAAATCATATATGTTAATTTCTAATTTAATTCCAAATTTAATTGTTGTTTTTATATTCTTGAGGGAACTAACTTATTCAATCCTATTTGAAAATTCAACTTTAGTGAACTCCAATTAATTTTCTAGTGAAATCCAGTTTTAATAAATAAAAAAAATTTACTTCTAAGTTCATTAAATTAATTTCAGAATAGATGTAATCTAATTTAATTCAAAGTCCAACTTTAATTAAGATTAGATTTGATGAAATAAATATACTTTTATCAAATAATTAATATTATTTATTTTTTGCATTAAAATCCATTTTTAATTAAATTTAAATTCAATAAATGACTCGGGTCACCCATGGATCCACCCGGGTCCGATTGCAAAACCCGTGTCGCAGGGTTTGCGCGAGCACAGCGCCGCCGCCGGCCCCGTCGACGCCATAATTTGCAATTTTTATATCCATCACGTTAAAATTACATAAAATCCAATTTTCATGAATTTCTAACGAACGAAAATTATAAATTCCTCAAGAACACAAATAACGCGAAATCCACATATCTAATCATGCATCCACAAAAAAACATAAATCAAGCATAAATATCACATAATTTACATACGCCGAACCCCGCGATTTGGCTCTAATACTACTGTTGGGGAAAAAACACCAAATGCATCGGAAAACGGAATTTAAAATTTTGTCGGATTTTTTCCATGACAGGATCAATCTCGGGGTTTTATCACACGTATGTACAATAGGAAAAATAAACTTTACTCATTGTAGTGAAGTGGTTGATAATTCCTACGATCTTGAATTCTTCAACTTCTTCGCAAATTTGCTCCGACTGAAACTATGATGATCCAAGCAGTCCTATTGTTCTGCCTCATAAATTGTCTCGCCGGAAAATAGTTGATGAAAAAATCTTCCTCCTTTTCTTGCTGATAGGCGACGGCTAGAGAAAGAAGAAGGGAGAGGAATTCTTTTCTTGTGGTGTTGTGTAATGTAATTTATGACCTAGGCGTATAACTTATGTGATATTTATATCACTTAAGTTATTACCTTGGGCTCAAATTAAGCTCATGCAACACGCCTAATAGCCGCCCCTTATAGGCTTGGTGTGCCACTTGGTGCATCAATTTGAGCTTAGTGTAATCTAATGTTTAGTTAATTAATTCAATCCAATTAATTAATCTAATTAAATAATAGATGACTTGTTTAATTAATTTTATTTCTCCAAATTAAATCAAAAATGAATTAACTTATTTCCTCAAATAATTAATTCAATTTATTTAATTTCAAGTATCCAATACTTCAAATATTACCACAAGAAATATTCCATTTTTCCATCAATTTTTCCTTTTTAAGCGTGACTCTTTTGGTTCATCTATATTTGGTAATGGGAGAATTCCATTGAATATGGGTCCTACCTAGTCAGTCAAGTGGTCCATATTTTAAACCAATTAAGATGAAATAATTAGATCATTTTTACCTTTCCATTTGTAAATACCATGTGAATTCAAACTCTTCGTTTCCTCATCCCGGTCAAGTGAGAGTTATGATTTTTAGTCAAACTCACTAACTTGACACTATGCTATATTTATAATAAGTTCATATCAGTGAATGCTTTGGCCAAAGACTTTGAGATCTAACTTACTTATAAATGCATAGGATAATTCCACTTACGAGGGAACGAATCCTATCTTGGATACCAGTTAAGATTACTACTTGCTCATTAGGTTGCAGTTTGAGGTTGACCCCACCAATAGGTGAATTGGGCCTAACTACTCTAATGACGAACCTAATGTCACAAGTATATCTTCAACTCGATTCCTAAAGTCTAAAGTTCAAACACACCTATTACATATAATCAATTATGTCATTGACTGTCAAAGAGTTAAAACCCATGCGACAGAATTGATGCGAGTCATGTTTGAGTGCCACTATCTCCATCAGTGCACCTATGATATAAGTTCTTGACTACTTCCTAGCGATTGACGAGCACCTTTCTCGTCAAACCTGATATCATACAAGTCGTCATGATTTCCAATGCCCAATTGAAAGTCTTTGGCTTGCAGACTATTTTAGTACACAAATATCAACCTCTTTCTAGTGCCTTAGAGAGTTAACTCTTGTGTTCATGGACTTATAGATGATTACTATATATAAATGTCAATATAAACGTAAACAACTAAAATGCCTTTTATTGATTGATGAAAAATAATTACAATTTGATATTGTCCTATCATTTACTAATTCTCTAGTGGCATTTGGCGACATTAACCTAATAGAAAGTCACTGATCAGTTGATTTCTTATGGAATGCAGATAGGGAAATATCAGTTTATACAAACAATTGTGTATGCACAAATTGAAAAGAGTGGTAGAGAGAGGTTGTGGACTGATTTGAGGAGTATGAATTATCAAGAACCATGGCTTTTGATGGGAGATTGAAGTGCTACACTATACCACCATGAAAAGATGCAGAGTGATGGTACATATACAGGAGGAAATAAGGCAATGCAAGATTGTTTTGAATATATTGGCTTATCAAATATCCTTTACACTGGTGGACTGTATATTTGGAGCAACCACCAAGACCCTTTCACCAGAACTTTTTGTAAGTTAGACATGGTGGTGGCAAATGTGGATTGGAAAATGACAATGGAGGACTGTAAATTTGAATTTAAGGACAGTGATATCTTTGATCACTGTCCTATGATCCTAACAATGCAAAAACAGAAGATGGGGAACCTTGTGTTTAAATTCTTAAATGGGTGGAGAACGAATCCAACTTTCTATAAGATGGTGGAGGATGAATGGAAGAAATACATAAAGGGTTGTAAAATGTACAGAGTGGTTGAAAGATGCAAAGCTCTCAAACAGAGATTAAAGGGGCTTCACAGAGAACAGTATTCCAATATTTCTGAGAGGGTGAAAAATGTACAGGACCAGTTGAGTGATACTAGAAAATTGTTATGCTCTGATCCTTTTGATAGTGAACTGATTCAAACTGAATTAAGGCTTGTAAATGAGTTGAAGTAGGTAAGGAAGCTGGAGGGGTAGTTTTTAAAACAAAGAGCAAATGTGCAATTTATGCAGCAAGGTGAGTAATGTACTAAATACTTCTTTGCTAGGGTAAAGGAGAAAAGAGAGAATGGGCAAATCAGATGGCTTAAGAACATTGATGTTGAAGAATAACTGATCCAGGGCAGATTCAAAACACAATATTACAATACTACAAGGATTTGCTGGGTACAGAGAGTCAGAACAATGCAGAGGTTGGAACTGAAATTGTGAGACAGGGATATATTTTGACAGCAGAAGATAACATTCAATTGAATAAGTCAGTTACAGAGGAGGAAGTGAAAGAAGCAGTTTTCTCTATACTTGAACTGAAAAGCCCAGGGCCAGATGGGTATAATTCCTGCTTCTTTAGGAGTACTTGGCAGATTATTAGGTCAGAGGTGAGCCAGGCAGTCATGGATTGCTAGGTTAAAAGAAGAATGTTTGGATAGGTAAATCATACTCTTCCGCATTTAATTCCAAAAAACAAAAATCCAGTGTCAGTGGGAGATTATAGGCCAATAGCATGTTGTACTGTAATGTATAAAACTATCTCTAAGTTGATATGTAATAGACTGAATATGATGGTTCCTTTATTAGTGGATCAGGCACAGGGGGCATTTTTTAGGGGAAGGTCTAGTGTGGAAAATATGATCTTATGCCATGAGTTGGTCAAAGGATATTGTAGGAAGAATCTCTCCCCTAGGGCAGTGATGAAAGTGGACATCAAAAAGGCTTATGACTCTGTCAATTGGGTGTTCAACAAATAAGTAAAGGTAACACGAGTCTTAGTAGGAACAAACTTGCCCTGTTTGTTGCAATGATTTATCATATATGGGTAGAGAGAAATAGACGTGTGTTTAATATAGGAGTCTGTCATGTCGATAATATCGTATAAAAGATTTGGTATACTGCAAAATGTAAGTTTGATATGTAGAGACCCATGTACGCCTGGAGAATATGTACTTTTGGTTAATATCAATATAATCTTACCATGTTCCAAAAATGAAAAGAACGTTAAGGCTCTATTTGTTTGTGTTTTTATCCCACTTTTTCCATTTCCATTTTCATCTGAAAATGGAAATACACACTTTACACTGTTTTTAACTGAAAATATTCTCATTTTCATTCTTGTTTTTACGTTTCCGATAAATTTCAATCATTTATTTAAAATTACATTTCACATCACTTATCTCACATTTTCTCTCACATCTACCCATCACCATCCTCTCTTTCTCTTCCACCCATCACCATCATCTCTCTCTCTCCTCTCTCTTCACCCATCACCATCATCTAATCATTACTTTTCAATCATTTCACACATCACACTCACAAATTTTAACTATTTTCAAAAATACAACCAAACACACTTTTTTTTTTTCACTTTTCTCACACGAAAATAAAAAAACATATTTTCCTATACATTTTAGAAAATGACAGTTGAAAATGAAATAAAAACACATCCAAACAGAGCTTACCATGTCCCAAAATTTTTTTTGAAAAGACGTTTCATAAAGAAATTTTGCTCCAAAGTAGAGCTTACCATGTCCCAAAAATTTTTTTGAAAAGAACATTAAATAGTCAGAAAAGACGTTTCATAAAGAAATTTTGCTTCAAAGTAGAGTAAATTCGTATTTAGTTTCGTAAAGTGATTTGGTTTCTTGCCCCTCAAAATTATTGGGGTGGGTGGTCTGTGCTTTACTTTTTGTATTTTTGAATCCCTTGAAAGTTTGTTGGACTTTTTTACATCACATTAATTTGATGCCATATGACCATATATAAAATTCATTACTACAACTCTTTATATGCTCTTATGTTATGTTATTTTCACATCTTGGAAGACGAGCCACTCCTTGTTCCCATTCAACTTTGAATTGTCAACACTCAACAATTAGAGAAAATATTATCTGCTAAAATTAGAAGAATGACATGACTACTACTACGTCTACCATGCAATGTTACATTTTACATAATTATATTTCAAAAAACTTATTTTATGACGTTACCTTACGCAAATCTGGTCCATTACAGATCAATTAACAGAGAATGGACTATTATGGAATTATCTCTACTGGAGTGACGTACACTTTAAAAAATATTTATTTATTTATTTTTGTAAAGATGTCTCATGTCCTTTTCTAAAGTCATAAATTAAAGTTGATCCTCGAATTATTTAGTCTTTGATTCTCTAATTGTATCATTAAAAACTACTGTTGCAATAAATATTTCATCTTGTTCACTTTATCTTTTTAAATTCCATTTTCAATATTTTGATCATAAAATTCTAAAAAATTATAACACAAACTATTTTAAATTAAATTCATTTTTTTCAACTTAACTTTTTCAATCGCATATATAACTACTTATCAATCAATATATCTATTATTTCACACAATTATTAATCAAAATCATTTACTCCAATCATTACTTCTCTTTCTTTTTTAGTTTAACTATATTATTATTTCTTTATTCACATACTCATTATATAAATAATTAACTCAATCATTCAACACATCATATATCAACATATTACCATTGATTTGACACATTTTACAAATTTAAACCATTTTTATAAAACATAAACAAATACAACACACATCACCTCATTTACACTAATACGCATTTTTTGAGAATTTTTTAAAATTCTTACTCAGAAACATAAACAAAAAATGACTAGCAGACTTTATCTTCTACAACCGTTTCGCTAATGCCTAAAAAGGAGATTTTATTTCATATGAGAAAATGATTCGATGATTATTAGTTCTTATGACACCATTACAGTATACAAGAAAACAACGGACTTAAATTTAGGTCATATGGCACTTCACCCCTTGAAAATTTCGATTTTAACACTTCCCTCTACAAATGCAAAAAAGAGATTCAATGCCCCCCATAATTTTAATATCAGTAGCACTTGACTCCAAAATACAAAGTTTTGGGCCAACATCACAAGAGGAGGCCCGTAAGTTCCTGTTATTGACCACTCAACGGAAAAATTGTCCATTATTATTACGTGTGGTCTGCCAAAATTTTAGGTTATGTAAATTTAAATTATTTCTTGACATATTTAATTTCTTGATCAAACTTCGAAGTCAAGGTGGAGAACCACAAACTTATTTTACATGTACTCGCGTAATGTCCGTGTTACACTCATATGTTAATATTCATCTACAATCAATAATCTTTTTCTTTGGCATTACACAAGACAACAATAATGAAGATTCTGATCATACCGTGACTCGTTACTTTGAGGATTTTTATATTTGGAGAAAAAATTGCCTATATGGAACCCAAATTAGGAGGGGCAATGGTCAAAATTACTCACAACTCACATGCCAAAATAAAATAAAAAAACTAAAATTTTAAAAAATATTAAAATTTGTATATTTCAAACTTATTTCTATTTTGGAAATATTATTATTTATTAAAAAGAGAATTATTTAATATTTAGATAAATGCTAATATAGTTAAAAAATGTTATAAATTTATTTAAAAAATCATTAACATATAAAAAATAGAAAATGGAAAATATTCAAAATTATGTATTAATATAATTTTAAAATTTTAATAAAATAAAATTTAATAATGAAAAAAAATTCCATTGAAGAAGAATAAACTAATTAAAAACTCAAAACAATTAAGAATTCGTAAAAAAAACAAAACTTAGAAAGAAATTAGAAAAATGAAACAAACTAGAATACAAAGCCAAAAAATAATAACGAAAAAAATTAAAAATAAAAAGCTCAAAATAATTGTTTGGAAAAATCAAGAAAATTATTAAAAATCAGAGTATTCAGGAAAATAATAATTTAATTTTATATTTATCCATATTATATTATAATTTTCAATTAGAATTATTAAATTTTAATATTATGTATAAATATTTAATTATACAAATTTTATCAGAATTAACAAAAGAAAAAAAAAACTTAGAGAAAGTATTAAAAGTAAAATTTACGAAAAAAGTCCATTTTTCCTCCACATGCAAAAGTTCCCAAATTGAAAGTCAATTTTTTTGCCAGATGAAAAAAAATCCAAAACTTAAGTCAATTTTCTTGCTAAACGATATTTTGCTTCCAATTTTGAATTCTCGGTGAAATTTGTACACCACGTTGCCAAATTTACGTCGAAACCTACTCAAATTATGAACAAGCCACTTTTTTGTATGGAAAGAACGTACAACCTCCTTAAGTTTACTAAAATTGCAATTTAGCCGTAAGTATTCATATCATAGTTATCATCTTTTATGCAATGGAGATCTTTTTAAAAGAAATTGCAGGCAGGTGATGGCCTTGCAGTGTGGTTTTTGGCCCGAAAATTGATATTTGGGTAAAGTGCTATTGACATTAAATTTAGGGATAATTACACTCACGCTCCTTTTATGATGGGGTAATTACACAAACCTCCCCTCACTAATTGATAATTACAAACACACCTTTTCGGGGGGTCTATTTGTAAGATTTACAGGTGGTGCAATTGTAAGAATTATTACACACACCAGGGGTACAATTGTAAGAAATCTTTAACATGAGGAAGTGTATTTCTAATTATCAATTAGTGATGGGACGTTTGTGTAATTACCCCATCATTGAGGGGATGTGAGTGTAATTATCCCTTAAATTTATTAGGGGACATGGTCTCTTTTTTTATGTTTATAGGGGAAATAGTAAATGTCGTGGCAATGAATTTTTGATTTAAACATCTTGAATCAAGCAAGGAACGAATACATCGATCACTAGTACAGAAAAGACCTGTTACAGCGCACATTTTACAGCGGTTTTTGGAAAACCGCTGAACGGAGAGACTTATTACAGCGGTTTATAAGTGAACCGTTATAATGGATATTAATCGGGTACCTATTACAGCGGTTTTTTATCGAACCGCTGTAATAGTTCCAAACCTATTATAGCGGTTCGATAAAAAACCGCTATTATAAGTCTAATCGAAAAAAAAAAAAAAATTTATAGCGGTTCGAGAATGAACCGCTATAATTGGCACTCAGTTATAGCGGTTCGGGAACGAACCGCTATAAAATGTAATTAAAAAAAAAAAAATTTCCCCCCACCTTTTTTCCCCCCAAAAACCGAGCTCCCCCTCCATTCTCTCTACTATCTCTCACTCTCTACTCTACTCTCTCTCTCTCTCTACTCTACTATCTCTCTCACTCTCCACCACCGCCCCCACCCCCCCCACCGTCTCCACCACCACCACAACCCGCCGCCGCCGCCGCCGCCGCCGGCCCCCCATTCGATTTTTCTCTATCTCTCTACTCGATCTCTCTCTCTATACTCTACTCTCTCTCTCTATACTCTCTCTCTCACTCTCAAGCTAACCGTCCCCGCCCCCGTCTCGTCGCCACCACCTCCACCACCACCCCAAACAGCCGCCGCCGTGACCCACCACTCTCCTCCTCTCTCTCTTTATAGGTATATATATATGTGAGCATCTACGCCCAGGGACAGATGATTCCAAAGAGAGATAGCGCTTATGGAAGATTTACTGGACCTAATGCAGGGAGTAGTAAATCGAGGAACCCCCAGTTTCTCACAAGGATACTTTTGCAAGGGTCACCACAGATTCACAAACTATTTTCACAATTTAATAATCCGTCAATGAAATTAAATCATCAAGAATTTTCATACAAACGCCCAAAAACGCCAAATAACATGGCTAAAAACGGCAACAGTATGAGTTTCATTCTTGACTATCTAATTTCAGCCAGTTTATTAAATCAACCCATTAGAGTCCATACCATAACAAAAATCTCTTTTCAGAATTATCAAACCATGGTTTTTAGAGGAATCATGAGAGTTCAGATATAATTTAACACAAAAGGATTTAGCCTATAAGGCTCATCCTTAAACACAAAGTAAAAATAAAATTAAACTGTAAGATAAAGAAAACTTACAAGATAAACTCTTCTTTTATTATAGCAACTTCAGTAATGTACAAGAACTTGGTATTTTACACTGGAGATGGAGGCTGAAGCAAGTGAGGGAGAGGGATTTTAGAGAGAGAGAGAGTTTCTGATTTCTAAGGCTTTTTCTAACCTACCAATACAAAGGCCAACCCCTCTTATTTATAGAAATTGGAGGCGGCGGATTTCAAAACCAAATTAAACATAGTTAATACTATTTACACAGTGATTTACTATTGAAATAGTGATACTGTTATGAACAGTGCCCGGCTATGAACAGTTCCAAAAAGTATTTCACTATTCTTGATAATTTTTTGTTACTTTTTCTACTTGGATTTCCCTCTGTGCAAATCTTCTTTGAGATTTTCCAATATTGCATCAAAATTGTCTTCGATTGACACGTCATTTGGATCCTGTGCATCCTGGAAATTAATATCTTCAAAGTTATTACCTTTAGATGATGCCATAGAAGTATCACTTCGTTCTTCTTCGATCCAGTCTTCTATTAATTTTGTCTTCATTTCTTCAAGATATTTCTCAATGAGTTGTTCTCTTGAACTGGTGCCTTCTTGCTTTTTGAGCTGTTGAGATATTTCCGCAATGTTGATCAGAGGAATTTGCATCTTCTGCTGCTTTTTATGATACAGCTTTTTGTATTCCTCTACTTTCTTTTCAATTTTATTTATAGTATCTATACATTTTAATTCTTTGGTTTCAGGATCCTCTCGCATCATGGTATCCCAGAATTTTGTATAGGATAGTCTCATAATAGAGGGGATATTATCCTCATCATGATCCACTTGGGGAAGCCATTTCCAGATCCAAGGAATTGAAAATTCAATAAAAAAGTGGAATGTCTCGATTTTTTCTGATTTTTGAGACTGTGCTAGTTCTAAAATTTGTGGAGAATATGTTTTCCATTCTTCAAATAATCCTATAAGGATTTCTGGCAAAATTTCCTTTTTGGGGCCATAGAATTTCCACCATTTTAAAAACCAATTGGGCATAAAATGGTTATAAACTTCTCCGCATATTTTGATGAACCAAGTATGACTATGGCTCGGGTTTTCATATAAGAAAACTTTTTCAAATGCTTCAACATAATCCCAATAATTATATTTAATAGGATTATTGTTGAAATAAAATTGTTTTTCTTTGAATGGAGATATTCCCCATTCTTCTATGGATATAATCCTTTTAACAATTATTTTTGAAAATTTATAAATTTCCGCATTACTGCCACTATGATAGTGGTTTATTTCACATAGGCCATTATTTTGGAGAATATTTTCATAATATTGTTGGAATTTATAACTTCCAAAAGTATCACTATGAGTGTTTAAATATCTTTCAAGCAATTCCCAGGGCTTATTATCCCTTTTCAAATCATTTTCAGTAAGAAAGAGTATAACTCTTTTGTCATCATTTTGGATATAGCCCATATTATGGACATCTGCTTCCTCATCTTCATTTCCCACAATTTTAGAATATGAGGGAGAAGCTTAGGTATGACCCTCTTTTTGTTTCTTAAATTCAAGAAATTCCTTATATAAAGGATCTTGAGCTGATGATAAATCAGCTGCTATTAGCTTCTTTCTTCCATGTTGTGTCAGAATATTATCCTGACCTCTTCCACGACCACCTCTGCCTCTATAAGAGGAGAGTCCTCTTCCATGAAACTGCATTTCTGTCATATTAAAATTCTTTGATTAAGCAGAGAGTCTATTGAGCAAGCCATTGACAAATTGTAAATCCCATAATAAGCATTGATTTTTGTGCTTTAGAGCACAACTTCTATATGTTAAACTCTGCATTTGGAACTCAGGAGAATTGATTTCAGTTTCCCAATAGTTGAGACTTTTCTGAAGATAATATCTTCTAATTTGAAGTCTTTTAATGCAATTAGCATCTCCATATATTTTTAAATAATAAGGATCATTAATTGGATCAGGAACCCCAATTCTTCCTAAGTAGCGACGATGATGAGGAAGAACATAATATACTGAACAACCATATAAATTGTGACTATATAATTTTTGCATTGTTTGTATAGAGGAATATTCTGAAAATCTTGATCCTGCAAAATTCATGATAAATATTCTCTAGTCAGAAAATCTGGAAGATTATTATCTTCTCCTTTTTTATAAATAATTTCAAAATCAAAAGGAGCGAGATGCGCCTGCCATCTAGCAAACATTTGCTTAGAAACATCATGTTTAAAATCTTTTTGAAACATAAACTTGGCTGCTTTACAGTCTGTTTTTATCACAAAATGTTGATTATATAAATCATCTTGAAATTTTAATACACATTTTACTATGGCAAGAATTTCTTTGGCTATTGTAGCATAATTCTTTTGACCGTCATTCCATTTTCCAGAATGAAATCTGATAAGATTTTCTTGTTTTGTAATAGGATTAATTTGTTTTAAAATACCACCATAACCAATTTCAGAAGCATCAGTTTCCACAATTTTTTCCCAATTTGGGTTAGCTAGCATTAAACAAGGTAAAGTTTTCACCTTTTCTTTTATTTTCTTTACAGCATTAGTATGTTGTTCTGACCAAGGTTTTGGTTTCTTTTTTAATCTATCATATAAAATAGCTGTGTCTTCAGCAAGATTTTTATAATAGGCTGAAATATAATTCAGGCTTCCTAAAAATCTTTGTAACTGAGTTTTATCTGTAATTTCATCAGGAAATTTAGAAGCAAAATCAATACTTCTATTGATAGGGATAATATTACCTTTCTCAATATTATGACCAAGAAAGCTAACATTCGTTTGGAATAAAGACATTTTTGGTTTAGATATTACCAGGCCATTTTGAATAATAATTTTTCTAAACATATCTAAATGTTTAAAATGAGATTCTATATCCTTGGAAAATACAAGAATATCATCAATATATACGATAATAAATTCACTATAAGGAGTAAAAATATCATTCATTATTTTTTGAAATTCTGACGGAGCATTCTTTAATCCAAAAGGCATAACATTCCATTCATAATGCCCTATAGGAACATTAAAAGCAGTTTTATATCTATCAGCTTTATTAATCTGAATTTGCCAATATCCTGATTTTAAATCAAATTTAGAGAATATGACTGCATCATATAATGTATCCAAAAGATCTTTTTTATTAGGAATAGGATGCCTAATCCATTTTAAAACTTTATTAAGGGGTTTATAATTTATTACAAGTCTAGGAACTCCTCTTTCCTGTTCAGCATGTTTATTAACATAAAAAGTAGTACATGACCATGGGGATTGAGAAGGACAGATTAATTTTTTACTATGCAAAGATTCAATTTCTTTTTTGCATAATTCTAAATATTCAGAATTCATTTGACATGGTCTTGCTTTAGTAGGAATATTTTTTTCATCAAAATCATTTTCATATGGTAAATCAACAATATGTTTTTTCCTATCCCAGAAAGCATTAGGATGATCATTACAAATTTCTAAACAGAATTTATTATGTAAAAGTTTTATCTTATCTTGTAATTTTGGATTTTGTAGTTTGTCTTCTATGGTTAAAAGACAAACTTCATTTTTAAGAAAATTTAATTGATTTTCTTTTGCTTTAATTTGTTCATACATTCCATGTAATACTTTGGTAAAAGGTTTTGTGATAAATTTCAAATGTATAGGCTTATTATTGTAAGTACCTATAATTCCTTCTTTATTTACAGTTATAAAAGGATAAATTTTTGTTATAAAAGGTGATCCAAGTATAACTTGGTTTGAAATATTTTTAACAAGTAAAAAACTTGTGGGTATGCAAGTTTTATTAATACAAACAAAAGCTTTGGGAAGCTTAAAACTGATATCCAATTTTTGTCCTCCAGCATGGGATAAAAAATGAGTAGTTTTTTCAAAATATCTTGTAGGAATTAATCCTTCTTGTATTACGTTTAAATCAGCACCACTATCAATTAAAGCAATAAATTCTTGAGAAAAATAATTATCTATTAATAAAGTTATTTGTACAGTCCATTTTTGGGACATAATTTGTTCCAGAGTATTTAAGAATTTATCATTTGAAAATTGAAGAGTTTGCATATTAACTATTGGTTCTTCTTGAAGAGAATTAGTTTCAGAATTATGTTCTAATCTTGATATTCTATTATCAAGGACTTTATTTTCTTGTTTTAAAGAATTAATTTCTTTCTTTAAATGATTTATTTCTATCATAAGGTCATTTACTGATGTAGGAGTGTTTACTACCTGTCTACCTTTTAATAATTTATAAACTTCTGACATAGAATATGGTTCTGGAGAAGTTATGACTTCCTCAGGGACATTTTTTGTGTTAATAGAAGTACTAGGAGTAGTAGGAATATTATCAATTTGATCAATTATTTTTGATCTTAAATCCGAATCCTTTATATGTTTTAGTAGTTCAAAAATATTTTGGCTATCTAAAACATTTATTTCCATATCTTGAAATTGAGATAGAATTTTATAATATTCTTCATTTTCCAGATTATTAATACAAGGTTGACCTTTACTACAAGGTTCACATTCTGACTCCGATGTAGATTCCGATTCTGATATTATTGACTCATTATCTAAAACTTTAAGCCTTTCAGAATTGCTACTATCTTCAGAATATGATTCTGTTTCTGAATTATCAGTATCCGAGTTTAATAAGATTTTGGATATTTTTTCTTTTATATCATCATCTATTTGGAGATTATTAATTTTCTTTTTGGTCCAACAATTTCTTGCATAATGACCTGTTCTTCCACATTTTCTACAAACAATAAATTTTCTTTTGGCTTGTTTATTTTCTTCTTTTTCTTCTTTTCTTTTTAATTTTTTCTCCCATTTCTTTTGAGAATATTTTCGTTTTCTTTTCAGATATTTAAATTTTTTATCTTTATTCTTTTCTTTTAAAGGTTTAAGTTTATGAGAAGAAGGGATATCCATGCCAAATTGACTACAGAATTGGCCTAATTGTTTTCTTTCGATGAGGTTTTGTCTTTTTAATTGTTGATTTAATTTTATTTCATTACAAAGATGTAATCCTTCTTGGATACATACTCCAATTAATTTACCATAGGTATAATTATCATAAGGAATAGATATTAAATCACCTCGTAAATTCCTTCTAACTCTTTCAGCAAATAAATGAGGTAACCCATCAATAATATTGTTGAACTATTACTTTCAGGTAATTCCATGACTCTACTTAGGAAAGTATCTTTATACCATCTAAAATCTGTTAGTGTTTTACACTTAAGATTTTGTAATAATGTTCTAATTGTTTCACTATTATCAGAATATCTTCCAGTAAAATGTTCAACAATATTAACTATTAAAGTATATACTGAATTTTCAACTAATTTATTATCTTCCTGTTTAACAGTGTTTAAAATTTCATCTTTATTTGCTTGGGTTAAATAATGATCTCACCATCCTTTTAATTGACCTGTAAATCCTGCAATTATCATTTTTGCAACAGTCCTATCTGTATTATTATTACTTTTACAAATGGTAGAATACATAAACATTCTGTGAACAGCATTATAAATTTGTTTTTCAGTATAACCATCAATATTCCATTCCTAAATATTTTTGCCACTATAACTATTACTAAGAATAAATTCTTGTTCTTCATGTAAAACGTCCATAGGAGAAGGTCTCCTGTAATAATATAACCTTTGACTGGGTTTATTTGCCCATTTTTCCTTATCAATTTTATTAATTGTATCAACATTTTTATCTAGTGTATTTATGGTTAATTTCTCCTTTAGTACTTTTTCAACTTTTGATGCGAGTCGTTGAATATTATTATCAATACGAGATCCTTCTCTTAGAGTATTCTCAAAGTCTTCTTCTAAAGTATTTATTGTTAATTTATCAATTTGTCTTTTAAGAATTTTTCTAATTCTGTAGTAGATTTTAATTTAAAATCTCGAATTTCAGGAGGAGGTTGAATACTGGGACTTGCAGTGTGACCTTTTCCATTATGACCAGTATGACTAGTACCAATGATTTCAAGATCCTTTTCAGGAAGTTTAGATTTATCTATTAATATACTTAGTTTATTTATTCTATCATGTAAAGAAGCTATTTGTTCTCCTAACACATTCAAAAACATATTAGCATAGTTTTGTTGTTCAATAAGAATATTAATATGTTGACATGTAACTTGTAAAGTATTGTTTTCAAATATTTTTGAAAAGGCAAGAAAATTACAGATTTTCCCTTCTTTTTCCATTTGAAATGCTTATGAAGGAGGATAAATATCTTTATTTATTTGTCCATTTAAAAGTTTATAATTTCTTTCTATTACAGCGATATATTGTTCAACATATGCAGACATAAACCATGGAACAAAAGGAATTAGAGTATTTTTCTCAGAACAAGTTTTATAAAATTGTTCTTGTATATAATTTTGTTCACTTAGATTAAAATTATCAAAAAACCAATTTCTAAATAATTCCCATCTGGGCAAATTGAATTCTTTTCTAATATTTTGCCTAGCCTGAGAGCCAGGACTAAAATCAATTTTAGGCCAAAAATCCATTAAAAAGGTGGCATACTCATTTCAGACATTGTCTCCGCCTGCTTAATATTATTAGCGTGCTTATTATTATATCCTTTTACAATATTGTCTTGATTAATATATAATTCATCAATTCTAGAATATCTTAACGATTCTTGTGTTTCCTCTTTTTCATCTCTTATTTGAGAAGTAGATGCCCTCGAAGGAGTTTCAACAATATAATCAATAGGTGAAATATAAGAATGTAAAGATTGGGATCGAGACCTAGATAATTTTGAAGATGGTCCTAAAAATCTATTTGGATGTTCAAATTGTAAATCTATGGTCCCTTCTTGAGACTGTATTACATCTACCAGATTTGACTGTATTTGTGGTTGTGTAGGTACAGCTTTTTCAATTATCCAGTGTTCAGGAAAAGCAATTTCTTCCCATTTTATAGATCTCCTTGTAATAATATTAGACTTACTAAAATTTGTTTCAATTAATATAGTTTCATTTAAGGGTTTATCAACCTTTTTACAATGAGGATTTAAAGTATACAAAGGTTTATAATAAATTCTATAACAAAACACAAAAAACTTGCTTATTGCAATGATTAGAAATCAGGATACTGTAAAAAATAGTCTCAATCTTGAATTTGAATTACCACAGGATTTAGATCTACTTAATAAGTGGACTATCCCTAGAATTGAACCAAAAACAATTTATCAATTAGGAACTTTTGAAAGATTAGGCTTAAAACAATTGGTTAAAACTACTGAACAATCTATTTCCTTGAATAATGAAGAAATGATAATTAAGTTATTTAGTGAATCCCTGGGCGTAGATGGTATCAGATCCATGTTTTTTCAGGGGGAAATCATGTTGGGTAAGGATATAATTTAACACAAAACACAAAAAACTTGCTTATTGCAATGATTAGAAATCAGGATACTGTAAAAAATAGTCTCAATCTTGAATTTGAATTACCACAGGATTTAGATCTACTTAATAAGTGGACTATCCCTAGAATTGAACCAAAAACAATTTATCAATTAGGAACTTTTGAAAGATTAGGCTTAAAACAATTGGTTAAAACTACTGAACAATCTATTTCCTTGAATAATGAAGAAATGATAATTAAGTTATTTAGTGAAAAAGATATACTTCCTTATAGGAAAACTCATAAATTTCTTCATATAGGATTAGTGCAAATTGCGTTTAAACCACTTACATTAGAAGGTTTGCCTGAAAGTTTTATAGCAGCCTTAAGAGATGGTAGAAATTTAAATTGGAAACAATCCTTAATGGGAATTATACAATCTAGTTTGGCCCATGGTCCAGTTTATTTTGATGTTTATCCAAATTTACAATTATCTTTATCTGATGTTAATATTCTTGATGCTTTGACTTTAAATGTTAAAACTCATGGTTATAATTATGTTTCTGGGTCAGAAGTTATATGTGTTTGTTATAGAATTTATTATAAACCTTTGTATACTTTAAATCCTCATTGTAAAAAGGTTGATAAACCCTTAAATGAAACTATATTAATTGAAACAAATTTTAGTAAGTCTAATATTATTACAAAGAGATCTATAAAATGGGAAGAAACTGCTTTTCCTGAACACTGGATAATTGAAAAAGCTGTACCTACACAACCACAAATACAGTCAAGTCTGGTAGATGTAATACAGTCTCAAGAAGGGACCATAGATTTACAATTTGAACATCCAAATAGATTTTTAGGACCATTGTTGGTCCCAAGTGGCATACGAAAGGGTCTAGAAGGGGGGGGGGGGGGGTTGAATAGACCCTTTAAGTCTTTTTCGACTTAAAAAAGATTTCGTATTAAACGTATTTGGACGCTTGAAATGATAGGCGCTTGAAGAGTGTGACGCTTCACCTTAGCGTTCACATAAGATATTTGAGACTTTGTGAAGCGTCTAATGAAGACTGTTTTTATAAAGTTAACTTAGACTTCAGGAATTGAATACTTTGACCTTCTAGGTTAAGCGTTCAGTTCTTTTAATCAGGGTTAGCACAGCGGAATGATTTTGGAGTCTTCTCTTTGAAAGTTTTAGCGTCACAAGATGTTTCTTAGGTGCTAGCTTTTGATTGTGTTTTACTTATGCAGTGATATGATAGATGAATGAAATGACTGAAAAGTAAATAACACAATATTTGTAAGGTTCGTTGGGTGGTGTAATCCCAACTACGTCCTTCTTCTCCTTTGCACTTGGAGGCAATCCACTAAAATGATTCTCAAAGAATCACACAGAATCTTCTACAAATTAGGGAGAGATGGATGTCGATGACTTGAGCTCCTTGATCACACAGATTTCTGCTTCAAATCACTACAACCCTCTTGCTTCTTTCACCCAGAAATGATGCAAGTATCCAACTTCGACTTCACACAGATCGCGAGGCTTGGATGGGATTTTCTAAAAGGTTTGTTTGATTTTGATGAAGTTCAAACAACTTGGTAATATCTCAGTAGGAATCTGGTTTCTGCAAAAAGAATGTTTGAGATATTTGTTGACTGTCTCAGGAATATAAGAAAAGCAATTTGGATGTTTCTTGAAGTTTCTGGCTTTTCTGAGAGTTTAAGGGATGAGATTTTAATGCAACAGCAATTTGGCTTTGATAAAATTGTTGCTTTTTTTTGTTTGTTATTGAAGTCCTATTTATAGGTATTCTTGGAGAAAGTGTCCGTTTGACACATGCACTGGCGCGTGTCTCTCACTTTCGCGAGTGAACAGCTTTTGTCCTTTTTCCTGAAAATCTGCTGCACGAAAGTTGGTGCTGCAGTCTGAGATAGTTGACAGTCAAATAGGGTGGCTTCTCCGTACGTCTGACATTGCTTATCATATTAAATGCTCTTATCAACATTTAATGCATTTGAAATTAATACCCGTTGGTATTTAATGCTTTGAGAATATTTGCATTAAACTCCTTCTGGACTTAGAAGTAAATTCCGGTGAAATCACTTCTGTCCCATAAGGTAACGCTTGATATAGCTGGCCAAAGTGGACGCTTGGAGACTGTATCTATCTTCTGAGATCAGGCGCTTGAGTCTTCGAACTTTACCACTGATAAACTCACTCAGAAATCATCAGACGCTCAGCCTAAGACTATTTTGCCTAACACTCTAAAGTAAGATAACAAAGCCTAATAAATCTATTACAAGTCTAACGCTTCAAAGCCTATACAAGTTTTCTACAAAAATAAACTTACAACTTTTTGGGGTCTAACAAAAACTTAATTGTCATCATCAAAACTTCTAACATGAAATTCCTAACAATTTCCCCCTTTTTGATGATGGCAATACTTACTCTTTTATAGTTCAAGAGTTAGATAGCCAAACGTAAAAGTTAGCTTTGATCAGTAGACGTTAGTTAAAGTTAGTTACGCTTTAACGAGATGTTTCAGCAAAAAAAAAATGCATTTCATATTTATCGAGAATTACAAGCATTTTTACAGCTGAATATTTAAAGATATAAGAGACAAGAATATAGATAATGTAAAATCAGAAAGCTTTAATGACTTGGTCTAACTCTGTATCGCTTGGACATTTCAGCTCGGATAGCTTCAGTCAGATTGTCTTCCAAGATCATCATTGCTTCATGATCTTTGTTGATGATAAGCTTGTTTTCTTCTTGTTGTCTCTTTTTGAATACTTTAAAGTGATTATCCCAGTCAGTTGGGTCGATACCAATGTACCTTAGGCAGATTCGAAAAGCTTGGCTAAAATCAGTCATCTTCCTTTCTTCAGCTAAGATCTGTGGATCTGTAGGTTCTGAAATGGATGTTCTCTGAAGAGGAATGTCAAACTGTTCAAGCAGTGCTCTTGTAGGAATTGGTAGGTTTGGATATAACGCTCTAGGAGGTTCCCTTAGTGTACTACTGGGCGCTCCAGATGAACTTTGTTTCAGAGCAGTTATCCAAGACGGGAGATTAAGCGCAGACTGAGAAGGAGGCATTTGACGCTTAGCAGACGGAGGATCTTCAACTTTTGAACTGGACGCTTTCCGCTTTTCTCCTTTCTTCTTTTCTTCCCCTTATTGCCATCATCAGATTTTAAGAAGTGGTTTGTGAGTACACTTACCTGATGAGCAATCTGAGATAAGGAATCTGTGATGTCATCCAGACGCTTGTCGAAGCGTTCCTGCATAACAAGAAGCTTAGCGCTGGTGGCGTCATTCACAGATATCTCAAGGGTTGCAAGGCGCTTTTCAAGTTCTTCTTTCATGGCAAGTTGGGTGGCGTGGGCAGCATCCTGCATTTCTTGAAAGTCTTGTTTGCACTCACCAACTGCCGCTTGAGCTGAACTACGCATATGAGCAATCTGAGCGCTCATTACGTGAGTTTCAATCTTTGCCAGGTCTTCCTTAATCCAATGGAGAGATTCTTCACTCTGAGTAGCTTGAGCGCTAATTGTCTCCAAAACAGATTTAAGCAGGGGACCGAAGGCTTGACTCTCATCTGATTGAACCACTTGCGGAGCTGGTCGCTTGAACCGTGATGAGTGTTTGAGAGAGTCAAAAGGAACTTGATAGGCTGGATCAAAAACAGTACCTCGAATAGCCAGGGAAGTATCTTCAGCACTATCAATGGTAGCATGTTCAGGAGCGTCAGGAATATTGGTATCTGCAGATTTGGACGCTTCAGATGTCTCAGCAGGCGCTTCCTCAAGCGTTGACTCAGGCTGGCGAAAGTCAGTGAATTGAAAGTTCCAGCTTGCTGAGTCGGCATAAGAGGTGGATGTAGAATCCAAGAGTTCAAGGAGTCTGGTCCTGGACATACAAGTACCGGAGATAAATGTGCGAAGAGGACTATCAATGGCCCTGATGTACATTGGACCAATGATATCCAGCACATGATCTGGGAAAACTTTGGACGGCGCTTGAGCGATGGAGAATAGGGAATCTGTGCAGTGAGTTCTGGAAAATCCAATCAAGCAATCTGAGGGAAGAGATGCAGGACGTCGATGTGTAGGCACACAGTCCGCATAGTACTCTTCAAGATACGGATAAATGGCTTGAGCGAGCTCTTGATTCCTTTCAAGCAGAGAAAGAACATACTCATAGTGATTGAGTACCTCACTGTGAATGGAAGGGAGCAGCGGATATCCTTTGAATGAATTGATCACTGAGCCATTCCAAGATCTGAGATTGGCAGTGAAGATTTTATCAAAGAGAAATACGGGAGATAGAATCTTTACCATCAGATTGAAGTTTTCTTCACAGTGGCTTGGAGCAAGATTTAAGCACCGTTCACCAACTGTACCACTGGAAGACGCTTGAGCATTAAACCGAAGAGGGGTGATGGATAATCTCTGAAGTTCTTGACGTAGACATTGTTCTATTTGATGTCTAATAATTGGGAGCTTGAGGACAGGTCCGAGTCTTTGTTGACGCTTCAGGAGGCAATACTTGGCGAATTGACGCTTCTTGTCATGCATGCCTATGCCGAAAAGATGGGGAGCTTGGACTAACTCTGGGAAGGTGTATTTATGTCCCATGTACGCTTCAACCCAATTTACTTCATTTATACAGAAGTCTGTGCCAGCATTCACCATAGCACGAATACCTTCAAGATGAATATCTCTTATGGCTTCAAAGCGGTGCTTATCAGGCTGATAGTTGGCATTCCAGACGCTGGCAAAGTAAGCATCAGCTTCAGTCTGGAGCAGATCGGTCAACGATTCAAGGCGTTCACTCCATTTGCCATATCTCATAATCTAAGTATGCAGCTATGGATAACAGTATTCGGATGGATTTTATCATCGCCAAGGGCGAAAAGGTTTCTTGATAGTCAATTCCTTCTCTTTGACTATACCCTTTCGCTACAAGTTTGACTTTAAAATTGTCAACATTGCCATCGCTACCTATCTTTCTTTTGTAGATCCACTTACATCCTATACGTTTGATACCTTCAGGACGATCTACCAAAGTCCAGACTTAGTTCGATTACATAGAGTCCATCTCTGTCTCCATTGCTTCTCGCCATCTTGAAGCATCGACATCCACCATCGCTTGATCATAGGTACAAGGCTAAAACTAGTTCACAAGTAATATGAAGACTTTAATGGGCAAATAAAGACTTCGAATACTTGTATAATCTTAGCTTTGACAAGGGAGTGCCATTCGAACACCATGTGATGGTGGGAGCTTAAGACTGTAGGCGCATTAGTGGAACTGATATGCTCGAACGTGACTCACATCGGTTCTGTCACATGGGTTTTCACTCTATGACTGTCAATAACGGAACTGATTCTGCGTAATAGGTATATGTGAACCTTTGACCTAAAGTATCAGGTTGAAGATGCACATGTGATGTCAAGTCTTTCACTTGAGTACTTAATTCACCCATTGGTGGGGTCGACCTCGAAATGCGGACTTGATGGGCAAGTGGTTGTCTTAGCAGATATCTAACATGGGATTTGTTCTCTCATAAGTGAATGAGAATATACTCCATGTAATTATAGATAAATAGAGATCAATGTCTTTGGCCAAAGCAAAAGAGACGATTGTGCTAGGCACCAAATCGATCTCAATGATCTCGTATTATTATAATTTATGCATATGGTCAAGTCCAGTGAGTTTGACATAACCATGACTCTCACTTGACCGGGAAACGTGAACAAAGGGTTTATACATATATGGTTTTTACGATTGGAAGGTTGTGGAATGATCCATTCCTTCGTATTTCATTTGGGCTACGAAGTGGGCCACATGACTGGCTAGGTGTTGCCCACTTCCTTTGGTTTCCTCTCATTGCCAAATGAAACGAACCTAAAGAATCGCGCTGAAGAATTGATGAAGAAAATTGAAAAAGGATTTGCTATTTTCTATTTTACTTTGGAGAGATTTAGTTTATTGAATAAGTTAAATAAATAAATAATTAATTACTTATTGGATAAGATAATTAATTCAATGGATAAGATTAATTATTAATTAACTTCTTAGAGAAATATATTAATGAATTAATTTATCTAATTAATTTTATTATTTAATTAATATATTTATTTATTGGATAAATTAAATAATTAATTGAATAAAGAATTAATTAACCAAGCAAAAGAAGAAATCCCGGGCCCCATGAGGGGCGTCCTGGCTAGTTGGATGATTGAAGTGGTCTCTTTTGTTTTGTCTTGGTCAATAAGTCATTAAGGTATAAGAGATTTCTCTTGACTTTAACTTAAGAAACAATTTAATTACATTTATTGTAACTCTCCAAAGAATAGAAGAAAGAAAACTATCCTCCCCTCTCTATAAACAGCCGTCGCCCATGCAGAGAAAAGAAGGGAATTTTTCATCATCAATTCGCGTGTGATAATTTAGAGGTAACGTGATTCGTTGTTGGATTCATCTACAATCAACTTCAAGAATTCAAGACTTCAAGAACACGAGAATTGAAGAATTCGAGAAGTTCATCATTCTAAAGTTTTGAAGAAGAATTGGATTTTCCTACCATGTCGAGAATTTATCGTTAAATCGATTTTTAGACTTTGGGTTTTTATTAAATTTTTGAAATCTTTCCATTGCGTTTATGAGTATTTACGCGAAACCCAACACGGGTAAGTACCACCTGGAAACTGATGAATTTTGTTTGATTTTTTGTGAGGAATATCGGATAAAACGTCCTACCAGATTCTCTGAGGACATGTTTGCATTAACTAGAAGGAAGGTATGGTTGTAATATTCTCATTGCCCCTTGGTTGAGGTGTGGTCGTGATAGCTTGATTCATTATTTATCCTAGTGATTATCTCATGGTAAATTAGCATTAAGGTTAGCTTACCCCTCTATGGAGGTTGTATAAAGTTTACTCTTTGGTTCCTCTTTTTCATAAAGCACAATAGGTATACCATACGAAAGATGGCCAATACATCTCAAAACTGTAAGTAAACGTGTTCATCATATAAAAAATAAAAAAAATGCATGCAACAATGTGAAATTACCAAACTACCGTCCATGAAAATCACGGGATAGTTTTTATGCTTTGGCTAAAGACTTATGATTTCAATTACTTACGATCGTACAAGTCACATACTCATTTGCTGTCGAGACAGTGAATCCCGTTTTTGCAAGTTATCTTATAACATCGAATGCACTATTGGATCGTGCTTCGAAGTCGATCCCACCTATCAGGTGATACGGGTCTAACTACTTTGATAACATATCCAATGCTACAAGCATGTTATAAAGGGCTCCTTAGGTCCAAAGTTCACACATACTATCTCAATCTTAATCCCAATCATTGATTGTCAAAGAGTAAATACCCATGTGATCGGATTAATGTGAGTCGAGTTCAAATATGTTAATTCCATTAATAATATTCATGACACCAGCTCCCACTATCTAATCAGTGTACGACTGGTAGTTCCTTGTCAAAGAAGGTGTCATATAAGTTGAATATTAATGTCAATTAATATTCGTTAACTCACGAACTCCCAGTTTCAGAGATTAAGTACTGAACTGTTCCAATGCCTCCTCTTGTCCAAAAGAGGTGGAAAGTCTATCTTGAAATCTCTTGGACTAATTTGTTCAATATATTTAAATGCCAATAGATTTATGTGAACAAAATCAAAACATTTATTCTATAAATAGAAACATCAAACGTTTTGTACAAATAACTTATCTAAGCCCTACTAAATCTAATTCCTCATAGGCATTCAGGTCACACACCTAACGATCTCCCACTTGCACTCAACACCAATCGCTATGGTATTTAATTCCCATCTTCTCAAGATGTTTACCTACCAACGCCTGTGATATTGGCTTAGTGAGTGGGTCAGCCACGTTTTTTGTTGAGTCTATTTTCTACACGTCTATATTGCCTCTTCCAACAATTTCTCGTATTATATGATATTTCCTCATCACGTGTTTAGATTTCTTGTGAGACCTTAGTTCTTAGCTTTCGCAATTGCTCCGTTGTTGTCACACCATAGTGGCAACGACATTTCCACGCTAGGAACCACTTCAAGTTCGGCCATGAACTTTCTCATCCAAATAGCTTCTTTAGCTGCCTCAGAGGCTGCCACATATTCTGCCTCCGTTGTGGAGTCAGCAGTTGTGTTTTTTTTGGAACTTTTCCAAGACACTGCTCCTCCATTGAATGTGAATGTGTACCCAGAGGTAGATTTAAGGTCATCCGGATCAGATTGGAAATCTGAGTCGGTGTAACCATCCATCTTTAATTCTCCATTCCCATATATTAGTAGCATATCATTAGTTCTTCTTAAGTACTTTAAGATACACTTTACTGCTGTCCAGTGAGGCTCCCCCGGGTTAGCTTCAAACTTACTGGTCATGCTTACAGCATGTGCCAGATCTGGCTTCATGCATAACGTCGCGTACATGAGACTACCCACAGCAGATGCATATGGTATATTCCTCATTTCCATTTTATCCTTGTCCATTTGGGACTCATAGATTTGGAAAGATGAATTCCATGTCTCATGGGCAAATGTCCTCCCTTAGAGTTATGCATTTCATATCTCTTAAGGACTTTCTCTAGGTAGAGCGCTTGGGAGAGACCAATCTTTCTATTCGCTATATCTCTATAAAGGCGAATTCCTAAAATGTAGGTCATTTTTCCCAAGTCTTTCATGGAGAATGTGCTTGAGAGCCATGTCTTGACAGAAGTCAATAAGCCTATGTCATTCCCTATAAACAGTATGTCATCTACGTATAGAACCAGGAATGTCAACTTGCTCCCACTGACCATTTTATAGACACACGGTTCGTCTTCATTCTTGGTGATGTCATATTTCTTGGCTTCTTCATTGAACCTCAGATTCCAACTCCGAGAGGCTTGCTTAAGTCCATAAATGGACCGATTAAGTTTTCAAACTTTATGATAGTCAGCTTCGAATACAAAGCCCCTGGTCTATTGCATATAAATGTCCTCATCCAAGTGTCCATTTAAGAATGCGGCCTTTACATCCATTTTCCAAACTTCATAGTCTAAGTTTGTAGCTATTGCTAGCAGAATTCTAATAGATTTGATCATGGCTACTGGCGAAAAGGTTTCCTCATAGTCAATGCTCTCTTTTTTACTATAACCTTTTGCCACTAGCCTGGCCTTATAGGTGTCCACCTTGCCATCCAGACCAATCTTTTTCTTATAGATCCATTTGTATCCAATTGGTCGTACTCCATTTGGCAGATTAGTAAGAGTACAGACTCGGTTTGAATACATCGAATCAATCTCTACTTTCATAGCCTCAAGCCACTTAGAGGAATCTATATCCGTCGCTACTTCATCATAGTCAAAGGGAACATCTCCCTGGCTCCTTCTGGAATGGCATACAAATAAAGCTGTGTTTTGTGAAGATAGCCATATCTCTCAGGAGGTTGTGATACTCTGCTAGATCGTCGCTATGACAGTTATGTCAATTTGGGTTCAAATTCTTGAACTGATGTCTCCGAAGGGACGTTATCTTGTTCTTGAAGAACAATCTTTCTACCTGCACCACATTCTTGAATGAATTCTTCTTCAAGAAAGTGGGCTTGCAAGGCTAGGATGATCCTATGATCATTTTAGGTAAAAGAGGTATCCCATCGAATCTACAGGAAAACTGCTAAAACATCCTTTTAAGGATCTATCCTCCAGTTTTTCTACCTTGGTCTTCTTTACATATGCTAGGCAACCCCCTATTCTTATGTATTTCAAACTAGGCTTCCCACCAATCCATTTCTCATATGGTGTTGTGGGAACAAATTTCGAGGGACATTTATTCAGAATGTACGCAGCTGTAAGCAAAGCATGTCACCAGAATGAGTTGGGTAAATCGATGTAGCTAAGCATGTAGCATATCATGTCCAACAGAGTACGATTCCTTCTTTCTGCTACTCTGTTGAGCTGTGGGGTTGCTGGAGGAGTTAGTTGTAATACTATGCCTTGTTCTTTAAGAACTCGTCAAACTCGGTACTCATGTATTCGCCACCTCGATCAGATCTCAATGCGTTAATATTGTGCCCAGTTTGTTTTCCAGTCAAAGCTTTGAATTCCTTGAACCATTCAAATGCATCGGATTCTAACTTCATCAGACAAACTAGACCATACCTAGAGTGGTCATCTGTGAAGGTTATAAAGTACTGAAAACTTTCAAGGGTCGCATCCTTGAGGGGTCCATACACGTCAGTGTCAATTAATCCTAAAACTTCATTTACCCTTTCGAAATGTCCAGTGAATGGTGACCTAGTCATATTGCCTTTGAGGCACGATTCACAAGTCGGATATGGGTCAAACCCAAGCGGACCGATGAGCCCATAATTTTCCAACTCGTGAATCTTAAATTAATCGGCATGTCCCAGTCTAAGGTGGCATATGAGTTTTTAGTTCATTCCATTCATACTACGTTTTCTAGTCATAGTATTAACCATACATTGATTTCGGACATTCAAATAGTATAAACTATTATTAAAGATGCAGAGCCAACACACTTATTTCCAAAATAAATATCCCAAGAATTATGTTTAAATGTAAACAAATATCCGTTCCTGACCAATACATGAATAGAAATAATATTCTTGAGCCAATTGAGCAAAATAAGGCAATCATCTAATCTAATTTGATGTCCAGAAATTAACAAAACAGAAGTAATTCCAATGTGAGTCGCATCCACGTTGTGTCCGCTTCCAACATTGATCATCACTTCGTTCTCATCTAGCTTTCTACTTTCTTCCAGATCCTGGTTCAAAACACAAATATGAGCACTAGCTCCGGAATCTAAAATCCAAGAAGTAAAAAATATCATCATAGAACAATTCGTTTAAAAAACATAAAGTTCTATACCTGCTTTATTTTTTGCTTTCAGCTTCGGACAATCACGCCTCCAATGCCTTGTTTCTTTCTAGTGGAGGTAGATGGTTGTCTTCTTTGGGCCCCTGCCTTTGAACCTCTTCTTTTAGTTTCCCTTGCCTCTGGTCTTCCCAGAAAAATTTGTCATTCCCAGTTGCTTCTTGCCTCATTTCTTCTTCGGATTCTTTGAAGAATCAATATAAACGACCAAATCCGTCTCTTTCGTCTTGGGGTCCATTTGTGATTGAGCATTTGAGAGTTTGTTCAAAAGACCCAGCAGTGAACACTCAATGTCATTCATATTGAAATTCACTGTGAATGGCGAAAAAGACTTAGAAGAATTTGTCACTCCCAGTTGCTTCTTGCCACATTTCTTCTTCTGATTCTTTGAAGAATCAGTATAAATGACCAAAGCAGTCTCTTTCATCTTGGGGTCCATTTGTGATCGAGCATTTGTGAGTTTGTTCAAAAGACCTGGCAGTGAACACTCAATGTCATTCATATTGAAATTCACTATGAATTACGAAAAAGACTTGGGTAGTGACTGCAGGATGAGATCAGTGTGAAGCTGGAAGTCCATAGAGAAGTCGAGGGCTTCCAATCTCTTGAACATGGAGATCATCTTCAAAACATGATCCCCAACTTTCTCTCCTTCCTTTGTTCTCGCTCCAAAGAGTTGACATTGTTAGGATTATGCCCTCAGATGCCATAGAGGATAGAATTTATAAGTCATATATCTTGTATTGAACTTAAACTCTTCTTAAATAAAGGCATTATTGAGTTTTCACTTAATTCTTATCTGCATCTATAAGTTTTGTAAAACGTTTTATCCATGTTTTCAGTGCGATCTCTCTACTTCCTATGGGATAGGAAGATTGGCACTAGAGAAATCGATCTTGATTACTAAAATAAGTTCGCTAATATGAAGTCTTTAATGGACAAAGAAAGACTTCGAATACTTGTACAATCATAGCTCCGACATGGGAGTGCCTGTCTAGTATCATGGGATGATAGGAGATTAAGATTGTAGACACGTCAGTGGAACTGATATGTTCGAACACGACTCGCATCTGTTCTGTCACATGGGTTTTCACTCTGTGGCTGTCAATGACGGAACTGATTATGCGTAATAGGTATATGTGAACCTTTGACCTGAATTATGAGGCTGAAGATGCACTTGTGACGTCAAGTCTTTCACTAGAGTAGTTAGACCCAATTCACCCTTTGGTGGGGTCAACCTCGAAATGCAGACTTGATGGGCAAGTGGCAATCTTAGTAGATATCTAACATGGGATTTGTTCTCTCATAAGTGAATGAGTATGTACCCTATGTAATTATAGATAAATAGAGATCAAAGTCTTTGGCCAAAGCAAATGAGACGATTGTTCTTGGCACTAAATCGATCTCAATGATCTCGTATTTATTATGATTTATACATATGGTCAAGTCCAGTGAGTTTGACATAACCATGACTCTCACTTGACCGGGGAACGTGAACAAAGGGTTTATACATATACGGTATTTACGATTGGAAGGTTTCGGAATGATCCTATCATTCGATTTTGTTTGGGTTACGAAGTGGGCCACGTGAATGGCTAGGTGTTACCCACTTCCTTTGGTTTCCTCTCATTGCCAAACGAAACAAACATAAAGAGTCGCGCTAAAGGATTGACAAAAAAAAAATGAAGCAAAAGGAATTTCTATTATTTCTTCTAGAAGATTTAATTTATTGGATACATTAAATAATTAATTATTCATTAGATGAAATAATTAATTATAATGATAAGATTAATTATTAGTTAATTTCCTTGTGAAATATATTATTGAATTAATTTATCTAATTAATTTGGTTATTTAATTAATTAATTTATTTATTGGATATAATAAATTATTAATTGAAATAAGAAATTAATTAAACAAAACAAATCCCGGGGCTAAATAAGGAGTCTAATTGGACTCCTATGAGGCCTCAAAGTGGCATCTTTGAGAGGCCACATATTAGGGCTCTTTTGTTTTGACTTGTTTAATAAGTCATGAGGTATGTAAGGACTCTTTGACTTAGAACAAGAAAGAGAATACACAACTGTCATAACTCTCAAAAGAAAGAAAAATATTCATCCCCTTCTCTATACTTATCGACCATAGAAAAGGAAGAAAGGGGATTTTTCGTTTGTTGATCCGTGCGTGATGATTTAGAGACGATGTATTTTCGTTGTTCGGATCAAGTTCAAGTTTGAAGAATCAAACCAAAGGATTGAAGATTTGGAAGCTTCAATATTTCGAGTTTGGAGAAGAAGAAGTTTTTCTCCATCATCATATTCATATTAACGAGTAAGTTTTATTCGTTGTACGCTTTTAGATTCAATTATGCGAATTAGAGTACCAATTGGGTTTTCGTTTTAATTTTTGAAATCCCTTCCACTGCGTTTATGCTTTTTCGAACGAAACCCAACAGACATGATGTCTCAAAACGAGCAGTCCTGCTGCGCTCTCCGTACAGTTCCTTTAGATGAACCATGATTTCAGCAGTTGTTCCCATCTTTTCCTGAGATCGTTGCAGTTCACTGGTCATCGATCCCAGCATGTACCCCTTAACATGAGTGTTGGGTTTAATCCAGTCTTCACGGCCAAGCCGATCTTCAAAAGATCCAGGGTCTGGGACTTCAGGCATCTCTTCGTCGAGCACATGTCCCAAAGATTCAAGGCTGAGGACAATCCTCAGATTTCGTATCCAATCAATGAAATTTGGTGCAGTGAGGACATTTTTCTCAAGTAGTATTGTCAAATGGTTAGTAATTGTGATGGAAATAAACTGCAGAAAAATAACCAAGATTTCCGATTAGATGTGTTATTATGTACTTTCAAGTAAAATCAAGAATTTCAATATTTACTTGACTCCCACTATTTTTCTCGAAATATTGCACTTCCACTGCAATAATCGGAAACCTCGTTGCATTGGTTTCATAGTGAGTGATTGATTTCCCCAACGATCCAAACAAGTTGCAACCTTGAACAATATATGGCTCGTTAGATCACTGGGGTGATGTCAAACATCAATCAGTCCAGCCTATGATTCAATCCCCTTTAACTCATGGATCACTGAACCACAAACTTTTTTGATATATAGGTGGTGATCCATCTGAGTCATTTATTCCATCAACTCCTATCGGTCTAACAATTTAATCTCGCCTTGCAACTTTGAACAATATATGGGGCGAAATTTGTTTCGACATGAAGGCATCAAATGCACTAGAGAAGATATAGTACCATGTCTTGATGCATAACCCCCCCTTATTCTGGGAAGAAGCCATGCACTAGAAATGAACCCACCTTCTAAAGTTTGATGGAGAGCTAGGACATCCAATGCCCCTTTACTTACTCGCTATTTTAAATTGGGAGAATTATAACATTCGATAATGTTATTAAGTTGATCTCACTTTGCACATTAATTTCTTTATCGCGCAATAATTGGAAATGCATAAGAATAAGCCTAGCAATTCTAACAACACACACATGTATGGACTATCTAGATCAACTCGAGCCAATGAGTGATCGGGGAGGGGTCCTATATATTACAAGGATTGAGCCCTATACAAAGATCTAATCTTCTTGATTCTCTAAGACTTCATGTGCCACCATGAACCGCCATTTGGGTCTATCTCTAAAATAATTACATGAAATAACCTATACAAAATTCTATAAATTAAAGATACAAAGTGGGGGGGCTCAAAACCGGCCTAATACAACCCAAGTAAGACATCATAAATAAAATCCTAAGTCCATACATGGTGTCACCATCACATATATAAGGAGCACATTGAACAATTTAAACACATATGTGAATTTATCCTTTAAATCTAATTTAATTTGTGATTAAATCTAATTTAGTCTAAGATTAAATCCAATTTAATCTATGATTGAATCCAATTCCATCTCTTGATTAAATCCAATTAAATCTAATAAATCAATTGGTCTAAGACTTGAGAGATTTTTCGATATTTGATATCGCAATTAATTAATTAATTTAAATCATTAGTTGATTTTATTAATTAATTAATTTAATGTGTTAATTAATTTCTTTATGAAATTAATTATAGAATTAACGTGGATTAATTAGTTATTTAATTAATTTATTTATTGGATAAATAATATTAATTAAATAATTAATTAAATTAAAACCATAAACTTGGTTTAGGCCCGAGGGCTTAAAACGCCCAAGTAGGCGTCCATCAAGGAGGCCTAGGCCTTAGTTTGTTTAGGTTTATTTTTTTCTTGTGTAGTATAAATACTACTTAGTGAAATAATTAACACAAGCCCCACTTTATTATCTTTCTCTCCAGGTCAAAAAGTTCTACTTCTACTTCTCTCTCTCTCTCTCTAGCCGTCTTTAAGGGGGAGAAGAAGTATGGTTTTTCGCTCTCAATTCCGGCGTGGTGATTTAGAGGCAGTGGTTGTTTCGCTGCTTGGAAAAAGGATCAAAAGCTGGTTCAGATTTTTCAATAACACGAAGAAGGGTACACTCTATAACATGATTTGAATACATGAAATCGGAGATGAACCACCGAGGGATTTAAATTTCTGCTGCGTTTTATATGTATCAACTCAACAATCTCATGCGCGGTCTCCAATTTCGGTGCGTCCGTTGACTCCCTTGGCGTCCTTGCATGCATCACTTGATGTGCGTTGGAGTCTCCCTCTTTGGTAATGAGTGCCATCCTCTTGAGGTGGGCATTGCCTTCTAGGGGCGACATGTCGCGGTTCACATCCTCTTCAAAGGCTTCTGACTGCTGGGATTTTGGCCAAGCGCTAACTAGTTGGGTCTTGTCCCCTAAGTGACTTTTCTCTAGCGATATTAAGTTTATTACAACTTGTTTCCCTTTGTCACTTTGATCATTGTTGCTAAGCTTTCTTTTAGGCTTCTTTAAGGCGTTAGCATAGCACTCTCTTGCTACCTTCACGTCACCAATAGCTTTCCCCATTTCTACAGGGGTAGGAAACATTACCTTTATACGAAAGGTGGATATGACGGCTTGAAATAGATTTAAGCTCATCCTCCCCAATATGACATTATAGGTGGAGGCACCTTTGACCACTAAGAACTTCACCATTTTCGTGGAGCAGGCTTGAAATGCACCCAAAGATATGGGCAAAGCTACCTCTCCTAGTGCTTCAACTATCTCACCCGTGACTCTAGCGAGAGGGGTGTTGACCGCTTGGAGCTGTGCATTATCCACTCCTAATTGAGTGAAGGCGTTGTAGAAAATGAAGTCTGCCGAGCTCCCACTATCTACCAAAAATTTCTTTACCCAAACATTGGAGATGTTTACCAATATTACTAAGGCATCATTCACTTGTGGGATATGATTCTCGAGGTCTTGAACTCCAAACTCTATGGTCGGCGTATTTAGCCCCACTTGATTCACTTGCTCACCTTTCGTGGACCTGATGGCATGAAGTCCTATAGCAGCTCTTAGCGAAGCTTTTCAAGAGTTCACGGAGTCTCCCCCAGCTGGGCCTCCCTATATCACATCTATGATCCCATTCACCTGGGGTGGTTGCCTTTTCTCCCATCTCTGCCTCGTGGTCCCGAGCGGTCTTGGGTGGTCACCTCGGAAGGTGCTACTACTTCTTGTAAGTAGCCCCTCTTGATGAGCTTCTCAATCTCCATCTCCAGATGGTGACATTCCTCAGTAGTGTGACCTTTGTCTCGGTGGAACCGACAGTATTTCTTTGACTTGAGGCGGTTGGGATTATCTTTCATCTTTTTAGGCCATTGGACTATGCCTTGCTACTGGGCGATGGCTAAACTTGCTCCCTCAGGAGTGTAAGAGGGGTATATTTAGAGAATCTCGACGAAGACATGTGCTTGCGTTCCTTAGACTCCAGCGTCTTGTCATCTTCTCTGGCCTTTCTTTTATTGCCACCGTCTTCTTGCTTTGACTAACCCACAGTCTCATCTATTCTAATGTATTTTTCGGCTCTAGTCAACAGCTCCTCCTTAGTCGACGGTGGCTTCCCTGCTATAGACTCCTTGAATCTACTATTGCGCAAATTCCTTTGCATAATTCCTAATAACAACTCGTGGTTGATGTGCCGTACCTCTGACACTACTATGAAGAACCACTTTATGTATTCCCTCAGGGACTCTCCATCCTTTTGGACTACCATGAACATAAAAGATGTCATTTTAGGGTATTTCTTGTTCATGGAAAAATGGTTAAGGAAACACCTGGTCAGCTGCTAGAAACTGTTAATGGTACTGACGGGCAATTGGTTGAACCAGCTAAAGGCTTGTGCAGATAGTGTAGTTCGAAAGATTTTACAGTAGGTCGCGTCGTTGAAGTTGTACATGTCAACCTTTGCATTGAACTTGTGAACTTGCTCTTGAGGGTCTCCAACCCCCTCATATTCACTTAAGTGTGGCATCTTCAATCCTTGCGGTAGTGACTCCGCTAAAATTGCTGGGCTGAAAGGACTTCTCTTGGGGAAGCTACAACTAAGGGTACTAGGTGTATATCTTCAATCCTACCACGGTCGTCCAAGCTTTCATCATGATCTGGTTGTTGTCTGCACCGGCCTTCTTGCCTCAGCAAGGCCTCTTCTGGGGTCAAGGAGACTTGACCTCTGCATGGAACCTGGGGGCGTTGTCCTTCTATCTTTTCCACGTGGTGGCCTCTCATGAGGTGTAACCACGATGTTCTCTTCCTTTTCACGTGCTAGCCCATTCATCGAGGAGTTGAATAGCCTTGATCCATTCTCGTCGGGGATCAAAGACTCCTAGCCTCCGTGGGGGGATTGGCTAAGCACAACTCGCTGAGTGTAGCACTTTTCACGAGGTTCCTGACGTCTATGGTTTGATTGAGGGGGCGGAATTTGAACTTGAGGCCCCCTCTTTTGAGGTGGGGATGCCTCCTGAGTATTGCTCACCTGGGGGCCTTGTCCTCTGACAGCTGAAGGAACGGGTGTTGCCCACAACGGGTGTGCCTGGGCATACTGCTGGACCGCCCACGTTGTTGCCCGTACTTAGACATCCTCAACAAGAGCAAGGAGTGCCTCTTGAGTGATCTCGAACACCCTACTTTTAGGGGTGGAATCACTTTTTGATTAGATAATGAATATACTTCAAATTGGTTTTGTTTTTTGGAACCAATTAATTGTCTTTTTCATATGAATGCCTTTTGCTAAATTTTGATTTTTTAGCTATACGACGCTGATGAACTTTATTTCGCCACTTTTCTGGTGTTAATCTAGACCATCTGATCTGAGATAAATCGTGTTGATAATGTCCTCTTAACCAGTTTTTCCATTGATCCATTTCATAACTCGGAAGTTTCTTATCTCCTAATTTCGAATGAACCAGTCCTTGTGTTTCAAAAGAATCCTTTATTTCAGGCTTAAGAAAAAAAAGGGATTCCTTGAGATTGAAAAACAGAGCTAAATTTATAAGAGTTACTGACTTGGATTTGTGATAATTTGTAAAATACATATGCTTGTGACATGTATGATAAAAAATAGGTGAATTTGGTTTACTATTACTAATATTATCAAGTGACTTTTTTATAGTCGAAATAAAGGTAATTGGATTTTTATTTTTTTATTATTTATTTCTTGTTTTCTTTTGTTATTGTAAATGGATTTATCAATAATTTTTTTTGTTGATTCATAAAAAAGTTCTGTATTCATTTTGGGAGTATTAATGATAGATAAAAATATTTTTTGTGTATATTCTTTCAATGAAAAATTTCAAAAAAAGGGGTAATTTAGAAATTAATCGAGCATTTCTTTTTTTTAATATTTTCCATTTTTCGAATCTTTTAGGATTATAACTTGTTTTGTTAGGACTAATATTATTTATTGTTGGAGTTACTTTTTTGTTCTCTTTTGTGATTCTTTCTATTTGATTTCGAATTGTACTTGTTTTATCAGTCAGATCCTTCATTTTTTTTTCTGTCAATGAAGAATTTGTTGAAGTCGGAGATGCAATTTGACTAAATGATTCATGAATTATCTGATTGCTGATTATAGAATTTTTTTTTTCTTTAATTTCACTTGATTCATATACTTCTACTTCTCTTAATTGAAATAATAGAATTGGATTTACTTTTGAAAGTTCTTTTATTATTTTTTTTTTATAAAAATAACACTTTTGATAACCCTTTTTTTGTTTCTTTTGATACTTTTCAAAGTAATTTTGTTTTTGCTTTAAAAACTATTAGAACTCAAAAATACTGCTTTTAAAATTTTCCAATTTTCCTTAAGTTCCTTAAAAATGGGTTTAGACAAGGAAGATTGTTTTCGGGGCAAATCACTAGGATAAATATTGAATTCCAAGAGTATATTGAGAGGGAGGAGATCTGTCACCTTTTGCGTCAAGAAGAGATAGGAGCCTCTGTCATTTTAGTGTACATCAGGTATTCCGCAAATTGAACAAGTGCAGTTCATAGCAAATGTTATGACCGAGAGAGCACAAATGAATAAGTTATTTCTTGCACCTTACAACACCAGGTGAGCTACTAAAGACCCAACTTTTAATTTGTAAAACTTGTTACGCAAAACTAATTTTGAACGTATCTTTTAAATGTTTTTTAGGGGACATTGGTTGTTGCTCGTGATTGATCAGTTTTAAAGGCCCATTTAAGAGGTCATTTTAAAGTGTATATATCTTCCTAGATTTCACATATTTGCTTGTTTTTGACATATTTCCTTGTTTTTTGTAATTTTTTACAGGGTTGTGTTCATATTTCGTGCAAATCACAACAACCAATTGAAAAAAATCCAAAAACAAGACCTGTACATGGATTAGTATAAAGGTTAGTGTTTTCTAATTTCAAGAGATTATTCGTATAAAAGTTAGTGTTCTAATACAGCCTTGATTACTTTTGTAGTGCCCCCGACAGACAAACGACGTAGATTGTGGCTTCTTTCTTATGAGATTCATGTAGGAGATTATTAGCCACGGAGAATCTACAATCCCAATAGCGGTATGCATAATCCTAATACTCAGTTTCTTTCCCTTTTGAAGTTATTAAATCTTTGGTAGGTAACTGAAACGTCCTTCGGGTTTGCAATCTCTATCTTGCAGTACTTTCATGATTGTCGATGCCCCTTCTACACTCAAGTGCAAATTGATGAAGTACGTAGCGAAGTGGCACAATACATTTTCGAATGAGCTTAGAAATTGGGTAATATATTTTTTTTATATTGTGATTTGATTTGTCGTATGTAAATTGTGATTAGTTTAATTAGTTGATTGTAAACTCGTGATTTGTTGGAGATCATAAAATTTTGTTGTCAGAGGAGAGAATTGGTTATATTGAAGTTTTTCGTTTTTGTTGTTTATGTTGAATCTGTTGTGCTGTGTTGATTTCTTGTGTTGGTTTGGAGAATTTTGTACAGGAACGTTATAAACTAAGCAGGCAAAATAAAATATATATATATATATATATACCTATTACAGTGGTTATACTATTAACCGCTGTAATAGGGGGTTATTTTTTTAACCATTGTAATAGGTCTGACCCCCTATTACAGCTGTTAAAACCATTGTAATAGGTGTAATATAACCAGTGTAATAGGAATTTTTTGGGGTAGTGCTGGGAGATAATTCCTGACTTGCCAGTCCGAACTTTCGATCCTCCGGCTTCGCATACTCGATCCCAGGCTTCCGATCCTCCAGCTTCTGTCCTGATGAGCAAAGAACTTTCTATTATGATAGACTTTCTGAAGAGACTGCCTAACTCCTCCGATCGTCACCATCTGGAGGGCATGTCTCCTCGTAAGAGAGCTGAAGTAGCTGCTCTTATACTCCCTAAGGTAACATAGTTTTTTGTTATGTGTGAGTTGGTTATATTTCTCTAGGTTATGCCTGTTGTAACTAGGTATGTCAAATATGTTGCAGTGCATGCTACTGGCTGGACAAGTCGTACAGGATGCCTATGAGGGCACGGAGGTGGAGGAGCTGCAGAAAAAGCTTACTCGGTCTCAGGAGCAGCTTCGGAAGGCGCAAAATTATGGATCCAGTAAGGACAAGGAGCTCATGGCCCTTCACAAGGATTTCTAGACCCTTCTTGTGGAGAAAGTGGATTTGGAGGTGAGTCTTTCAAATGCCGATATCAAACATTCAGCTGCCTTGGAGGAAGCCCTGGCTCAAGAGTGTCGGACCTAGATTAACAACTAGCATACGTCTATTGAGGGAAAGGCTTTGTTTGCCAAGTTTAAAGCTAGTTTCCTTACATCCTAGGAGTTAAAAACTCTCACGGATGACAAGATATTCGGATTCTTTGTCAAGGACTTCGAGGGATGTGCTGCACAGTTCAAGGTGAAGTACTTTCCTCCCACAGGTGTCTCTGAGGACTTCCTGGACTGTGATGCCGCTCTTCTCGAGGCCATGGATACTCCAGATCCGGCTCTCACAGGTCCATCCCCCCTCCCTGCTGCAAATCCACCAGCTGCTGTGTTACCTGATCTGCAGGCAGGTGATGTGAATGCTTCAGATGGGGCTGGTGTTCTAGGTGGTGCTGATGTTGCTGCTTCTGCCCAGGCTGATGCTGCAGAGCAGCCTTGAAAAATTTGATACTTTTTCTGAGACTTGGTTTTCTATGGGCGTATATGGCCCCATTACTTGAAACAATTTTAAATTTTGTTGTTTTTAACGGGCATATGTGGCCTTTGGACAAATATTTAGTTTTTTTTGTTTTTGCTGCATTTGTCCAGGTTTGGGCTGTGGACATCTTTGTTTTTATGCATGATTGTTTTGAACCTTTATCTCTTTGTTTGTTACCTGCACTTTGATGATGTATTATGATTCTAAGTACAGTATCAATTTCTATGAGTTTGACTAAACCATGGCTCTCACTTGATTGGGTCACGTCGGTGAAGAGTGTATACACATATGGTATTCATAGTCAAGGTTCGTGATGACATGATCATCTCGTTTTCAATTGGGTTACAATTTGGTTCAATGGCGTTGGCTAGGTGACAACCTTATCCTTTTGGAATCCTCCCATTGCTAATTGAATTGAGCCTAGAGAGCCGCGCTATGTGAAGTAAAGGAATATTTCCTTAAGCTAAGGGTATTTTGGTAAACTCACATTTGATGTGAATTGACTTACAAAATAGATGGCATGATTTAATTAAAGATATTTAATTGGATTAAATAAATTAATTAAATCATATTGATTCATAAGTTAAATTAATTAGAAATTAATTCATAGGTTGAATTAAATTAATTAGATTAATGTAATTAATTAATTACTATTTGGATTGGACTTAGATTTAATTAATTACTTATGGGCTAAGTCAAAACAAAGCCCGAAGCCCATCTACTAAGGCCAATTCGGTCGCCCCTCTTAGTGATGACGATGTCAAAACGGCTTTCCTGAATAGATTTCTCAAGGAGGATATCTATATGGAAAAGCCAAAGAGTTTTGTGTCCAAGACCAATATCCATAATGTATGTAAACTTGAGAGGTCTATGTACGGCCTCAAGCAAGCATCTAGAACCTGGAATCTTTGTTTTGATGAAGTGGTAAAGGTATATGGCTACATCAAAAACGAAGATGAACCCTATGTTTACAAGAAGACTAGTGGGAGCAAAGTCTCGTTCTTTGTACTATATGTGGAAGACATTCTGCTTATAGGAAATGACGTAGGAATGCTCACCACAGTCAAGAAATGGCTTTCGAGTACGTTTCCCGTGAAAGACTTGGGACAAGCGACATACATTATAGGAATTCGTATCTAGAGAGATAGAAGGAATAGAATGATAGGTCTCTCCCAAGCCCTTTACTTAAAAAGGTCCTAAAGAAGTTTAGGATGGACAATTCTAAGAAAGGTTTTCTTCTCATGAGGCATGGGGTACACTCATCCAAGTCTATGTGTCCTCAAAGTGAGGAAGATAGACAGGAAAAGAGTAACGTGCCCTATGCTTCAGCAGTTGGTAGCCTGATGTACGCAATGCTGTGTACTAGATTCGACATTGCCTATGCTGTAAGCGTGGTGAGTTGATTTCAGGCAAACCCGGAAAAGGAACATTGCATAGCTGTGAAGAAAATCCTAAAGTGTCTCAAAAGAACTAAGGATATGATTCTCATCTATGGAGGTGGAGACCTGAAGATGGAAGGTTATTCTGATTCAGACTTTCAGTCCGATGTTAATGACCAAAAATCCACTTCGGGGTTTGTTTTTACTCTCAATGGTGGAGCGGTGCCTTGAAAAATTTCTAAGCAAAGCACAACCACTGATTCCACCACTGAAGCTGAGTACGTGGCAGCCTCAGAAGTAGCCAAAGAAGTTGTTTCGATGAGAAAGTTTCTTGGAGAACTTGAATCGGTCCCTAGTGCTCAGCTCCCGTTACCACTTTATTGTGATAACAATGGAGCAATAGCGCAAGACAAGGAACCGAGGTCTCATAATAAATCTAAACACTTTGAGAGAAGAATTCACATCATCAGGGAGATCATTGGCAGAGGAGAGATAGCAGTGCAAAAAATAGCCTTAGCTGACAATATAGGTGACCCGTTCACCTAACCATTACCTCAGGCTGTTTTGGACCGACACCTTCAAAGGATGGGTATTAGATACCACAATGAGTGACATTGAGTGCAAGTGGGACATTGTTAGGATTATGTCCTCAGATGCCATAGAGGATAGTATGAATAGGGCATCTATCTTGTGTTGAACTTAAATATTATTTATAATAAAAGGCATTATTTAGTTTTCAGGTAATTCTTATCTGCATCTATAAATTTTGTAAAATATTTTATCCATGTTTTCAGTGCGATTCCTCTACTTCCTATGGGATAGGAAGAATGACACTAGAGAGATCGACCTTGATTATATGCATTAAGAATTCCCATTAAAGTTCCCCAATGAGAATTCCACCTAAGGTGATGCTTAAAGTTTGGCTTTTAAGATTCCAACCAGCTAAAAAATGCTAAACTTTCGGCCCTTAAGAATTCCACCAAGCATAACCATGTGAAAACTTCAACAAAGCACATGCATGCTGCCATTTTCTTGCTTTCCAGCGCAGTCATAGTATTTGCCTCATAACATTCTCCACAGATCTCCAAATTGGATGATTCAAGTTCCCATGTTCAGATAAAACATAGATCTACAACTCTCCAGAAGGACATTTTGTCCAATTCAGTCGCTAAGTATACCTAAATTACGTTTCAATATGGAGGTTGTTTCTGATTTGGCACCCATAAAGTAAATCTACCAAGAAACACACTTATGACAACCCTTCAACACATGTGCTGAATTATGGCCAAAAGTGATTCTTACCCATCATATAATGCTGAAATTTAGGCTGAAAAGGAGTAACATTCGGACTATCCATGCCTAGGCATGACTAGGAGGGCATTGGGGCGTATCCTGACACATGTACTTCTCTGTTCGGCGCAACAATCGTATTTCCTTCATAATTATCTCTATAGACCTCCGATTTGGATGTTTCAAGTTCCCATTTGAAGCTAAGACATACATCTAAAACGTTGTAGAAGGAAACTTTGTCTAAGTCGGTCTCGAAATGTACGGAATTATCGCTCGAATGTGGTAGGAGATGCATAAACCGCCTAGGTGTTGAAAAACATGCTTAAACTTGTTTTGTACATCGTTTTTCTTCCCTTTTCTTCATGTATTCTCATTTATTACCTGTATTCACTTAACACACCTATTAAATGCAAATGTGACATGATTTAAGCAATAAGTGAATCCAAATCATAAGAATTACGGTCTTAAAAACACGTAAAAACACCTCTTATCAGTCGCCATCACATAATTAAAGGGAGCACGTAAAATAATTAAACACATAGGTGATGATTATATTAAATATTGTTTAATAAATAATTAAATCCAATTTAATTATTCGTGAGAATAAATCAAATTTATTTCGACTCCTTTAATCAAATTAAAGTAGACTATCTCAAATATATCATATTCGAAGATTAAATCCAATTTAATCCAAGAAACATTAAATTCAATTTAAGTGGGATCGAAAAACTAACTCCTAGAAATCAAAACTAATTAAGTTCACACAATTCTCATGGGCTTAAAAGATTAAGTCCAATTTAATCCGGGTCCGATCTAATTTAATTTAATTTCATCTAAAAATTAAATCCAGTATTATTTACACAAGTGGATTAAATCAAATTTAATCATTGTAGAAATTAAATGCCATAAGAAGAATCTAATTTAATTCATGGTGAAATTAATTTAAACTTGATTTCTAGGACTTAAAAGATTAAAACTTATTTAATCTTTTTATTGAAATAAAGTCTAACAATATTTCTATGAAAGATTAAAGCTTATTTTATCTATGCGAAATAAATCTAATCTATTTTGACTTCTTTAGTTAAATCTAATTTAATTAAAATGAGACTATATTCAATAAAGTCTCTATGGGTGAACAAACCAAAAATATAAGCAATTAAGTCTAATTTAATTCCTAGTATCATTAAATCCAATTTTAGTGTAAGTCCAATTTACATAATCAAAATCAAATCAAATCCAATATATTTTGACAGGCTAGTTAAATTCAATTTGATCAAGAATAAAATCAAGTCCAACTTATTTTATTCACATGACTAAATGTGATTTAATCAAAAATGTAAGTAAATCAAATTTAATTACTAGAGAAGATCAAATTTTTATTTAACTAAAGGGTATCTAAATCCAATTTAATTATAAAACAAATCTAATTTATATACCCTTTAATTTGGAGATTAAATTTTAATTTACTTTATTAAATTTAAGTTATTTTGATAGGCTAGTTTTTATGTAATTTGATCAAGAATAAAATAAAGTCTAACTTATTTTATCCATATGACTAAATACAATTTAATCAAAGTGTAATTAAATCAAATTTAATTACAAGAGAAGATCAAATTTCTAAATTAACTAAGGGTTATTTAAATCTAATTTAACTTTAAAATAAATCTAATTTATATACCCTTTCATTTTAGAAAATAAATTTAATTTAAATAAATTAAATTCAATTTAATTTGAAATCGAAAGGGACCATGAATTAATCCAAATGGGGTAACCTACATGTATTATTGGATCAAACTCAATACATTATTAATTAATACGCTGGGCTCAAGCCCAGCAATCTTTTAATCAATTTGTTGGGCCTAAGCCTAGTGTATACATTAATTAACACGGTGGGCTTAGGCCTGACATTAGTTGGGTCTGGCCTAGACTCAAAATAATTACTGGGTCTGGACACAGACCCAAGCCCAATAAACTCTTTTTAACTGGGTCTGGGTCTAGACCCATAGGCCCAAATACTTTTTTTTTAAAACAGACCCAAATAGTCTAATTCTGATACAGTCTCTCGCTCCGCTCTCGTCTCTCAGTCTCTCATCTTCCACTCTCAGTCTCTCATCTCTCTCCCTCTCTCATCCACCGCCCCTATCTCTCTTCGCCGCCACCGCCGTATTCATATAAAGAGAAAAAGAGAAAAGAGAAAGCGCAAAAATCGGAGAGAGAGAGAGAGCGCAAAAATCGGAAAAAGAGAAAGTGCAAAAATCTCCATCTTCGTCGTATTCCTGGTATGTATGTATGTATAATCTATATGTATATGTTTCTTAAGATGCTTTGATTTTGTATTTTTTATGTGCCCTTTTGATTGTCTTGAAATGGGGTTGTGTTGATTTTAATGCGAAATGGGTGTTTGTTTTGATCTGATTTTAGGGGTTTTAATTTCTATTGCTTTTGCTCTTGCTTCCTTTTTTAATTTTTTTGTCAATTAAGCACGTATTAATAAAATATTTTGCTTCACTTTTTATAGGGAAAATGTCTTATGTGATTGTTTTAAATAGTAAAAAGTGAAATGCATTTTTGTTCAGAAATTAAAGTGTTATGAAGATCTCTGTAAACGTTTTGCACTTAGTATATGTCAGGAGAGTTTAGGACAAAGTTATGTAAGGTTGGATTAATTATTAGATATGATCCGAGTTTAAGTCTATAATACACAACTAACTATTTCTAAGTTGTTTTTTTGTCTTGAATCAGATTAAATCGAGTACATTTCGCCCCAGGAAATAGAGAAGTTCATAATGAAAATGAAAACAGAAGTATTCTAAAAACGGTGAAAGAAGAAAGATTTACAGAATGCCTCGTTTATTGGCTCTTCCATTCTCAAGCTCATATATATTGTATTTTAGTATATTCTTGAGAACATACTGAAATGTCAAATTGGTAGCATTAGTTCAAGATTTCCAGAATTTTTATTGCTGCTTCTGAACTAAATTGCTAACAAGAATATCGATTGATGCATTAGACAAGAGATTGGAAGAATCTTGATTGATACAAGAGTTGATTTCTAGCTTGAATTTGTGAAGTTGTTTTCTTAATTGATGTAGTGAATTATAGTGTTTCTATAACATATATAGAACTCATGTGATGAGTGCGTTTTTTCACATAGGTTTGAGATGTCGACATCCTACAGTGAATCTAGCCAAGCCCGTGATAGTGGTGTTAATAAAGAAATCATTATTGAAACTCGAAAAACGTAAAGAAAGGCTTCAGCTGTTTGGGACCACTTCACGAAGTTTAAAGGTATAGATAATATTATATGAGCTAGATGTAACCATTGTGTCAGGGTCTTTAGTGGTGATACCGGGACTACTCACTTAAAAAAACATCTGAAAAAAACATGTCCTAATTACAAACCAGACACTAGTTTACTAGGTGCAAGTCCTAGAACAACTTTTAAGCTCGATCAAATGAAAAGTAGAAGAAAATTGGCAATTTCTTGCATAAAGCACAAGTTTCCATTTAATATAGGTGAACATGAACACTTCGAGGATTTCTTGAGTAGTTTGAATCCGAACTTTCAACTTCCTTGTAGAAACACTATTCGATCCGATGTCATTGATGTTTATCGAGAGGTAAAGGTCAAAGTACAAAATTTATTAGATGGACTTTCGTGTAAATTGTCTTTGAGTACAGACATTTGGACTTCGGATCATTCTAGCGGAGCTTATTGTTGTTTTACAGCCCATTTTATTGATGATGAGTGGGAATTGCAGAAAAAAATTCTTTCTTTTAAAAAGATTCCATATCCACATGATGGTGATAATTTGTTCAATTTTATGAAAGAAAATATCTTGGAATGGAATTTGGATAAAAAGATTTTTTCAGTTGTTGTTGATAATGCATCGTTTAATGATTCTATGATGAGAAAGTTGAGAGAGTGGCTTCTTAAAGATTCATTAATTCCTTTGAACGGGGACTTGTTACATGTGAGGTGCAGTGCTCATGCATTGAATTTGATTGTGCAAGATGGTTTGAGTCCAATTAGGGGACTTATTGAGAAAATTCATGAAACTATGAGGTATTTAAACAAGTCCCCTTCTACAACTCAAAAGTTTGACACCGCACTTCATCATTGTAACTTAGAGGGTAAGAGGAAAGTCACAATGGATGTTCCCAATCTATGGAACTCCACTTATTTGTTGCTTGAGACGGCTTTACCTCTGAAAGAAGCATGCATTTTGTCGAAAATTGTGCATGACTATTTGGAATACTTTACAAAGCCACTCATGACTTCAGTGGTAGCAAATACCCAACTTCAAATGTCTTTTTCCCTGATATTTGTACGATTAATTTGAAAATGATTGAGTGCGCGAATAGCGATCATGACTTCGTGAGGAGGATGTGTGATCCAATGAGGGAAAAATTTGACAAATACTGGGATACATGTTCTTTGGTTTTCGCGGTTGCAGTGGTTTTTCACCCTCGGTTAAAAATGAAAATGGTGGAGTTTTACTACAAAAAGTTTTATGGTTCATACGCCGATTCATACATGGAAAGGGTCTGTGATACTTTATTGGAGTCGTTCATTGCCTATGGGGGTAGTTGTGTTACCCAATCAACTATTCCTAGTAGCATTAACTTAGAGGCGTTCACTTTTTTAAGTGAATTTTATATGTGGTGCAACGAGTCAAATGCTTCTCTTATTTCTAAATCAGAGTTGGATAGTTATTTGGATGAGGCTAGTTTTCAAAGTGTAGAGGACTTTAGTATCCTAAACAGGTAGAAAACTAACAGTCTGGGACTACCTATTATGGCGAAGATAGCACGCGATATTTTAGCTGTACCGGCTACTACTGTTGCCTCAAAGTCAGCGTTCAGTGTAGGAGGACGTGTCATTAACGAGTAACATGCTTGTTTGCATCTAACCGCGGTAGAAGCATTGGTGGTGGCTGACGATTGGATCAAATCAACTCCTAGAAATGGTAAGAATTTTAATTTAATTTTTCATTGTCTTTAAAATGTGTTGATAACTGTTCTCTTCATTCGTGATAATATGAGTATTATGCAATTGTTAGTGATACAGAGTTGTCTGAAACTTAAGGAGATAGCGCATTGAGATGAGGATTAACTGTATAGGTAAAAAAACTATGTATAATTGTATGCTCAGAGGAAGTTAACCAGCTTGTTCTTCCATTTAATACAAAGATAAAAGCCATGATCAACAATCCAAGTACTAATCTCCCCGGAGCTCGATTTTCATACATCGATGTTCACAACATGTTCCAAGATCTCCTTGCTAATGCCAGATTATATGGTACCTACATTTCCCTCCATTTTCTATCCCTTTTGAAAATTTGGAAAAAACAAAATTCCATATTTCTTTTTGTTGTACTTAGTGTCTATTTTTTGTTATCAGGATTTAGCGTGGTAAATAGAGGGTGCTGTGGCATTGGGAGGAACAGAGGGCAAGTCACTTGTCTTCCTTTCCAGACACCTTGTCCTAACAGGAATCGATATATATTTTAGGACGCGTCTCATCTGACGGAAGCCGTAAACGTCTTGTTTGGAAGGAGGGCGTTTAACGGAAATACGAACTTTGTTTATCCCATGAATATTCAGCAACTTGCAAATCTTTGATCAAACGACCAATCATGGGATTTGCTAAATCTTTAAGTGAAATGTAGTCTTATTTTGAGTGTGATATCAATTTAGTTTGTGTGAGAGGGAGCAGAAATTGTAGGAAATTCATCACGAAACAGCTTTTAAATTTTCTACTGTGCTTGAATTGATCATCTTTTTGGTCTAATGATTGTAATTTTTCTAGTTGCTGATTTTAGCTTATAAAGTGAGTTTTCCCATTAATAGATTTACATATTTTAGACAAAGTTAAAAGGAAAGAATATTGTGAGATTATTGCGGTAAAATTGTGGCACAAAATATACTACCACAACTTTTGAGAAATTTGATCATTTCATTATGTAAAGATTATTAGTGAAATTATATGTATATATATACATACTGTAAGTATAGTGAATAATATATATATATATTAGTGAAATTATATGTAGATAAATATACATACATACATACATATATACTTATATATATATATATGTATATGTGTGTGTGTGAGAAATAATTGCTACTTGAAAAAAATAGAACCCAAACAAAGCCCAAAAATAATACACAAAAAAGCCAAAAAAATGCAAGAAGGAATTGGGTCTAGGACCGGACCCAAAAGATCAGACCTAGACTTGGACCCAAAACATTGGGTCTCAAAAGTAGACCTAATGATCAGAACAATTGGGCCTGGGTCTAGCTCTAGACCCAAAGTTTTGGGTTTGGGCCAGACCCAGACATAAAGTCCAGACCCAACCAATGTCACCCCTATCAGTGGGCTCAAGCCCAGCGATTATTTATTAATGTGCTGGGCCTTTAGTTAGCCACAACATTAAATGTGTTGGGCTTAGGCCCAGTGCTGGATTAATTATATATTGGGCCCAGCCCAGCACATATTCCACTTGTGTTGGGCTCGGCCCAACACTTATTCAACTTCTGCCCGTTAGGGCAGAAGCTTTCAGGTGTGGCACCCAGTGTCGCGATTTTGGAGTCTCCGGTCGCGGCTGTGAGAGCCGCATCAAAGGTGGTCGTCTCTGCTGCCTTGTGCGACGCATAGTGGCACATCTAGCGCCGCCTTGTGTCACATAGCAGCACGCTCTGCGCCGCTCAAACCGGAGCACTAAATGCCTACTCCTAGTGGCGCAGCGGTGCTGGAAGGACCGCCATGTGTAGACCATGGAGGCGCTTTGAGCGCCACCCATTATCCATAAACGCGCCGCCCATTCTCACTTGGACAGCTGGTTTGCTGTTACACCTTGTGTACAGCAGGTTTTTTGTTCATGGTCGGGTCAAACCCGATTTATCCTTGTTTTCCAGATTTTCGATCCAATAGAAAATTAATTTCATGTTTAACAAATTCACCCACAAAATAATTAAAAAAAAAATTCATTCCAAATCATACAATTACGCATCAAACATGAATATCAAATAAACATATGAATACAAAAATCAACCAAGCCACAAATTTGGCTCTAATACCACTGTTGGGAATTGTCATTGAAAATACATAGTGGATAAAAAATTATTTGATTCCGGAGCCATGAATCAATTTAGACTTTCGTTGATTTGAATCGAAGAACAAGATAGAACAATTTACCTCTTGAAGCATGTTCGTTATCATGTTCATGAGAGTAGTAACCCGTGAGTTCCTACCTTTAGATTGTCAAGCGAAGATGATGATCTTCAAAAGCTCCAACCTCCTCACTTAGCAACGGTGAGGAGTACCAGAGTGTACTGAGAGGGAGAGGATTTTTTTTTTTTACTGTCTTTCTCTAAGAAAACCTAACTCCAAGTTGTAAGGTGTAAAAGTGATTAAGTTAGTAATGATTTAATAACCAAGGCATTAAATAAAAACCATGTGACTTGTTCACCAAGTCTGGCCGTCTGTTCGCGCCTAGTGGGATGGGTTTATTGGGCTCATCCAATGGATAGTCCAATGTTGAGTAATTTAATTAATTAATCCAAGCCCAATCCAATTAGACAATTAACTAAATACTTATTCTTTTAATTAATAGTATATATTAACTCCTAATTAATTCAACTATTAATATTAATTAAATATATTTTACTCATACCATTAAATATATATTTATTAAATCAACACATCCCAAACGATCAATAGTTTCACATCCATGTGAAATTACCGAAATACCCCTTTTTTACAGTAAAACCATTTCATCCTATCATCTTCATATAGAGCGACTCTCTAGGCTCATCTTGATTGGCATTGGGAGGATTCCAAGGATATAGTTATCATCAAGCCGGTCCCATGAACCTATACTAAAAGCCCAATCAAGCACGAGATAAATATGCTATCACGAACCTTTAAGTTACAAACACTCTCTGCGTATAAGCTCTTCACTGACGCAACCCGATCATGTAAGAGTCATTGAATGTTAAACTCATAGAACTTGATATTATACTAATCATACTGATGTGAAATTACCGAACTGCCCTTCGTATCCAATACATGTCAGTTATATTTACTTTGGCCAAAGACTTCAATTCCACAACACCTATGACCGTACAAGTTGCTTCTCGTTTACTTTCGAGACAGTGAATCCCCTATTGGCAGTCAACTTCCCATTATCAAATGCACCAATTGAATTATATTTTGAGGTCAACCCCACCAACTGGTGATTGGGCCTAACTACTCTAATAACATTTTCAATGGTACGAGGACAATGTATATGACTACTCAGGTCTAAAGCTCACTCATACCATCGTAACAGATAACCCTGATCATTGACTGTCACTGAGTAAGAACCTATGTGATCGGATTACAATGAGTCGAGTTCGAATGTGTTAACTCCATTAACCATATCCATGACACTAACTCCAACTATCCAATCAGTGTAAGAGTAGCACTGCTTGTCAAAGCAAGTGTCATATGAGGTGAATCTTAATGCCCAATTATTTTTCCTTATGTTGGTCCCAAGAGGCATACGAAAGGGTCTAGAAGGGAGGGGGGTTGTATAGACCCTGAAGTCTTTTTCGACTTCAAAAAGATTCGTATTAAAATTATGGTTTTTGGACGCTTGAAGTGGCATACGAAAAGGGTCTAGAAGGGGGGGGGGGGGTTGAATAGACCTTGAAGTCTTTTTAGACTTCAAAAATTTCGTATCACTTTTTAAAGATTTGAACGCTTAGGAAGCTGAGCACTTAGGTCAGGCGCTTCAGTAAAGTTAACTTAAACTTAGTTATTTCAGCAATTTACCAAAGTAGGGTAACGCTTGGATCGCTTAATCAGGGTTAGCACAGCGGAAATGATTTTAGCGTTTGTTTGGTTAATTTAATCGCTTTGCAATTTTACTTGTCTTTTTCAGAATGAATGATGTAATATGAAAATGAGACAATAAAATATAAATGACACAAGATATATAAGGTTCACTGGGTGATGTAATCCCAGCTACGTCTTTCTTCTCCTTTTTCACTTGGAAAAATTTTACTACGTTGATTATCAAAGAATCACACAGAATCTTCTACAAGATAGTAAAGCGATGAAGATGATCTCGGGCTCCTTGATCACTCAGATTTCAGCACCAATGAGGATCGTCTTCTACAAGCTTCTCTCACTCAGAAATACTGCCTGTAAGGGGTTTCAACTTCTTTCTCACTCAGATGAAAGGTTGAAGGTTTATCACAAGGTTTTGTTTGTTTTTTGGAAAGATCAAACAACTTGGAATATCTCAATAGGAATTTTGGTTTCTTCTTTGGAAGAGGTTTGAGATATTTGTGACTGTCTGGAATGTAGATAAAAAGCTTGAAAAACTTGGCTATGGAGTTTCTAAGCTTTTTCTCAGCAAGTTTTTCCTAAACAAAAAAACTAATTGCAAACTTTCAAACGCTTATACAATGATCTACGAAAACATAAACTTACATTTTATTTGGGGTCTAACATTGAATCCTATCTTGTCATCATCAAAACATTTAACATGAAATTTCCTAACAATTTCCCCCTTTTTGATGATGTCAAAACTTTTAACTCTTATAACTCTTTTATAATTTAAGAGTTACTTTCAAAAGAAAAGCCCAAATGAATATAAGTTAGCGTTTAAAAAGTTAGTAAAGTTAGCTAAAGTTAGATTAGCTTCAACAAGTTGTTTCAGCGATAAATCATTCATATATTGAAAGAATAAGCATACGTGATTTATACTGAAAGTAATGAAAGCGACAACAGAAATATATAAAACAAATCATTCACTTTTTTTGTCGCTTTGCTCTTTATTCGCCTTGAAAGACTTCTAATGCTAAGTCCATTAGGAGACAATCATTGTCGTATGTTGAACTTCATCGTAATCATGCCTACGAAGTCTAGCGCTTTCATTTAGCTTTAACAACCTTTTCGTCCATTCTCTTGGAGAAATTCCAAGTTCATGAATTAAATCGTGATAGATATCTTTTCTTGGATCTTTTGACGGTTTCCAATTGATAGGTCATCTTAGCGGACCAGCATACGGATGAAATCCCATACTTTCCAAGAACTCAACGTCCAATTCCGGAAGCGGATACTTTACTAGATAATATCTTGGCTTTCTCTTCTTAGTTAGCATCTTCTTGATGCTCACTAACTCTTCAAACATTGATCGCCAATGTTTATTATCTGTTTTGGAAATTGCTTTGGACGCTTGATGCTTTTCTGTACTTTCCCCCTTCTTGGCATCATCACGAGAGGTTTTCAACTCAGCGACTTCTCTTCGCAAGAGTCGAACTTCGTCAACTAGGAGAGCAACTTGTTGAGTGACGCTCTGAGCAGCGGCATCGGTCGACATATGTCGCTCCGCATCAGCCGAAGCGCTCTGAGCTAAGGGACGGTTGAATTCGGAAGAGAGTTCAGCGACAAGCGGTGATATGCTGTTCATGATGGCAATATTGCTTTTGGTAGCAGCGTTTGCAATATCATGACTTCTAGTATCAGACACTATGCGGATGTGTCGATCAGCAGCCTCAAAAATTTTGGAGTAGGAACCCTCAATATTGGTGAGAGAGTTCCGAACTGTTTTGTCTGAAGTCTCTAGCGTCTGAATCACTCTCAAAATCCAAATCTGAAGAAGGACGCTCAAGGGACGAAATGAGTCCGTACGAGGTGGAAACTGCGGCCTTACCTTTGGATTTATTTCGGACAAAAGGCTCTTCAAGCTCTTGAGCAATTTCAGCGTGCACTTCTTCAATCGCTTGATCTATTGAAGGATCAGCGACAGGAGGCTTAACTACAGGGGCACTAAAGGAATCTGGCAAAGAAGCCTCAGAAAATGGGGCGACATCCTCAATAGGAGCAAAAACTGGTTGAGCAAATTGGATTGAAGGAGAAGGGTCTTCAATACCAATGACCTAGAGTGGGCCAAGTGCTTCCATCACATGCCTTGCACTAATCAGGCTAGATTGCGGAATAAAGAATATAGCATCTTCGCGCTCTTCTGTACAGAGTGCAAGTTGCACACCTTCCAGCAATTCGATTCCTGAAGTGTAACAGTTGAAAAAGTCCAAAATAAGAGGCATCAGCACTTGAGCTTCTGCTAGATCCACTGGCCTTATTAGCGAAATCATCTTGGCCAACTGAATATTCTGTTCAGAGAAGAGCACAGGGTGAAGATTGTAACCGCTGAAATCGCTTAACCCTGAATAGTGATTAAAGGAGATGTCCAGTGCTTGGGCATTCTCAATCACTGCTCTCATGTCTCTGTGGAATTCAGCAAACTCAGCATGCTCACCAGAAACGTCAACAAGAATCTGACTCTGACCGGGAAGAAGCGATTGTTTGCTGGATGATGCTTCTTCATTAAGGTCAGGAAAGACTCGCTGAACAAACGCTTGTCGAGGATGATATAAGTAGCATCCGCCTTGGCTGTATAAGGCTAGCAGCTGGCGAATGTAGCTTTCTATCGGTTGCCTATAGCTTGGTAAAGCGCTTACATTGCCTGCAATGATTTAACGCTGTTGAAGCAAAAAGGTTGCGTATCCTCGACGTCTGTACTCAATCCCACAGTCGAACAAAAAATGGATATTTGATGAGTTCATCAAGCTTGTAGAAATGAAGCACGAACTCTTCAGCCCATCAGGCTGTATCCATCATCCATCTATTGCCAAGCTTATCAGCCTTCTTCCGATCTTTGGTAGCGGCTATGAACTTCTCGAAGCGCTCGAAATCTATGTTATAGTCCTCTGCCCATAATCTTGCAAGATATTCTAGGGCTTCATCTTCTATCCACAAATTTTTTGGATTTGGACGCTCAGCGACAAGCGGTCCCTTGCCTTTCCATAATTTGAGTGGATTAGAAGAGAGAGCATTCTGAGGAGAATTGACGACATCTGGAAGAGCTGAATAGCCAATTGTGTTGAGATCTTCCTCATCAGGATTTTTGTTCCAATCACCCATGTGAGGTTTCTTGAAAACAATCTTGTTGGCGCGGAGAGGGTAGAAGGACTCATCAGAGTGATTGGTGAAATTGAATCTTGCTTGGTCAAAATCGGCTCAGTTGAACGCTGGTCGACAAATATATTCAAAACAAGATTGGAGGCGCTCCAAGTTGTAGAGCCCTAAGTCGGCAAGCTGTTCAAAGAAATCAAATTTCTGAGAGTCGGAGAGATCAGGGCGATGGAGCGTTGTTTGAAAGTGATCTCTGATTCTGTAAGCGATTGAGTGTCTCGTTCTCTAGTGACATAATAGAATTCAACATCAAGAGAATAACCGTGTGGAAAGAAATTGATGACATGAGGAGTAGATCCTGTAGGTGTGGGAACAAGTGCAATTGCTTCAGTTGGGATAAGGGCCACTTCTATCGACCGCTCAGCGTGTAAAGCCTCTTCATTCGCTGAAGATGATTCAGCGTCTGGAAGGACTTGAGTCGCTTCTTTCGCTATATCCAAAACTGTTGCCATTTCCACATCTACTTCCACTGGAATCTCGGAGAGTGGAGGGGCATCAACGATTGGTGCATCTTGAGTTGATACATGTAAGCGCTTGAGAAAAGCAAGCAAAATTTCTACTACGTAGAAATTACAAAGAAAAGACTAAAACGCTTACCCTAAGGAATATCATAGACTGACTTAGTAGCTTGATCTGTTTCTATATTAGGGACAGGTTCCTCAGGCTCTGGGACTTCTTCTTCTGGTTCTAGATCAAGAAAAGAAGTTATTGGATCAGCACGAATGGGAATATGTAACTCTTCAAGAGTGTTGAGAACATATTCATATTGCGCTGAAAAAGATTGTATCCTAGCGTTAGAGACTTAGAAACCAACGAGGAAAGGATAGACTAATTTACTTAGCAAATTCTTACCCTGAGCACTAGAAAGCTTCTTAGATTAAGTAGCGGCGTGAGGATCTGAGCTGATTTCGGGAACAGCGTCAGAGGAAGGAATGCTCACTGACTCTCTAAGCACTGGGTTTGTTGAAACGCTTGTAGACGCAGCTGGAGTAGAGAGAGGAGTACGCCTTCGAGCTAGCTGTACTTCTTCTTCTACTTCCTCCTCTTCTTCAGGAACAGAGAAGATAAACGCTGGAGGAGGAGAAGGTGATTTCGGAGAAGGAGAAGGAGATTTTTGTTTCTTCTTGGGCTCAGGCTTCTTCTTCTTGGAGGTCTCCGGTTTCTGCTTCTTGGTGGGTTCAGCGACTTTAAGAGCGATATTTCTTTTTGGCCTCTTAACCACTATTTCTTCTTCAGAGGACGACGATGATGATGAAGAGGAAGGCGCTTGTTCTTCATCATCGCTGCGAACAACTCCTTCGGCTTGAAGTCACTCACGCTCTCCTTTGGGAACCGCTGCACCAACAATTTTGCGAGGTTTGAGCATCCCGCTAATCATCTTCTTACCATAGAATTTCAACGCTGGGATCTTCTTTCCATCGGAGTTTTTATATCCGCAAGCGCTGAGAATTCTAATCAACACAATCCCATAGGGCTTGGGATTAAACGACTTGCCCATCGCTGCCTTGAAGCGATTGAAAACATAAAGAGACCAATTAATCTTTAATTTGGTCAAAATCGCTACCATCATCTTATATTGAATGTTTGTAACCTTGTCAAATGTTCCCTTCCGGCATTCGATCATCTTGGCGCAAATGTCAGCGAGGATGACATATTCGCCCTTCAAGTCGTTCTTCTTGAAATTTGGCTCATAAGCAACTTGGACTTCATCTTTCTTGATCAGCGCCCAGACCTTGGTAGCATCACCAAGAGTCACGTTTTCGACTTCGGCACCATCATTTGGTAGATTAAGTAACGATGAAATCAGAGAAGGAGTGAGAGTGAAGGTCTCACGGGCAAAAGGGAAGACGCAGGAAATGGAGTTTCCATCGTTGGAGATTTTTGCATTTTGGTAGAAGAAAAGGGTTTCTTCTTCATAAAGGTTGAAAACGGTTGTAATCATGTCGCGCAAACCAAATTCCTGGACAAATGGAAGAACAGTCCGAAGAGGAAAATTCTGGTTATCACAAAGATAATCCCAGTTCACAAGAAATCCGACGTTAACAGTGACCGGTTTTTCAGCACGGGAAGTTTTTCCGGTAGCAAACTTGGATGATTTGGAGGATTTTGAAGCTTTGGGTGCCATTGCTGAAAGTTTGAAGCTTTGAAAGGGAGAAATTTTTGCCTTGGAAGATATGGAGATTTTTACAGTAAAGGAGAGAGTTTGGAAGTGATAAAGTTTGACTGTAAAAATCTTGAAGAGTTTATATAGAGGCAAAAAGTAACTTCTAAATGGCTTCAAATCTGAATCATTAATTTTGAAATTTGAAAAGTTTTAAATCTGAATCGTTTGTTTGATGGTACGGATGTCAAATAGTCCGGTAAAATAGGTTGACTGTTACAAAAATAGAGAATTTTTGGGATCCGCAGTTACCCATTTAAATGAAAAACGTTTGAAAAGTTTTGAAATTTTTCAGCGTGAATTGCAAGCCCCTGATAGTACACTGACACGTACTCAGACTCCTACAGTCACTGAACCGCCTAGGTTTAGATAGGAATCATTAACCGTCAGTTTGATTTGATAGGAACGTGTGGGTAGTTATCAAATCTAATATTTTGGTCTTATCCACACGCTATCTTTTTATCGATGAAAACTATGCATGATTCTCCGAAAGAAAGAATTTTTAGCGTTAAATTGGGAATCTTCATGACGCTGAAGACTTTTTATAAAAATAAATTTAATCTGTTAAAGATCAATCGCTTGTTGAAACTTAAAACATTTTATTTTATAAGCGATCAGATTTGTTATGCATAAATGTAAACGCTAATGATCAATGCATAAGATTTTTCAAAGTCATTTTTTATCATAGTCGCTTACTTACTGAAGTAAGTACAATTTTAAAGTTCCCCTAAAATTGATAACTTATTTCAATTTTGAAAGATAGTTTAGACATAATCATAAAGTGGATTCCCCCTAAATTATATGCCTATAAAATATGATGCTTTATGATTTAAGCATTTAAATCAATCATACCTAATTCACTTCTCAAAGTGAGAGAGCGTTGTTCGTTGAGCGCTTCGGTGAAGATATCTGCCAATTGTTTGTCAGTTGCAATGAAATGCATGGAGATATCTTTCTTTTGAACATGGTCACGCAAAAAATGGTATCTAATGTCAATGTGTTTAGTTCTAGAATGAAGGACAGGATTTTGGGTCATAGCTAAAGCGCTTTGGTTATCACAATGAATTGGGGTAGGACCTAGGATTGTTCCATAATCTCTAAGTTGTTGCCTCATCCAAAGGATTTGTGCACAACAGCTCCCAGCGGTTACGTATTCTACCTCAGTGGTAGAAGTCGCTATGGATTGTTGTTTCTTACTATGCCACGAAATCAGTCTATCACCTAGAAATTGACATGTGCCACTAGTACTTTTTCTATCTATTTTGCATCCTGCAAAATCTGCGTCTGAATAACCAATTAGTTCAAAGGGAGAGTCCTTTGGATACCATAAGCCCACATTTTGTGTGCCTTTTAGGTATTTAAGGATTCTCTTGGTGGCATTTAAGTGTGATTATCTTGGATCAACTTGAAAGCGTGCACACATGCATGCCGAAAACATAATATCAGGTCTACTAGCGGTAAGATAAAGAAGTGATCCAATGATACCTCTATAGTTAGTGATATCAATTTTCTTCCCACTTTCATCTTTATCTAACTTAAGCGTTTGGCTCATTGGAATTTTTGAAGATGATGCATTTTCCATACCAAATTTCTTAATCATATCTCTTGTATATTTAGCTTGGTTTATAAATATTCCATTAGGGAGTTGTTTAACTTGTAATCCTAAGAAGAAAGTTAATTCCCCCATCATGCTCATTTCGAATTGATCTTGCATCATTTTTGAAAATTTCTCACACAATCGCTTATTAGTAGAACCAAATATAATATCATCAACATAAATTTGGACTAAGAGAATATCTTCTTTATGGGTAATTTTAAATAACGTTGTGTCAACGCTGTCTTTTGAAAAGCCTTTACCTATAAGGAAGATAGAGAGAGTGTCATACCATGCTCTTGGTGCTTGTTTAAGGTCATAGAGTGCCTTATCTAATTTGTAGACCATACTTTTGCCATGGTTGTTGATGAATCCTGGAGGTTGCTCCACATAGACTTCTTCTTGGAGTTTACCATTCAGGAAAGCACTCTTCACGTCCATTTGATACACTGTGAACTTGTTAAATGCGGAAAACGCTAGGAACATACGGATTGCTTCAAGACGGGCTACTGGGGCATAAGTCTCATCAAAATCAATACCCTCTTCTTGACAATATCCCTGAGCGACTAATCTGGCTTTGTTTCTTATAACAATGCCATCTTCATCCACCTTGTTCCTAAAAACCCATCTAGTCCCAATAACTCCTTGATGAGTTGGCCTTGGTACTAACGTCCAAACCTTGCTTCTCTCAAATTGGTTAAGCTCTTCTTCCATTGCTTCAACCCAACTTGAATCACTGAGCGCTTCATCCATTTTCTTTGATTCCAGTTGAGATAAGAAACTTGCGAACATGGCCTCATTGATTGTAGCGTACCTAGTTCTAACAGGTGCTTCAACATCTCCAATGATTAGCTCTGTTGGATGGTCTCTAAGCCATTTACGATCTGGTTGGAAAGGGTTAAGAGATTCTTGATCATCAATCACTTGATTCTCATTAGTCTTTGGCGCAATCGCTGCATCATTCACAGTTCCAATATGATCTTAATGATCATTCTCTTCATGATCATCAGCGATTCTGACAATATTCTCATTAGTAACCTCACGAGTATTTTTAGGAAAAGGCACATAGATCTCATCATCAGCGTCATCATCACTATCATCATTGAGATTGATTTGTGACGCTTATTGGGCAAGATCTTCAATTCCTACATCATCAGGATTAACCTTACTCGGTTCTTGGTTAGCATCATCAAACACAACATGAATGGATTCTTCAACCTTCTATTTGATCTTATTTAGGATGCGAAAACTCTTTCCATTTTTGGCATAGCCTAGAAAGGTTCCCTCATCAGCTTTAGGATCAAATGTCTTTAGGTTTTGGGATCTATTGTTATGAATGAAACATTTTGAACCAAATACATGAGAGTATGAAACGTTAGGCATACGTCCCTTCCATAACTCATATGGAGTCTTCTCATGTTGCTTGTTGATCATACACCAGTTCTGAGTGTAGCAAGCGGTATTGATAGCTTCGGCCCAAAACCTTTGAGGCAGCTTAGACTTTGCAAGCATCGTCCTAGCGGCTTCTTTAAGCGTTCTGTTCCGTCGCTCGGCAACTCCATTCTGTTGAGGTGTTCTAGGGGCAGGATACTCATGAAGTATTCCAAATTCAATACAAAACTTCTCAACAAATTGGTTAGTAAATTCAGTCCCTCGATCGCTTCTAATTCTTGTCACTTTTAGATCTTTATATGTTTGCAATTGACGAATTAAAGATGTGAGCTTGACACTAGTTTCATCTTTGGTCGCTAGGAATTCTACCCATGTATAGCGAGAGAAATCATCAACTATTACTAGCGAGTACTTTTTACCACTAACACTCATGATTTGAATAGGACCAAACAAATCTAAATGCAATAGTTCAAGAACTCTAGAAGTAGATAGGCATGGTTTCTTCTTAAAAGATGATTTAACTTGTTTACCCATTTGACATGCATCACATAAGCGATTCTTTTGAAAGGAACCCTTAGGTAATCCCTCTATAAGATTTAGCGATATTAACTGAGAGATTACCTTAAAGTTGAGGTGATTCATTTTTCTATGCCATAACCAACCCAATTCATTTTGACTTTTAGCAACAAAGCATATGGGGTTGTTATCAAATGTAGAATCCCAATCCACTAAATACACATTATTTGTTCTTTTTCCTCTTAATTGAGTAGACTTAGTCTTAGCGTCGTTAACATGGCAGAAGTCGCTTGAGAATTTAACTTCAAAGCCTTTATCACAAAATTGACTAATGCTTAACAAATTATGCTTAAAACTCTCAACAAAGTATACATCACTAATCATGATGTTCCCCCTATGCATGATACCTATACCTTTTGTTTTACCTTTGGAGTTATCACCGAATATGATATGAGGACCGTTGGTTGCACGATAGTTAATCAAGAGATCCTTTGAACCAGTCATGTGCCTTGACGACCCAATATCGATGTACCAAACAGAAGTATCGGTGTTGGCTCTAGGTACCTGCATTCAAAGGGCAGTTCTAATTCTTCTTAGGTACCCATGTTGTTTTGGGTCCTTCAACGTTAGTAGCTTTGGTTTGAATTAAAACTTTCGGAACCCATATTTACCTTATCTTCATTATGGGAAGATTGGCCTCTTTGGGTTTCACATTGTGTTGTGTGTGCTTTTTGTTCACCTTCTTTTGAGTGTGCTTTTTGGGTGTATAGTAATACCCTCGATTATAATAGTAATCGTAATCGTAATCATAGTCATAGTCATCATAGTATCGATAATATGATCTAGATCTTTGAGGATACTGATGCTGGTATTTCCTTGGCACTGGCTTAGGAGTTGCTTTTGGCGATTGACGCTTAGCGTTTGATTCACTTGTAGATGGTTTATCCTTGACCTTTTGAGCGTTTGGATAGACCTTCTTTTGTGAGTCATTCACTTTCATTTTCTCCTTATTGCCTGAGTTGGTATTGACCTTCTCATTTGGCCTTGTACCATTGTCCTTTGGTTCATTCAACGTTTGACTATTTGAACTTTTCTTAACAAAGGTAACACCCTTTCCTTTGTTGTTCACCGTAACATTAGATTTATTAGGTTGTTTACGGAATTTATTGCATCCTAAATCGGTCTTTTCACCAAATAATCTAGTTACCACAGTCACATTATCCAACTTTTTAGAAGCTTTTGATAATGATGAGATGAGCTGCTCTGATTTAGCAAGTCTAGCGATCAGATCAGCTTCTCTCTTGACTATTATATCAAGATCGCTTTTCAATTGAGTAATTTCACTTTCAAGCGATTGGTTCTTCTCAATGCATTGTTGCTGAACTTGCAACTCTGCTTTGAGCGTTACTTTATCACTTGTAAGCAATGAAATAATGGCAAGGTCATTTTGATATATTTTGGCGGCCTCTTGACAATCTTTATAATATTCATTAACTTTGTCAAGTAATTCATCATAAAAAAGAGGATGAGATAATTCATTTGTTACCTCTGGTAGCGATTCGTCAGACGCTTCGTCATCTCTTGCCATGAGATAAATAAGTGTTGAGTCGCTAGAAAGCTCATCATCGCTGCTTTCATCTGATGATTCCAGATCCTTTTCAGGTGCGGAGAATGGTTCAGATTCCTCTAGCAAACCTTGTTGACGAAGGTTGCTCCTGAATTGGTTTCTATCCACATAGTCTTGCCTTGTGGGCTTAGACATTTGGATAAGGGCAATTTACCTGGTAGTGCCCTGGTTTCCTGCAATTATAACATAGATTAGTTTTCATTTTCTATTCAGTGGTTAATCGCTTGGAAATGACTGGCGCTGAGAGATTCGGAGTCTGTGATTGTGGCGCTTGAAATGGAACTGGTGCTACTGGTTGACGTGCTGAATAAACTGGCGCTTGATACTGAGGTGCTAGTGCAGGTGGAGGGGTTTGAAATGAAGTTTGTCTAATAGGATTTCTCTTTTTGTATCTTAGAAATTTCTTGAATTTCTTGACCAATAAAGCCATCTCTTTTTTCTCATTGGATTCTGTTGATTTCACCTCGTTAATCGCTTTACCCGTATTCTTTGTAGTGACAATTAAAGCTCCTGATTCAGTCGCTGAAGTCGATGTATCGCTGACTTCACCCAATTCAAACTCAAATGCCTTTAATTCTGAAAACACATGTTCTGGAGTAAGAGTCTCCAATGTTTGTGATTCTCTCATGGCAACAGTTTTGATTAGATACTTGCTTGGAAGACTTCTGAAAATATTGTTGACCATTTCCTTGTTGGTCAATTCCTTGTCTAGTGACGCTAACTCTGTAATGAGCAAAGTAAATCTTGCGTCCAATTGTTCTAGCGTCTCTTTGGGCTGCATCTTGAAATGCTCAAATCTTTGCATGGCTATGGAGAGCTTGTTCTCCTTCATCTGTGGTGAACCTTCACACACTATAGCCAACTTATCCCATATCTCTTTGGAAGTTTTACAGTCCTTGATCTTGTTGAACAATGCATCATTGTCTCCTAACGCTGAGTAAAGTGCGCTTCGTCCAACGTTATCTAGATTTGCCCTTTTCCAATCATCAGGCGTCCATTCTAGCTTAGACTTCTCGACATATCCATCTGGAGTAGCTTCATCAGCTTCAGGTGCTCGAGTTATTACTTTCATAATCTTAATGGGGCCATCTGTAATTACATCACACATTTCATTATCGCATGAACATAAATAAGCGAATGCTCTAAGTTTCCAAGAATCGTAGTTTGATTCAACCAACTTAGGCATTTTTTTAAAAGCCATAATGAGATGTTATAAAAAATTTGAAGCGACTAAGTTTAAGAAAATGGATCTAAACAAGCAGTTACGCTCAGAAACACTTAGGTTTCAACTTCAACCGCTCTGATACCACTTGGTGGTCCAAAGTGGCATACGAAAAGGGTCTAGAAGGGGGGGGGGTTGAATAGACACTGAAGTCTTTTTAGACTTCAAAAATTTCGTATCACATTTTAAAGATTTTAACGCTTAGGAAGCTGAGCGCTTGGGTCAGGCGCTTCAGTAAAGTTAACTTAGACTTAGTGATTTCAGCAATTTACCAAAATAGGGTAACGCTTGGATCACTTAATCAGGGTTAGCACAACGGAAATGATTTTAGCGTTCGTTTGGTTAATTTAATCGCTTTGCAATTTTACTTGTCTTTTTCAGAATCAATGATGTAATATGAAAATAAGACAATAAAATATAAATGACACAAGATATATAAGGTTCACTGGGTGATGTAATCCCAGCTACGTCCTTCTTCTCCTTTTTCACTTGGAGGAATTTTACTAGGTTGATTATCAGAGAATCACACAGAATCTTCTACAAGATAGTAAAGCGATGAAGATTATATCGGGCTCCTTGATCACTCAGATTTCAGCACCAATGAAGATCGACTTCTACAAGCTTCTCTCACTCAGAAATACTGTCTGTAAGGGGTTTCAACTTCTTTCTCACTTAGATGAAAGGTTGAAGGTTTATCACAAGGTTTTGTTTGTTTTTTGGAAAGATCAAACAACTTGGAATATCTCAATAGGAATTTTGGTTTCTTCTTTGGAAGAGGTTTGAGATATTTGTGACTGTCTGGAATGTAGATAAAAAGCTTGAAAGATTTGGCTATGGAGTTTCTAAGCTTTTTCCAGGCAAGTTTTTCTTGTGTCTGTACGTAATTTTCTCTTGTAAATATTATGTACCATTGTTTTTGGGTTTGCTGGAGGTAAGGTATTTATAGGGAATTCTTGGGATCTGTCCGTTGGACACATGTGAGAGCGTGCCTTTCACGTAGAGTGTGGTAGTTACCTTTATCTGACATTCCTGAATTTCTGCTAGTTCCGATTGGACAGGATCAGGTATATACTTTTATAGGTCTGACAATCTAAGTCAAAGGGTGGCTTGTCCACAAGTCATAAACAGCTTATCACATTTAATGCTCTTATCAGGCATTTAATGCACTTTGAATTTAATTCCCGTTGGAAATAAATGTCCGTTGAGTGATTGCATTTAAGTCCTTCATGACTTGAGGATTTATTTCAGGTGAATCTGACATCGGTCGCTTAAGTGCTTTGAGCGCTTGATTCATACATCCTGAAATGAGGTCCTTTAGCGTTTGACGGACGCTAAGTAACAAATCTTCATCTCTGGTTAACTTCAGACGCTGATCTTGAACTTCTTCTCTAATAGACTCACCTAGAATTCTATTAGTGATTCAGTATCTAATACTTAGTCTAAAATCTACAAAGATAAAAATTACAAGCCTAAACAAAAAAACTAATTACAAACTTTCAAACGCTTAAACAATGATCTACGAAAACATAAACTTACATTTTATTTGGGGTCTAACATTGAATCCTATCTTGTCATCATCAAAACATTTAACATGAAATTTCCTAACACTTGACTTCAGCGTTCACTTAAAATCTAGGCGCTTTGGTGAAGCGTCTAACGAAGTCTGTTTTTAGAAATTTAACTTAGATTTGAAGACTTGAATACTACAACGAAATAGGTTTGAGCGTTCACTTCTTTGATCAGTGTTAGCACAGCGGAATGATTTTTGGAGTCTTCTCTTTGAAAGCTTTAGCGTCACAGAAAGTGTATTTAGTTGCTTAACGTTTGATTAAGTTTTACTTTATTAGTTTATGATATGACAATATGAATGCTGAAAGTAAAGTAAAGAACAATATTTGTAAAGTTCGTTGGGTGGTGTAATCCCAACTACGTCCTTCTTCTCCTGGAACACTTGGAGGCAATCCACTAAAATGATTCTCAAAGAATCACACAGAATCTTCCACAAATTAGGGAGAGATGGATGTCGATGACTTGAGCTCCTTGATAAGAGGTGTTTTTACGTGTTTTTAAGACCGTAATTCTTATGATTTGAATTCACTTATTGCTTAAATCATGTCACATTTGCATTTAATAGGTGTGTTAAGTGAATACAGGTAATAAATGAGAATACATGAAGAAAAGGGAAGAAAAACGATGTACAAAACAAGTTCCCCACCTAGGCGGTTTATGCATCTCCTACCACATTCGACCCGTAGCAAGACAAAGTACAAAGTTTTCGATGTATGTCTTAGCTTCAAATGGGAACTAAACATCCAAATCTCTATAGAGATAATTGTGAAGGAAATACGATTGCTGCGCCGAACAGAGAAGTACATGTGCCAGGATACGCCCCAGCGCCCTCCTAGTCATGCCTAGGCATGGATAGTCCGAATGTTACTCCTTTTTCAGCCTAAATTCCAGCCTTATATGATGGGTAAGAATCACTTTTGGCCATAATTCAGCACATGTGTTGAGGGGTTGTCATAAGTGTGTTTCTTGGTAGATTTACTTTATGGGCGCCAAATCAGAAATAACCTCCATGTTGAAACGTACTTTATATACTTAGCGACCGAATTGGACAAAATGTCCTTCTGTAAAGTTGTAGATCTATGTGTTATCTGAACATGGGGACTTGAATCATCCAATTTGGAGATCTGTGGAGAAGTTTATGAGGAAAATAAAGACTGTGGAAAGTTGCATGTGTTTTGTTGAAGTTTTCACATGGTTATGCTTGGTGGAATTCTTAATGGCCGAAAGTTCAGCATTTTTTAGCTGGTTGGAATCTTAAAAGCCAACAAGCATCACCTTAGGTGGAATTCTCATTGGGGAACTTTAATGGGAATTCTTAATGCATATTTAGTGGAATTTTGGCTATAAAAGGAGGGGGAACCCATCTCTGATTCTTGGAGGAGAGGGGGGCAGCCCCTAATCTGATTTCTCCACCATTCTTCATCACTCTTGGAGGGGAAAACTAGAGGAAGGAAAAGAGCTTGGGGATTGAAGGCTCAACTTCAAGATCCATCATCATTCACCATTTAGGGAGTTTTAAGAGCTTTTCATTTCATTTATGTCTATGAATATTCCTCTTATGTCTTTTATGCTTTCAATTATGAACTAAATTCGTAAGACTAGGGCCATGTAAGGCCAAATTGTGATATATGCTTACAATAGATGATTGTTGAGGTTGTTCTTATATTGTTATGTGATGTGAATTGTGTTTTTGTCTATCTTGCATATACTTGATCACTATATGTTAGAATCTTATGCCTAGGTTAATATTTCGGGAGAAATTGACTTAGGGTGCAAGAAATTCACATCATGACCCGCAACTAATGAGGAATTGCCCTAGACATAGGTAAAGATTCCCGGGTGAAGTCGTTCGATTCAAATCGAGTGAACTCTAGTACATTAATGCATGTTTAGTGGTTAGATTTCCGGATAGGGATATTTGGGAAATCACGATCTAAGTATAGGAGTTTATACGCGAGACATCGGTTATTCTCTACCTTAGGAGTTCTCACCATAACAATATAAGAGTAATTCTTCGACAAGAACCTTTATAAGTATATTTGATCAATTTGAACCTAGCATGTGCCTTAGTCTCCCTTTATAATTGGTTTTAAATCACTTGCTCATCTTTGTTCTTGTTCTTTACAAATTTTATTTGAATTTATTCTTACTTTGTTTATTAACCTCATTACAAATCTTAAACTAGAATTCAAGTCCTTGTGGTTCGATAATCCGGACTTACCGTCCATTTATTACTACACACGACTAGTGCACTTGCTATCATAGCACTTTAGCTTTTAGCGTGTCACTCCTTGATCACACAAATTTCTGCTCCAAATCACTTCAATCCCCTTGCTTCTTTCACCCAGCAATACGGCAAGTATCCAACTTCGACTTCACACAGATCGCGAGGCTTGGATAGGGCTTTTTCTAAAAGGTTTGTTTGATTTTGATAATGTTCGAACAACTAGGAATATCTCAGTAGTAATGTGGGTTTCTCCGAAAAGAATATTTGAGATATTGATTGACTGTCTCAGAATTTGAACAAAAGCAAAGAGAATATTTTCTTGAAAAATTCTGGCTTTTCTGAGATTGTAAGGAACGACACTTCAATGCAACAGGAATTCGATAATTGTTCTCTCTATCTTTGGTATGTTGTTGAAATCTTATTTATAGGCATTCTTGGAAATAGTGTCTGTTTGACACATGCAAGAGTGCGTATCTCTCACTTCCGCGAATGAACAACTTTTGTCCTTTTTCCTGAAAATCTGCTGCACAAAAGTTGGTGCTGCAGTCTTTGAAAAGTTGACAGTCCAATAGGGTGGCTTCTCCGTACGTCTGAAAGTGCTTATCACATTTAATGCTCTTATCAGCATTTAATGCATTTGAATTAAATGCCCGTCGACACTTATTGCATTGAGAATATTTGCATTAAACTCCTTCTGGACTTAGAAATAAATTCAGGTGAAATCAGTCATTGATAGACGCTTATTCAACCTTAAATCACTTCTATCCTATAAGGTGACGCTTGGTGTAGCTGGTCATTCTAGACACTTGGAATCTTCATCTTTATTCAGACTTCAGGCGCTTGAGTCTTCAAACTTTACTTCTGATAAACTCACTCAGAACATATCAGACGCTCAGTCTAAGACAACTTAACCAAACAATCTAGAATAAAAATAAAACAAAGCCTATTACAAATCTAACGCTTCAAAGCTGAAAACAAACTTACATATTTTGGGGTCTAACAAAAAAATTCTAATTGTCATCATCAAAACATCTAACATGAAATTCCTAACAATTTCCCCCTTTTTGATGATGGCAATACTTACTCTTTTATAGTTCAAGAGTTAGACAACCTAAATAAAAGTTAGCTTTGATTAGATACGGTTAGTTAAATTTAGTTACGCTTCAACGAGATATTCCAGCTGAAAAATGCATTTTATTTGTATCAAAGATTACAAGCATTTTTACAACTAAACAAACAAAATATAAGAGACAAGAATATAGATAATGCAAATCAAAAAGCTTTAATGACTTGATCTAACTTTGTATCACTTGGGCATTTCAGCTCGGATAGCTTCAGTCAGATTATCTTCCAAGGTCATCATCGCTTCATGATCTTTGTTGATTATGAACTTATATTCTTCTTGTTGTCTCTTCTTGAAAGCAGTAAAGTGTTTATCCCAATCAGTTGGATCAATAACAATATACCTTAGGCAAATTCTGAAAGTTCGGATGAAGTCAGACATCTACCTCTCTTCAGTTAAAATTCTTGGATCTGAAGGTTCTGGAATACATGCTCTTTGAAGAGGGATGTCGAACTGTTCTAACATTGCTCTTGTAGGTATTGGTAGATTTGGATATAGTGCTCTTGGAGGTTCTATTAGTGTTCTACTAGGCGCTCCAACAGAGTCACTTACTTTAAAAGCAGTTATCCAAGATGGGAGACTTAGCACAGAAAGAGAGGTTAAGACTTGACGCTTAAGAGGCGGAGGCTCTTGAGCTCTTGAACTAGACGCTTTCCTCTTTTCTCCTTTCTTCTTCTCTTCCCCCTTATTGCCATGATCAGATTGGAGAAAATGTTCCGTAAGTAAACTGACCTGATGAGCAATCTGAGACATAGAGTCTATAATGTCGTCCAAGCGCTTGTTGAAGCGTTCCTACAATGTGAGAAGCTTGGCGCTGGTAGCATCATTCAGAGATGTCTCTAAGGTTTCGAGGCGCTTTTCTAACTCTTCTTTCATGGCTAGTTGGTTGGTGTGAGTGGTATCATGCATGTTTTGAAAAATTTGTCTACACTCCTCAACAGCCGCTTGAGCTGAGCTACGCATATGAGCAATCTGAGCGCTCATAACGTGAGACTCAATCTTTGCCAAATCTTCTTTAATCCAGTGAAGAGATTCTTCATTCTGGGTAGCATGAGCACTGATATCCTCCAGAACGGGTTTGAGCAAAGGACCAAAAGATTGACTCTCATCTGATTGAACCGCTTGAGGAGTCGCTCGCTTGAATCTGGATGAGTGTTTCAGAGAGTCAAGGGGAGCTCGATATGCTGGATCAAAGACAGTACCTCGTACGTCAAGAGGGAGATCCTCAGCAATATCAGCAGCAACAGGTTCAGGAGCGTCAGGAATATCCTCTGGTTGAGACGCTTGAACAGGTTCTTCAGCAGACGCTAGAAAACTGGCAACTTCAGAAGTGGACTCTTCAATTGCCTTAGCAGGGGCTTCCTCTAGCGCTGACTCTGTTTGACGAAAGTCATCGAATTGGAATTTCCAATTTGCTAAATCGGCAAGAGAAGTGGACGAAGCTTCCAAAAGTTCAGTGAGTCTGGATCTAGAACAGCAAGAGCCAGAAATAAATGTGCGAAGAGGACTATCAATGGCCCGGATGTGCATGGGACCAATGATATCAAGCACATGATGCGGAAAGACTTTGTTTGGCGCTTGACAGATAGAGAAAATGGAATCTGGAGAGTAATTTCTAGAAAATCCAATCAAGCAATCAGAGGGAAGAGACTTGAGACGCTGATCTTCAGGCACGTAAGCAGCATAGTACTCTTCTAAATATGGATAGATTGCTTGAGCTAGTCCCTGATTTCTTTCTAGCAGTGAAAGGACAAACTCATAATGATTGAGTACCTCTTTGCAGATAGAAGGGAGCAGTGGATATCCTCGAAATGAATTGATGACGGAGCCGTTCCATTGTCTGAGATTGGCAGTGAAGATTTTGTCGAAATGAGATCAGGGAATCATAATCTTCACCATCAAGTTAAAATTATCTTCGTTGTGGCTGGGAGCGAAATTCAGGCTAGTAATTTGAGTACTGCCACTGGTGGACGCTTGAGCGTTGAAATGTAGAGGAATAATGGACAGTCTGTGAAGCTCTTGACGTAGACATAGTTCAATTTGATGTCTAATTAGTGGGAGCTTGAGAACATGTCCAACTCTCTGTTGACGCTTCTTCAGGCAATACTTGGCGAATTGACGCTTCTTGTCATGCATGCCTATGCCGAACAAATGGGGAGTTTGAACTAATTCTGAGAAAGTGTAGTTGGTTCCCACATACGCTTCAACCCAATTGACTTCGTTCATGCAGTAGTCTGTGCCAGTGCTGACAATAGCTCTAATGCCTTCATGGTGAATGTCTCTGATAGATTCAAATCGATATCTATCGGTCTGATAGTTAGCATTCCAGACGCTATCAAAATATGCATCAGCTTCAGTCTGGATCAGATCTGTGAAAGATTCGAGATGCTTACGTGCATGAACTGCTTTATTTTTCCATAGGCGAAGTGGATTGACCAAAGCTAGATTTTCAGGACTATTCGCAATATGAGGAAAGTGTGTGTAGCCTTCTCGGTTCAGGACTACCTCTGATGGATTGAGAAATCTAGGGCGAAGTGGCTCATACACACGAATATTGTAGTCTCTGAGAGCAAAGCCTGTAGGCTTGCTGTGGCCATAGTCGAGGTAATACGCCAGATCCACATCACATCTAGGAGTTGTTCCTCCTTGTTTGTTTTGTTGAAGAATGAGAAAGGATGGTATTTGACCAGGAGTTTTTTGTTGTTGAATGGCCATATAATATTTCCCCTTAATTTTTGTCATCTCAGTGTTAAACACTATAGCCCTGATTTTATTGTCGATATCAATCAGTAGGGCAATCTCATTCTCAGCAGCAATATATCTGTCTTCATTATATCCGGCAGGAATGAAATCTTCTTCGAGTGTTGGAGGCATGTAGTTGATTGAATGATCAATCGTCTTCAGCGTGTCCAGTTGGAAGAAATGACTTGGCTTTGTAACGTCTTCAGCAACGCTCTGACCTTCTGAGCGTGCCTCTATTTTAGCCGAAACAGGGATTGATGACTGAACCTCTTTGAGAGCAGGTTCCTCAGATTCAATTGCAGCAGCTTCTGCGACAATGTCTTTGGCAATCGCCACAACTTCTGTCATCTCAACATCTAGATTGACATCTGTTGACGCTTCAGCAGTAGCTAGAACTAATGCTGTAACATATGAACTATCCTCTATAAGAGCAAGATCTTCTATAGATGTAGGAATAGGAATGTTGTGGGAAGAAATAAACTTACCCTGAGAACTTGTCTCAACAGCAACATTTTGAGCGCTTGGCTCAACAGTAACACTTTGAGCGCTTGGCTCAACAGTAACTTGAGCGCTTGGCTCAACAGCAACTTGAGCGCTTGACTCAACAGTCTCAGGCTCTTCACGAACAGGAGCAGCTCGACGCTTGCTTGTCCTGGAATGCTTGAAGATTTTCTTCAGGTTGACTCCTTCAACGAGTTTGAGCGCTTAAGCAGGAGGAGCAGCAGCTGGTTCATCGAATTCAATTTGTTTGATGATTCCTTCCAGCTTTCTCCGCTTGAGAGGTAACTTGTCCTGTGCATCCTCATCAGTTTCCTCATCATTCTTCTGAGGAGCAGGAACAGCTTGTGCCTTGGGCTTTCTAAGAGCCCTCTTCTTAGTAACAGTCGGACGTTTCACGGCTTCCTCTTGAGCACGATGCTCAGCCTCTTCATCAGACGCTCCATGTACAGTCTGACGCTCAGAAAGTGGTTTAGCAGCACCACCAACTTTGGAAGGATTGAATAGATTGGTCAGAATCCTTCTTCCCAAGAACTTGGTCTTATTCAGCGGGAGACCAGATGAGTAAACACAGTCTGATCTGTACAGAAGGTCACTCAAAATAAGTTCATACGGTTTATTTGGGGTGTTCAGACAGTCCTTAAACCTTCCAAAGATGTACTCACTCCAGTTGATTTTGATGGAGAGGAGTATAGCAGTCATCATCTGAAATTGTGTGGGGTTGACCTTATCAAACGTGCCCACTCTGCATTCAATAATCTTACTATAGAAATCAGCCAACAATCTGTACTGAGATACCAGATCTTTCTTTTCAAAGTGCTGGGTGTAGAGTACACCATCGTACGCCCTCACAACTGTCCATGCTTCCTTGATTTGTGCCAGAGTGACACTATCCAGTGCATCACCTTCATTAGGAAGATTGAAGTTCTTCGCAATGGAGTCAGCAGTCAACACAAATTCTTTTGTTGGCTCTTTCTTGGACATAGGGAGGAGGCAAGAGATAAACTTCTTGTCCTCTGAGAGTTTTGCAGTCCTCCAGAAAGTATCAACTTCCGTCGGAAATGAGTATGAGTACTGTGTTAGAAATTCTTGAGTCCAGCCTTTGTAACATTATCCATCATATCATGCAGGTTGATCTGGGGTTGATCATACAAGAATTTCCAATCCACAACAAGGCCTTCAGTAACCTTGATGATAGACTCGGCAGAAGTAGATGAGGCTTTCTTTGGTGCCATTTTTGAAAGTATAGTGAACTGAGATTTTCTTTTGCTTTGAGAGAGAGAGAGAAATTTGCAGAAATCTTTGAGTGATAGTGAATGATTTTTCTGCAGAAATTGTGTTTTAAATGACACAGTAAAGAATTTTGAAACTTGTGTTCTCTAGTCTCTGTAGGATTTAGACACGTGTAAGGACTTTTTAATCTCAGCCATAAATTCATTAATTGCGGACGCGAGTTTTGTGTAAGAGAGAGAAGTTACATTTGGTAATTCTCATATATAATGATTTGACATCCGAGTTTTAAAAAAAATGAAAAGAAAACGTTTGGTATTTTTAGAGTGTAACACACGCGCCTGATGGTACACTGACACGTACACAAACACGTGCTATCTCTGAACCGTCATTTTAAGAGTTTTGATTTCCCGCCAGTTTGATGTGATGGAAGCGTGCGAGTAGAGTACAAAATAGACTTTTGAGTCTACCCACAACTTCAAAAAGCTTGTAAAATTTATGCATAACTGTTAAAAAAATATTTTTATATTAAGAGTTGAATGGAATTAGTTCAACGCTTAACTGATACCACTGGTTGATATATCATTGAAAATTAGACGCTTAGGATTGAAAAGACTTTTTAATGTTTGAGCGTCCAATATTTTATGCATAAGTAATACTGAGCGTTGATGATCATGCATCTGAAAATTTTGATCATTGACGCTTGCAGTTATGGTCATGTTCAACTTTAAGGTTTCCCCTAAATTCGATAACTTGTACCAATTAGGAAAATCTTTTAGACATAAATCAAGTGGATTCCCCCTAAATTATATGTCTAATAAAATATGATGCAAAATGATTAAGCGTTTAAATCAATCATACCTAATTCACTTCTCAAAGTGAGAAAACGTTGTTCGTTGAGTGCTTTGGTGAAGATATCTGTCAATTGTTTGTCAGTTCCAATGAAGTGCATGGGGATATCTTTCTTTTGAACGTGGTCACTAAGAAAATGGTATCTAATGTCAATGTGTTTGGTTCTGGAATGAAGAACAGGGTTTTGAGTCATGGCTAGAGCGCTTTGGTTGTCACAATGAATGGGGGTTGGACCTAGGATTATTCCATAATCTCTAAGTTGTTGCCTCATCCATAACACTTGTGCACAACAACTTCCTGCAGCTACATACTCAACTTCGGCTGTGGAGGTAGCTATGGATTGTTGTTTCTTACTATGCCATGAAACTAACCTATCACCTAGAAATTGACATGTACCACTAGTACTTTTACGATCTATTTTGCAACCTGCAAAATATGCATCTGAGTAACTAATTAGTTCAAAAGGAGAGTCCCTTGGATACCATAAGCCCACATTTTGTGTGCCTTTCAGGTATTTAAGGATCTTCTTGGCAGCAATTAAGTGTGACTTTTTAGGATCAGCTTGAAATCGTGCACACATGCATACCGACAACATAATATCAGGTCTACTGGCAGTAAGATAAAGAAGTGATCCAATGATACCTCTATAGTTAGTGATATCAACTTTCTTTCCACTTTCATCTTTATCTAACTTAAGCGTTTGGCTCATTGGAATTTTTGAATATCATGCATTTTTCATACCAAATTTCTTAATCATATCTTTTGTGTATTTAGCTTGTTTTATAAATATGCCATTATAGAGTTGTTTAACTTGTAATCCTAAGAAGAAAGTTAATTCACCCATCATGCTCATTTCAAATTGTTCTTGCATCATTTTCGAAAATTTCTCACACAGACGCTTGTTAGTAGAACCGAATATAATATCATCAACATAAATTTGGACTAAGAGAGTATCTTCATCACTGGTGATTTTAAATAACGTTGTATCAACGCTGCCTTTTGAAAAGCCTTTACCAATGAGGAAGATAGAGAGAGTGTCATACCATGCTCGGGGTGCTTGCTTAAGCTCATAAAGTGCTTTGTCTAGCTTGTAAACCATACCCTTACCATGATTGTTGATGAATCCTGGTGGTTGCTCCATATATACTTCTTCTTGGAGTTTACCATTCAGGAAGGCACTCTTCACGTCCATCTGATACACTATGAACTTGTTGAACGCTGCATACGCTAGAAACATTCGGATTGCTTCAAGACGAGCGACAGGAGCGTATGTCTCCTCAAAGTCAATACCCTCTTCTTGGCAATATCCTTGAGCTACGAGTCTGGCCTTGTTCCTATAAATCCATCTAGTTCCAATAACTCCTTGGTGAGTTGGTCTTGGTACTAGCGTCCAAACCTTATTTCGTTCAAACTGATTAAACTCTTCTTGCATGGCTTCAATCCAACTTGGGTCGCTTAGCGCTTCATCCACTTTCTTAGGTTCCATTTGAGATAAAAAGCTTGCGAACATAGCCTCATTGAACGTAGTGGCTCTAGTCCTAACAGGCGCTTCAATATCTCCAATAATTTGCTCAGGTGGATGATCACGCAGCCATAGTCTATCTGGTTGGAAAGGGTTAAGAGGTTGAACAGATGCTTGACGATCAGACGCTTGACTATCCTCTTGCGTAGGCGCTTTAAGTTCACAGATCCTTGTTTGTCTTGATGATCGCTCTCTTCATGATCGTCAGCATTTCTTACAATATTGTCCATATTAACCTCACGAGTAATCTTAGGAGGTGGCACTGAAATCTCATCATCGTCGTCACTGTATATGATCACTCTCTTCTTGATGACATAGATCTTTAACTCCTACATCATTCACATTAACCTTACTCGGTTCTTGGTTAGCATCATCAAAAACAACATGAATAGATTCCTCAACCTTCGATTTGATCTTATTTAGGATGCGAAAATTCTTTCCATTCTTGGCGTAGCCTAGAAAGATTCCCTCATCCGCTTTAGGATCAAATGTCTTTAGACTTTAGGATCCATTATTATGGATAAAACATTTTGAACTAAAGACGTGAAAATATGAAACATTTGGCTTACGTCCCTTCCATAGTTCATATAGAGTTTTCCCATGCTGTTTGTTGATCATTCAACAGTTTTGAGTGTAACATGCAGTGTTGATCGCTTCGGCCCAAAACCTAGGAGCGAGCTTGGATTCTGCTAACATTGTCCTAGCGGCTTCCTTGAGCGTTCGGTTTCGGCGCTCAGCAACACCATTTTGTTGGGGAGTTCTGGGAGCAGAATACTCATGATGTATTCCATTTTCTACACAAAACTTCTCAACAATTTTGTTAGTAAACTCAGTACCGCGATCGCTTCTTATTCTTGCAACTTTAAGATTTTTCAATATTTGAAGTTGTCGAATAAGCGTTGTTAACTTGTCACATGTCTCATCTTTGGATGAAAGAAATTCCACCCAAGTAAATCGAGAGAAATCATCTACTATCACCAAAGTATACTTTTTACTGCTTACACAGATCATTTGAACAGGTCCAAACAAATCCATGTGAAGTAGTTCGAGTATTCTAGAGGTAGATAGATGAGGTTTTCTCTTGAAAGATGATTTAACTTGTTTGCCCATTTGACAAGCGTCACAAAGGCGATCCTTGTGAAATGGTCCATTTGGTAATCCCTCTACAAGATTTTGACTTAAGCTGAGAGATTGTTTTGAAGTTGAGGTGATTCATTTTTCTATGCCATAACCAACCCGTTTTAGATTCATTTTTAGCAACAAAACATGTTGGGTTGTTATCAAGTGTTGAATCCCAATCTACCAAATATACATTGTTAATTATTTTACCCTTCAATTTAGTAGACTTAATCTTAGCGTCATTTATATAGCAACAGTCACTTGAGAATATGACTTCAAAGCCTTTATCACAAAATTGACTTATGCTTAATAAATTGTGTTTCAGACCCTCAACAAAATAAACATCACTTATCATGATGTTCCCCCTATGCACAGTACCTATACCTTTGGTTTTACCTTTGGAGTTGTCACCAAATACAACCTGAGGACCATTGGCAGCTCGATAGTTAATCAGAAGATCTTTGGAACCAGTCATGTACCTGCAATCAAAAGGGAAGTTCTATTTCTGCTCAGGTACCCATTGTTGCTTGGGTCCTTTAACATTAGTAACATTGTTAGTTTGAATTAGAACTTTAGGAACCCATATTTGCCTGATCTTCATTGTAGGAATACTGGCCTTTTTGGGTTTCACAACGTGTTGTGTGTGCTTTTTGGGTGTATAATAATATCTTCGATTATAACGGTAGTCATAATCATAATCATCATAGTATCGATAATATGATCTTGACGGTCTTGGATATTAACGCTGGTATTTCCTTGGCTCTGGCTTGGGTTACACTTTTGGTGCTGGACACTTAGCGCTTGATTCACAGTAGTCAGACTTATCTTTAGCCTTTTGAGCGTTTGGATGGACCCGTCTTTGTGAATCATTTGCCTTACCCTTACCCTTGCCTGAGTTAGCTTTGACTTTCTCATTTGGCCTCTTACCATTGTCGCTGGGTTCATTTTGTGTTTGACCTTGTGAACCTTTCTCAACAAAGATAACACCTTTCCTTTGTTGTTCGCCGTAACGTTAGATTTATTAGGTTGTTTACCGAGTTTATCGCATCCTAAACCGGTCTTTTCACCAAATAATCTAGTTACTTCAGTCACATTATCCAACTTTCTAGAAGCTTTTGATAATGATGAGATGAGCTGCTCTAATTTAGCAAGTCTAGAGATCAAATCAGCTTCTCTCTTGACTATTATATCAAGATCGCTTTTTAATTGAATAATTTCACTCTCAAGCTATTGGTTCTTCTCAATGCACTATTGCTGAACTTGAAACTCTGCTTTGAGCATTACTTTATCTCTTGTGAGTGATGAGATAATAGCGAGATCATTTTGATATATTTTGGCAGCTTCTTAACATTCATTGTAGTATTCTTTGACTTTGTCAAGTAATTCATCATAAGAGAGAGGAATAGATAATTCATTTATTACCTCAGGAGACGCTTCATCATCTCTGGCCATGAGCATATGAGCGCTGAGTCATCTAATGGCTCATCATCATCACTACTCTACTCTGATGATTCTAAATCTTCAGGTGCGGATGCTGGTTCTGATTTCGCTAGCAAACCTTGTTGATGAAGGTTGCTCCTGAATTGGTTTCTATCCAAGTAATCCTGCCTTGAGGGCTTGGATACGTTTGGATAAGGGCAATTTGCCTGGTAGTGCCCTGGTTTCCTGCAATTATAACAAAGATTAGTTTTCATCTTTTGTTCATTTGTTAACCTTGCAATGTGTGGTTTTGAGACCACTGGAGCTGAGAGATTTTGAGTAGACGCTTGGTACTGAACAGGCACTTGGGGTGAAGGAACAGAATACTGAGGCGCTTGAAACTGTTGTTGCATCGGAGAAGGTGCTTGATATGAACATGGTCCTTGATTATTGAAACCTTTTCCTTTCTTTTCATATCTCAAGAACTTCCTGAATCTATTCAGCAAAGCCAACTCCTCTTCTTCATTGATATCTAAATTCTTTCCTTTATTGCCCGATTTGCCTTTGATTGATGCTATAAGTGCTCCAGATTCAATCACCGGACTACTCACAACATCACTAGCAGAATTCAACTCGAACTCAAATGCTTTGAGCTCTGAAAAGGCGTCTTCTGGAGTTAGGAGATCCAACATATTTGATTCTCTCATAGCAGTTGTCTTCATCAAGAATTTACTTGGTAAACTTCTAAACATCATAACCACCATTTCTTGATTCTGTAACTCCATTCCCAACGATGTAAGTTCTATAACTAGAGTTGTAAATCTTATATCTAATTGCTCTAAAGTTTCATTGGGTAGCATCTTAAATCCGTTAAACTTTTCCTTGGCAATGGAAAGTTTGTTCTCTTTAATCTGTGCTGATCCACCACAAATTGTAGCCAACTTATCCCATATTTGTTTAGTGGTTTTGCATGACGTCATCTTGTTTAATAGGTTGTCATTATCACCAATAGCCGTATATAGAGCGTTACGACCAACATTGTCCAAATTAGCTCTTCGACGCTCATCTGGAGACCATTCTTGTTTCGGTTTTTCAACGTAACCATCGGGAGTGTCTTCTGTGGCTCCAGGCACTCTTCTGATAACTTTATATATTTTGATTGGCCCATCTGAAATAATATCACATATGTCATCATCACATGAACAGAGATATGTAAATGCTTTGACTTTCCATGTGTCAAAGTTTGACTCAATCAGTTTGGAAACTTTAGCAAATGCCATGTTTAAAATCTAAAGCAACTAAGTTTGAAAAAGGATCTAAACAAGTAGTTATGCTTGAAAATTTTAAAATTTCAACTTTAACCGGTCTGATACCACTTGATGGTCCCAAGTGGCATACAAAAGGGTCTAGAAGGGGGGGGGGGTTGAATAGACCCTGAAGTCTTTTTCTACTTCAAAAAGATTCGTATTAAAATTATGGTTTTGGACGCTTGATGTGTCTAACGCTTGACTTAAGCGTTCACTTAAAATCTAGGCGCTTTGGTGAAGCGTCTAACGAAGACTATTTTTAGAAAGTTAACTTAGATTTCAAGACTTGAATACTACAACCAAATAGGTTTGAGTGTTCACTTCTTTGATCGTGTTAGCATAGCGGAATGATTTTTGGAGTCTTCTCTTTGAAAGCTTTAGCGTCACAGAAAGTGTATTTAGTTGCTTAGCGTTTGATTAAGTTTTACTTTATCAGTTTATGATATGACAATATGAATGCTGAAAGTAAAGTAAAGAACAATATTTGTAAGGTTCGTTGGGTGATGTAATCCCAACTACGTCCTTCTTCGCCTTGAACACTTGGAGGCAATCCACTAAAATGATTCTCCAAGAATCACACAGAATCTTCTACAAATTAGGGAGAGATGGATGTCGATGACTTGAGCTCCTTGATCACACAGATTTCTGCTCGAAATCACTTCAATCCTCTTGCTTCTTTCACCCAGAAATACGGCAAGTATCCAACTTCGACTTCACACAGATCGCGAGGCTTGGATAAGGGTTTTTCTAAAAGGTTTGTTTGATTTTGATAAAGTTCAAACAACTAGGAATATCTCAGTAGTAATGTGGGTTTCTCCTAAAAGAATGTTTGAGATATTGGTTGATTGTCTCAGGATTTGAAGAAAAGCAAAGAAAATATTTTCTTGAAAAATTCTGGCTTTTCTGAGATTGTAAAGAACGAGACTTCAATGCAACAGCAATTCGACTTGATAATTGTTCTCTCTATCTTTGGCTTGTTGTTGAAGTCCTATTTATAGGCATTCTTGGAAAAAGTGCCCGTATGACACATGCAAGAGCGCGTGTCTCTCACTTCCGCGAGTGAACAACTTTTGTCCTTTATCCTGAAAATCTACTGCACAAAAGTTGGTGCTGCAGTTTTTGAAAAGTTGACAGTCCAACAGGGTGGCTTCTCCGTACGTCTGAAAGTGCTTATCGCATTTAATGCTCTTATCAGCATTTAATGCATTTGAATTAAATGCCAATTGGCACTTAATGCATTGAGAATATTTGCATTAAACTCCTTCTGGACTTAGAAATAAATTCAGGTGAAATCAGTCATTGATAAACGCTTATTCAACCTTGAATCACTTCTATCCTATAAGGTGACGCTTGGTGTAGCTGGTCATTCTAGACGCTTGGATTCTTCATCTTTATTCAGACTTCAGGCGCTTGAGTCTTCAAACTTTACCTCTGATAAACTCACTCAGAACATATCAGACGCTCAGTCTAAGACAACTTAACCTAACAATCTAGAATAAAGATAAAACAAAGCCTATTACAAATCTAACGCTTCAAAGCTGAAAACAAACTTACATATTTTGGTTCTGACAAAAAAATTCTAATTGTCATCATCAAAACATCTAACATGAAATTCCTAACACCTTAACTTGTGAACCATATTATAAGATCGAGCCCTTAACTCCACCAGTGCCTCCACACTATCAAATAAGTGGTGGTGAGTACACCTCAATCTTAAGGACTTGTTTGTTCAATACAGTTAATGCCACATAGTTTACATGAACAGAAATCCGTTGCCTTTGTATAAATGTTCATACAATATAAATTAGTGCCCAATTTATATCTAATTTCTCATTAGCATTGAGGACACACACCTAACAATCTCCCACTTGCACTCAAAGCCAATCGCTATGGTCTCTTATACCTATTTTATAAAGATGTCATTTTAGCACCACCTTTGATAATGACTTAGTGAGTGGGTTAGCCATGTCGTGAGCTGAGGCTATTTTCTGCACGGCAATATTGCCTCAATCCAACGATTTCTCGAATAACTTCTCTATGTGTGTTTTGATTTGTTTTGAGACCTCAGTTCCTTAGCCTGCACGATAGCTCCAGTGTCGTCACACAATAGTGACAACAAAATTTCTACGCTAAGAACTTATTGAAGTTCATCTAATTAAGTAGCCTCAAAGGTCGCCATACATTTTACCTCAATTGTGGAAATGGCAGTTATGCTTTGCTTGGAATCTGTTCCCAGACACTCCTCGACCATTCAAAGGAAATACAGACTCATAAGTGGACTTTCCGATCATCATTCTCAGATTCAAAATGCGAAACTATGTAATCACTCACTTTTAGTTCTCCGTGTTCACACATTCTTGGTTCTTCTCATGTACCATAGAATACTTTCATCGCATTCCAATGCTTTTCTCCTAGGTTAGCTTGTAACCTACTTACTTCGCTAAATGCGCAAGCAAGATCCCGTCTCATACATATGTTGGGAATTATACGAATAAAACCCAGCAGAAAGTAAATTTAATTCCCAAAGCCCGAATCATCTCTAATCCTCGTGTTTAATTGTGTATAGAAAAATTATCGTTCTCGCGTATGTTGATTTCTGAACGTGATCCTTTTCCCTAACGCCGAATTTGCCAACGTCTCTAATTCGTCACTCCGGAATCAAAAACAAAAAACTCCTCCTTTCTTCCTTGTCAAAGACGGCTAGAGAGAGAGAGAGAGGAGGGAGAATTTTTCTTGGAGAGAAAGTTAAGTAAGTTGCCTTGTGTTATTTTTCATCTTGTGATATATTTATATCATTATGAAACAATAACACTAGCATGCAAGAGCCCTATTTGGCCGCCCCTTAGTGGGCTGGGAAGCCTTCGGGCTTTCGTCTTGCTTGCTAATTAATTAATCGGATACTTTATTTATCCAATAAATAATTGATAATCCAATTAATTCAATTCCTAATTAATTTATAATTCAATTTCTCCAAGAAATTAATTAACTCATTAATTTAATTAATTAATTAAATTATCCAATATATAATTAATTAATTACGGCATCCAATGCCGTGAATTTCTCTCAAGTGTTTTTCCCATGTTTTTCCTTTTGCACTTCCTTTAAGCGCGACTCTTTCGGTTCATCTCAAAAGGCAATTGGGAGGAATCCAAAGGGGTGTGAGTGACACCTAGCCAGTCTCGTGGCTCAGACCGTAACCCAATTGAGAACGAATGAATAAGATCATTCCAAACCTTTACGCCGTGAATACCGTACGTTTATAAACCTTTTATTCTTATATCCCACTCAAGTAAAAGTCATGGTTTAAAGTCAAACTCATATAACTTGACCATATGCCTAAGCGCATAATAAGTCGAGGTATTTAAATGCTTTGGCCAAAGACTTTCATCCTCACTTATTCATGATCGCATAGGATATTTTACTCATTCACTTATGAGAGAATAAATTCCATATTGCAAATCAGTTAACAATGCTACTTGCCCATCAAGTCGCACTTCGAGGTTGATTCCACCAACAGGTGATTTAAATCTAACTGACACGCGAAATCCTAGCAAGTATACTAGGTCGTGCAAAGTAATAAAGTGGACTATTTAGCCCGGGATGTATCGTCTCCACAGGGACAATTGGATTCAATGCTCGTAATTGCTATATTACCTATTTCTAAGCTAAATCAATTTATAAGATGATAGGTGTTTATACTATGAAAATAACTAAAGATAACTAAAATGATTATCAAGGTAATAAATCAAATGGGAAGAGGTGATTGCGTTATGATCCTACTATGTTCTATTCTATGTTCATGAACTCTCAATTATCCGGATTCTTAGAACGTTCTTGGTATGGCGAAACCCCCTAATGTATTTATTATTCAATCTCTTGAAATAACAAGCATATACTAGTTAACAACTTCCTATATCTCTATAGTGAAGATTGAATTAACTAACATGCATTTAGGTTCAAAGGAATTCCTTGTTTACGAAGATCCTACATTCAATCGGGTCATCTTATCACAAAAAGCCACACAACGCAATCGATTCTATCTCTAGTCAATTGTTACGTTATGATGATTGATCTTTTCGATCTCCCTTTATCTATCTCCTCTCGGTCTCAAGACAAAGCATTTTATCAAACACATGGTGATCAAGCATATGCAAGCATTAAGCACAAAATCAAACATGTAACAAGAATGTAATAAATCCGGAAATTAATGATTCATTAAACACAAAACATCACAAAGTATTCACATAACCCAATCACAAAGATGCTTAGCTCATACTTACAACAACAAGTGATTCAACAATTCTATAAGACATGGTTGATACACAAATCAAAGAGAAAGAGTTGAATTACTCCCTATTACAAAGTTTGAATCCAAGCTTTGATGATGAAAATGATGATGATGATGACTCTTCAAGCTTCCTTAGGACTTCCCATGGCTTCCCCTTGGTGTTTTAGAGCATTTCCAGCCTTTAGGTAAGTGAAGAATGTGTTATAAAGACCAAAAACGGCGGATATAAAAAATAGGGCTCGGGAAAGTGGACCACGGTCTTGGACCGCGGTCTAATTTGGCACTGCATTTTCGGACCGCGGTCTTCTAACGTGAAATTCGCAGCTTTAGTATTTTGATCATAAATATCTCTACAAATGTCGGATTGAGGTGATTCAAGTTGATACGCAAAGCTAAGACAAAGCTCTACAATATTGGAGAAGAAACATTAGTCTGATTCGGGCTGTAAGTTGACGAAAATCTCGTGTCTATATGAGCATTGTGTAAAATCTTTCATCAACTATCTTCTTTTGTTTCTTTGTCAATTTCAAGCTCAATTTGGATCTCCTTTCTCGTCTTTCATGCGTAAATCAACTTGTATCCTAGAAAACAAAATCTATACCAATCAAAGCATTATGAGGGATAAAAAGTGATCAAAGCAACGATCAAATCATATTACAATGGGGCATAAAATACTGTAAAATATGGACTTATCAACTACCCCCCAACTAGGCTATGATCGTCTCGATCAATAAATGGCGAACAAGTACTCATAAGTTCAGATTTTACAACTTGCTTTGGGATCTTAAAAGGTTTCATGTCTCAATAATCAAGCACGTACACGAATTAAACCCTCGAAAATGATTATGACAAGATACACTTTACCTAGAACACTCAACAATTTGAAAGCCTCCAAAACATCTTCGATTCCATCTCAAAATCATGAACTCCATATCCGTTTTTATGCCAAGAGCACACTTTAAACAAGATTATGCAAACTCATTAGATAATAAAAACATTAAAACACTCCAAAACTTTGTTAACCTATCGGTGTGCATGAAATGTGAAAGTCAAGATCAAAAGGTCTTTTTGGCTTGTAACGTAAGGCTAGGTAATGGCTTGGACGGGAATATATGGATAAAGTGACTAAATTCAAGAGAGAATACAACTCAATATCATCGAGCTAAACACTCACTTATCAACCGAATAAATCTCCACATCTCGCCACTTATAGCTTTCTGATTTCTTTTCCCCTTGAACTCATAACCCCAAAACTTGTTTCTTTTGATGCTAGGGGTGGAAAAATGATTCCCAAATCAAATAAATCACATTGAAGCTCAGTTCGTAGCCAAGTCGAGAGAGAGCTCACATAATATATTTTTCGGTAACTTCCAATCTCTCGACTCTTTAGCCAACTTACAACATTTCTTTTTCCTCTCTTTGTTTCACATAAACTCAAAACCTCAAAATTGCTCAACATCATCACGAACCAACACACCTTTTAACCCATTAATCCATGAGATTCGACACCCAAAACAAAGCATAAACCCAAATTAAAGCCAAATGATATGAAGTTATATGCTCTCTTACTTGGGAAATAGACTTTGTTTTTCTTTCTTTTAGGCTAAAGGGTGGTTGGTGTGGCTTGCGAAAGAAAATCGAATGGTGGTTTTTAGTGTGCTAAACACACTCCATTCTTATCAATACGGCTCAAAATAAGGTCTAGAGATTATGTAATATCGTGAAGGCCAATTGTAAGGTTAAAGAAAATGAAAGATGGCCTAAATCATTTCATGACTTCGCACACTCAACACACATTTCAAAGTTGACAAAATTGAATGCTCAATGCTTTAAATCCTCAACAATTCACATAAGCATCGCTAAAAAGGCTTTCACATATAAAATACGACAAATGATTTCATCTTAGATGAAGTAGAGACACTCAAACGAATCATGCTCCAAGCAAAAGTATAACAAATCATGAATATGAAATCATTGACTATCACAGTTTTCTAATCCCAAATCAAGCATGAAACTTAACAAATGAGTACAAGTTACACCATATCACCACATCACAATAAAATTAGGACGTCTACCCCACCCCCCAACTAATCTAGCACATTGTCCCCAATGAGCGAACATACAAATGTAAAGTAAAGGAAGGAAAGACGTCCATGATGTTTGAAGCTAAGTGATGTCCAAAAAGCGAAAGAGCAACAAGGCGAAGAGTCTGACAATAAAGCCTAGCCATCTGTGAAGTTAGAAAAACAAGAAGAGACAAAAAACATCATCAAAACAACTTAGAACACTTAAAACGAAATAAAAAAAAACTTAAATGAAAGAAAGCATGTAAAACGTGGGTTGCCTCCCACGAAGCGCTTGTTTTAAGTCATTAGCTCGACTCCTTTTATGCTCTTAACCAATACCATTAGGGTCAGTTTCATGATTCTCCTTCATGGGTGTTGTTGACCAGGTCATCTTGCTACCACTTTCCTTAAACGATCTTTGAACTCCTCTGATAGAATCGGCTTGAGAAACACCATTAGTTGAAGAAGACGGTTTAAAGGCATTGAAAGCATTAAAGCTTACCGTTTCTTCCCCAACCGAAAATGTGAGCCTACCACGCTTGACATCAATAATGGCTTCAGATGTAGCTAGGAAAGGTCGACCTAGTATGATAGGCATTTCCACGTCTTCCTCCATGTCTAAGACTATGAAATCCACCGGGAAGATGAACTTATCAACTTTTACGAGGACATCCTCTATAATACCTCTTGGATACTTTATGGATCGGTCAGCTAATTCGAGTGAAATGGTGGTGGGCTTTGGCTCTCCAAATCCTAATTTCCTGAAAAGTGAGAATGGAAGTAAGTTAATGCTCGCTCCCAAATCGCATAGAACTTTAGGAAAATTGATAGAACCAATTTGACAAGGAATTGTAAAACTCCCTGGATCTTTAAGCTTAGGGGGAAGTTTATTCTGAAGTATCGCGGAACATTCCTCAGTGAGTGCAACGGTTGCATGTTCTTTAAGCTTGCGTTTGTTCGAAAGAATTTCCTTGAGAAATTTAGCATAGCTTGGCATTTGGAGAATAGCATCTGCAAAAGGAATGTTAATGCGCAATTGTTTAAACATTTCTATAAATTTGAGAAATTGAGCATCAAGTTTCCCCCTTTTTAGTGCCAAAGGAAAAGGTGGTCGTGGCTGTACAGGTTCAGGAGCGGTGCGGGAAGCAGATTCGTCATTTTCCAAAACAGGTGACTGTGCCACGGCATTAGGCCGCGGTTCGGAGTTATGCCGCGGTCTTGTTCAGAAAACTGCTTGTCCGAGATGGTGTGCCGCGGTTCAGTGTCGCGGTCCTCTTTTGAAAAATTGGACACTGGAATGTCAGACCGCGGCGCAGTGCCGCGGTTCAAGTCGGATTTTTGGAGATTTTCAGCACCAATGTTTTTACCACTTCTCAATGCGATGGCCTGAACCTGTTCTTTCAGGTTTTTCTCAGTGTCGCTAGGTAGTGATCCCGGTGTTCTACCTGAAAGTTGACTAGCCAATTGTCCCAATTGAGTTTGTATGTTGCTCACATTAATTTCAAGGTTGTGACACCGTTCATCATTTCTCCTCATATATTCATCAGTTTTCTTTACATATTGGAGCATCAATTCCTCAAAACTCGGTTTCTTTTCTTGTGGTTGGTAACCTCCTTGTTTGTGAAATGTGTTGGGTTGAAAACCCCCTTGACGTTGAAATGGCGGTCTATCACCGTGTGATTGAAACCCGGGAGGTTGCTTCACCACATTGTTGTTGTTACTCCATGAGAAGTTTGGGTGATTTCTCCACCCCGGATTATATTTTTCAGAAAATGGATCATTTTGTGTCCTATTTGAATTTTGCACATAATTCGCATCTTCAACACATTCGGAATGATAAGATTGACTGCCATGTTGACACTCCGTAATGTGATGATTTCCACCACAATTTTCACACAACGTTTGCACTTGGTTTACCGAGAAATTCATAGCATCCAATTTCTTGTGCAATAGTTCTACTTGATTAGCTAGTGAAGTGGAAGCTTCCACTTCATAAACTCCACTCGCCTTCTTTGGAAGTATTACTCTCTCGGTAGGCCATTGGTAGTTATTTTCCGACATTCTATCGATCATTTCCCAAGCCGCTTGTGGTGGTAAATTCATGAGTGAACCACCCGCAGCTGCGTCTAGATGAGTGCGAAGGCCGGGTCCAAGGCCTTGATAAAAGATGGTCACTTGAGTCCAAACTGCAAAACCATGGTGAGGGCATTTTCGAAGAAGTTCCTTGAATCTCTCAAGTGCTTCATAGAGTGACTCTCCCTCAATTTGTCGAAAACCTTGTATCTCAACTTTAATAGCGGCTGTTTTCCCCGGTGGAAAATACTTACTCAAAAACTTCTCCACCAACTGGTCCCAAGTATGAATGGATGCCGTTGGCAATGAGTCAAGCCAAGCTCTTGCTTTATCCCTCAATGAGAACGGAAAGAGTCTCATTCTAATGGCATCATCGGTCACTCCATTTTGTCGAAATGTGCTCAAATAGCTAAGGAACTTGGTGACGTGAGCATGTGGCGACTCATCCACTGTACCCCGATATTGTTCATTGGAAATGAGTTGAAGAATAGCCGGTGAGATTGTAAAATTGTTTGCTTCTACCGTGGGTAGTATGATAGCACCAGCGGCTCCATGAACAGTGGGTTGCATATAATCACGTAAAGGACGGGGAGTTTGTTCTTGTCTTTGTGCTAATGTGGCAGCAACAGCGGCTTGAATCAAGGCTTGAATTCTCGGGTCCTCTAAATTGATGGGATTGTTCCCTTCCATTGCCTCAAATTGATTGTCGTTTCGGCTTGGAGCTCGTCTTCTTCTATTGAAAGTGCGCTCGATCTCAGAATCAAAATCTTCAAGGTTTCTTTGAGATGTGCGGGTCATGCACTACCCAAAGAGATCAACCTAGCAATAGAATCAAAAGAACCAAATTTAAAACGTAAAAACAGCAAACCAAAATGCAAAAACAGCAACTCTTAACGTAAAAACAGAAACTTAAGATGCAAAAACAGCAACTTTTAACGTAAAAACAGAAACTTAAGATGCAAAAACAGCAACTTTTAACGTAAAAACAGCAACTTAAGACGCAAAAACAGCAAAGCAAAATGCAAAAACAGCAACTTTATATGCAAAAACAGCAACTTTAAACGCAAAAACAGCAACTTTAAATGCAAAAACAGCAACTTAGTCTTAGAATAGATAAGTGAATTACAATATCAAATAACGCAATTGTCCCCGGCAACGGCGCCAAAAACTTGACACGCGAAATCCTAGCAAGTATACTAGGTCGTGCAAAGTAATAAAGTGGACTATTTAGCCCGGGATGTATCGTCTCCACAGGGACAATTGGATTCAATGCTCGTAATTGCTATATTACCTATTTCTAAGCTAAATCAATTTATAAGATGATAGGTGTTTATACTATGAAAATAACTAAAGATAACTAAAATGATTATCAAGGTAATAAATCAAATGGGAAGAGGTGATTGGGTTATGATCCTACTATGTTCTATTCTATGTTCATGAACTCTCAATTATCCGGATTCTTAGAACGTTCTTGTTATGGCGAAACCCCCTAATGTATTTATTATTCAATCTCTTGAAATAACAAGCCTATACTAGTTAACAACTTCCTATATCTCTATAGTGAAGATTGAATTAACTAACATGCATTTAGGTTCAAAGGAATTCTTTGTTTACGAAGATCCTACATTCAATCGGGTCATCTTATCACAAAAAGCCACACAACGCAATCGATTCTATCTCTAGTCAATTGTTACGTTATGATGATTGATCTTTCGATCTCCCTTTATCTATCTCCTCTCGGTCTCAAGACAAAGCATTTTATCAAACACATGGTGATCAAGCATATGCAAGCATTAAGCACAAAATCAAACATGTAACAAGAATGTAATAAATCCGGAAATTAATGATTCATTAAACACAAAACATCACAAAGTATTCACATAACCCAATCACAAAGATGCTTAGCTCATACTTACAACAACAAGTGATTCAACAATTCTATAAGACATGGTTGATACACAAATCAAAGAGAAAGAGTTGAATTACTCCCTATTACAAAGTTTGAATCCAAGCTTTGATGATGAAAATGATGATGATGATGACTCTTCAAGCTTCCTTAGGACTTCCCATGGCTTCCCCTTGGTGTTTTAGAGCATTTCCAGCCTTTAGGTAAGTGAAGAATGTGTTATAAAGACCAAAAACGGCGGATATAAAAAATAGGGCTCGGGAAAGTGGACCACGGTCTTGGACCGCGGTCTAATTTGGCACTGCATTTTCGGACCGCGGTCCTGGACCGCGGTCTTCTAACGTGAAATTCGCAGATTTAGTATTTTGATCATAAATATCTCTACAAATGTCGGATTGAGGTGATTCAAGTTGATACGCGAAGCTAAGACAAAGCTCTACAATATTGGAGAAGAAACATTAGTCTGATTCGGGCTGTAAGTTGACGAAAATCTCGTGTCTATATGAGCATTGTGTAAAATCTTTCATCAACTATGTTCTTTTGTTTCTTCTTCAATTTCAAGCTCAATTTGGATCTCCTTTCTCGTCTTTCATGCGTAAATCAACTTGTATCCTAGAAAACAAAATCTATACCAATCAAAGCATTATGAGGGATAAAAAGTGATCAAAGCAACGATCAAATCATATTACAATGGGGCATAAAATACTGTAAAATATGGACTTATCACTAACTACTCTAATGACAGACTTGATGTCACAAGTACATCTTCAACTCGATTTCTCAGGTCAGAGGTTCACACGTACCTATCACTACTTATCAGTTTCATCAATGATTGTCAATAAGTGAGTACCCATGTGATGAACTGATGCGAGCCGTGTTCGAACATATCAGTCCAACTGACACGTCTATGATATAAGTTCCCACTACCATTTCCATAGTGTACGACTGGCACTTTCTCTGTCGAAGCGTATATCATACAAGTCTTTATTCACTATTGATGCCCAATCAATATTTCTTAGACTTGCGAACCCTTTTAGATGTCAAGGGTTAAACCATTCTAGTGTCTTTCCTCCTATCCCATAGGAGGTAGAAGGTTCGCCTTGTCATCAAGGACTTTACGTTGTTTATTCACACCTTATAAATGCCTATAAGAAACCAACAATCAACTGCTTTATATTAATAGAAAAACCATACTTTAGTTACAATGTTTATGCCCTATAAATCTATCCTCTTTATCGCATTCGAGGGCATATACTTTAACAATTTTTCACTTGCACTCAATGCCATTTGCAGTGGTATTTATTACCCATCTTGTCGAGATGTTTTTCCAGCACTGCCTGTGCCAATGGCTTGGTCAATGGATCAGCGACATTGTCGGCTGAGGCTATTTTCTGAACAGCTATTTCACCTCGTGCAATGATCTATCTTATGATGTGACATCTCCTCTCTATATGTTTCGATTTATTGTGAGACCTAGGTTCTTTCGCTTGAGCTATAGCTCCGGTGTTGTCACATTAAAGCGGCAACGAGAGCTTTATGCTAGGAACCACTTGAAGTTCCTCAACGAACTTCCTAGTCCAAATAGCTTCTTTAGCTGCCTCCAAGGCAGCTATGTATTCAGCCTCTATGGTGGAGTCTGCGGTTGTACTTTGCTTGGAACTTTTCCAAGTCACCGCTCCACCATTTGGAGTAAATACAAATCCCGAGGTGGATTTCCGATCATCAACATCGGATTGGAAATCCAAATTAGTGTACCCGTCCACCCTCAGGTCACCACTTCCATAGGTGAGAATCATATCCTTAGTTTTTTTCCAGATGCTTTAGGATACTCTTCACAGCTATCCAATGTTCCTTACTAGGGTTTGCTTGAAATCAACTAACAATGCTCACAGCAAAAGCAATGTCGGGTCTAGTACAGAGCATGGCGTACATCAAGCTGCCCACAGCAGACGCATAGGGTATAATGTTCATTTCTTTTCAATCTTCCTCACTTTGAGGACACATAGATTTCGAAAGATGTATCCTATGTCTCATTGGTAGGAACCCTTTCTTAGAATCTTCCATCCTATACCTTTTTAGGACCTTTTCTAAGTAAAGGGCTTGAGAAAGTCCTATCATTCTCTTGGTTCGATCTCTATAGATCCGAATCCCTAGAATATAGGTCGCTTCTCCTAAGTCTTTCATGGAGAATGTACTCGAAAGCCACTTCTTGGTTGTGGTGAACATTCCTATGTCATTCCCAATGAGTAATATGTCATCTACATATAACACTAGGAATGCCAACTTGCTCCCACTGACATTCTTGTAAACACATGGCTCGTCTTCATTTTTGATGAAGTCAAATCCTTTGACAACCTCATCAAAACGTAGATTCCAGCTACGAGACGCTTGTTTGAGTCCATAAATGGATCTCTCAAGTTTACACACCTTATGAATATGCCCCTCGAATTCAAAACCTTTAGGCTGTTCCATATAGATATCCTCTTCTAGGAATCCATTTAGGAAAGCAGTTTTGACATTCATTTGCCATATTTCATAATCTAGGTGTGCTGCTATTGCAAGTAGAATCCTTATTGATTTGATCATAGCCACTGGCGAGAAGGTTTCTTGGTAGTCAATCCCTTCCTTTTAACTATACCCTTTCACCACTAGCCTGGCTTTGTAGGTGTCTACTTTCCCATCAACACCAATCTTTCTCTTGTAGATCCATTTACACCCGATTGGTTTTACCCCTTCAGGTTGGTCTACAAGTTTCCAGACTTAGTTTGCATGCATCGAATCGATCTCAGTTTGCATAGCTTCACGCCATCTAGCAGCATCCACATCCACCATCGCTTGATGAAAAGTGGAGGGGTCATCTCCATGATCCTCCTCTAACACAGAATGGAGATCCAACTCTCTCTGCATTAGATATTCGTACCTCTTAGGCGGTTGAGATACTCTATTCGATCGTCGTGGTTGTGGTTGTGGTTGTGTTACAGAAGGTTCGGTTCTCACTCCCTGTGTAGATATATCCAGTGGGGTTTCATTTTGTTCTTCTAGAACAATCTTTCTACCCGCTCCTCCTTCTTGAATGAACTCATCTTTAAGAAAGTGGGTTTGTAAGGCTACAATGATCCTTTGATCATTGTGCAGGTAAAAGAGGTATCCCCTAGAATCTTCAGGATATCCAATGAAACATCCCTTTAAGGACCTAGCCTCCAACTTGTCCACTTTAGTCTTTTTGACATAAGCCGGACATCCCCAAATCTTTATGTGGTTAAGACTTGGTTTCCTATTTCTCCACATTTCATAGGGAGTCAGAGGAACGGACTTAGACGGACATCTATTTAAAATGTGTGCAGCTGTAAGCAGCGCGTGACCCCACAGTGAAATGGATAAATCAGTGTAGCTAAGCATGGAGCGAACCATGTCCAACAAGGTTTAATTCCTTCGCTCTGCTACTCCATTCAACTGTGGAGTCGCTGGAGGTGTGTGTTGCAATACTATACCATTCTCTTTGAGGAATAAGTCAAACTCGTCGCTCATATATTCTCCTCCTCGATCAGATCGAAGAGTTTTTATACGTTGACTTGTTTGATTTTTCACTAAAGCCTTGAATTCCTTGAACTTGTGAATGGATTCAGACTTATGCTTCATCAGGTACACTAGACCATATCGAGAATGGTCATCAGTGAAGGTGATAAAGTAAAGGAAACCTCCTCTGGCCATTTCTCCAAATGGACCACAAACGTCAGTATGCACTAAGCCTAAGATTTGTGACGCCCTTTCAAAATTCTCTGTGAAGGGCGATCAAGCCATCTTGCCTTTGAGATAAGATTCACAAGTCGGATAGGGATCCAATCCCAGTGGGCCAATTAGCCCATCTTTTTTCCATTTTTTGAATCTTTTGTTCGCCAGCATGGCCTAGTCGAAGGTGCCATATTAATCTTTGGTTTATTTCAAGCCTACTACATTTCCTTTGTATTGTATTCACAGCACACTTATTCTTGACATTAAGGTAACACAATGCATTTATCAAAGAAACAAAGCCTACTAATTTATTACCATAATAAATCTTGCATTGTTCATTAATAAAACGAAAGTGTAACCTTATTTAACTAAAACGGAAATTGAACCAATGTTTAACAATATCCAAAAACAGCATATGTCTAGAATAAAAAATAATGAGGCAGATCTTGTTTTAGTAGCCGCGACGCCTTGCCCGCTGCCTACTTTGATCTTCTCCTCATTAGGGCTCAGCTCCCTTCTTCTTCCTAGATTCTGATTCACAAAAGGTATCAACTTCTGAATCATAATCGATGAAGAGGGAATATTATAAAGCAATTAGTTTCAAACTATAAAGTTATTCACCTTTTGCTTGTATATTAGGACAGTCTCTTCTCCAGTGGCCCAGCTCACCGCAGCATAAACATGTGTCCTGTTTTCTAGCCCTCGTATTTCTCCTTCGTTGTGCCTTGTAGCAAGTCGTACTGGATGCTCCCTCCTCTAAATGGGCATTATTCCTTTTTCCATCAAATGTTTTAGGAAATGTAATAGCCATCGGATTGTTCCATTTGTCCATCTTTATTTGTTTCTGAGCAACCTTGAGTTTTTCCAATAGCCCAGTTAAAGATCCCTCAATGTCATTCATATCAAAATTTATGACGAAATAATAGAACGAATCTGGGAGTGACTGTAGAATAAGATCGACTTGGAGATGCAGGTCCATGTAGAAGTTTAAAGATTTTATTTTTTCTATCATGGTCATCATTTTGAAAACGTGTTCTCCAACATCTTCTCCTTCAGTCATTTTAGTTCGGAATAGATCCCTTGAAATAAAGTATCTGGCGGTCCTACCGCGTTCTCCGAACAATTCATCCAGATGAAGGATAATGTCTCTTGCATTATCCATCTTATCATGAGACCTTTGCAGCTCTATGCACATTGAGCTCAATATGTACACTCTTGCTCTATGGTTGTCACAGCACCAATTCCAACGAGCTAGGCGAACTTCATCACCCTCGTCTGGTCTAGGAATGGGAGGACGACCAATTTCCAATGCATAGTCAATGGATTCACTGCTAAGGACCATCCTAAGCATAGTGAGCCATTCTATGTAATTTGGACCGGTGAGAATCGTATTTTCCATTAACTTCGATAGTGGTTTGGGAGACATGGTTTTTGATTGAGAGAGATAAAACAAAATGACTGCAGAAAATAAGCCAGACTTAAATAGATTATTGAACTAAACTAAAACCAAGTTTAAAATCAAGGACTTCGACTTATAACTTGGCTCCCACTACATTTTTCTAAATTTCACACTCCCACTGTGAAAAGACGGAAGCGATCGTTGATAAAACTTCGTGGTGGGGATTGAGTTCTTTAATTAATATAATGGATGGCAACCCTTTAACGATATTTGGTCCATTACTTAATTAAAGTGATGTCAAACATCAATCTATCAAATAGACGGTTCAATCATATTTATCCCATAATCCACAAAAACCGCAACCCTTTAACGATTTATTGGTAATGTGGACTATCTAAGTTCATTCCCACTAACTCCTCATAATCTAACATTTGAATTTCACCTTGCAACCCTTTAACGATATTTGGGGTGAAATATGTCTCGATTAAGGCATCTAATGCACTTAATAAAATTCTAGAACTAAATCTTGATACATGACCCCCACTTACTGGGAAGATGCCACATATGGATTTAATCCTTGATCTTATTAAGTTTAGTGGAGGGAAAGGATGCCTAGCACCCCTTACTAACTTAGTATTATTTTTGTTTGGGAGAATTCATGTTCTAAACATTTAATTCGTCTCACTTTGCACATTTACCAAATTAATATAGCGCATATTGATAACACACATGCTTCATACAACTAATGAACATACATCGAAAGCAATAATACAACACACAAGTCTATGGGCTTTGATCTAGAGGGCCCAAGCCAATGGGCCATCATAAAATTGAAAAAGAAAAGCCTAGCGAATCTTCCTGGGCTCCAAGCTCCTCTTCTTTTGCATGATCTCCATCTTGAAAGGCCTATTCTATTTCTATTTATTACAAGAGGTAATTTAAAATCTATACATAAATCTAGAAATAAAATAAAATGGACTCAAACCGGCCATTTCAACCCATCAAAAGAAATACATAATCAAAAGAAGCAATCTAAGCCCATAGACATATGTCACCATCACATAATACATGCTCGCGATAAATAAAGCACTTATGTTGGTGATTAATAAAAATTAATTAGTCCAACATAATTAATTTCCACAATAAAATTCCAAATTTTATTGATTCATATGAAAATAATCCTATTTATGAGAATTCTTTATTTGAATAAATAACTTAATAAATAAAATTCTCCAAGAGTTTATTAATTAATTATTTCATTCAAATAAAGATCAATAAAAACTATATTGGGCTTAATTTTATCAAAATTAAATTACCAACCATTGGCATATTCAAAATTAATTAATTAGGCCCAATAACTAATTTATTGAATTATCCACAAGTTTAATCAAAACAATTTGGGCCCTTTTTTAATTAAATCCGGGTCATCATCCTTTTGACCCACCCGGATAACTAAAGCAGCCCAAACACCTATTCAATTAAAATTTGGACCATAGGAAAATATAACCGGACCCATTAGGGCTCGAGTCACGAAAACCCGGGCCCCGAAACAGGTCCGTGCGCTGGGCGCATGGCACGGTGTATGTCGTGTGCCCAGCGCATGGTTTAATCATCGCGCCAGCCCCTCCGACTGGCACCGTGAAATGGCACGGCGTTGGGGACCCACCTGGTGTGCGCAGTGTGCACGCTGTGTGCGCAACGGGAGGCCGAAACGGCCTCCTAGCGCGCAGACTGCGCATGCTTTTTGCGTTGCGCTCGTCTCGGGGCTATACTTCTCTGATTCTCATAAAATATTTATGCCCAGATTTGTAACTTATTAAACTACAACTTGTATGAAGAAACTGCAGTGAGATTCAGAATATGTTTATATGAAAAACACGTTCAAAGCATGCCTCAAAAACGCAAAAAATAGTCAATCACATAAGCAATTAAACACAGAATTCAGAGATTGGCTCTGATACCACTGTTGGGAATTATACGAATAAAACGCAACGGAAAGTAAATTTAATTCTCAAAGCCCGAATCATCTCTAATCCTCGTGTTTAATTGTGTATAGAAAAATTACCGTTCTCGCGTATGTTGATTTCTGAACGTGATCCTTTTCTCTAACGCCGAATTTGCCAACGTCTCTAATTCGTCACGCCGGAATGAAAAATGAAAAATTCCTCCTTTTTTCCTTGTCAAAGATGGCTAGAGAGAGAGAGAGGTGGTAGACTTTTTCTTGGAGAGAAAGTTATGTAAGTTGCCTTGTGTTATTTTTCACCTTGTGATATATTTATATCATTATGAAACAATAACACTAGCATGCAAGAGCCCTATTTGGGTGTCTATTTGGCTGCCCCTTAGTGGGCTCGGAAACCTTCGGACTTTCGTGTTGCTTGCTAATTAATTAATCGGACGATTTATTTATCCAATTAATTCAATTCCTAATTAATTTATAATTCAATTTCTCCATGAAATTAATTAACTCATTAATTTAATTAATTAATTAAATTATCCAATAATTAATTAATTAATTACGGCATCCAATGCCGTGAATTTCTCTCAAGTGTTTTTCCCATGTTTTTCCTCTTGCACTTCCTTTAAGCGCGACTCTTTAGGTTCGTCTCAAAAGGCAATTGAGAGGAATCCAAAGGGGTGTGAGTGACACCTAGCCAGTCTTGTGGCTCACACCGTAACCCAATTGAGAACGAATGAATAGGATCATTCCAAACCTTTACGCCGTGAATACCGTACGTGTATAAACCTTTTATTCTTATATCCCAGTCAAGTAAGAGTCATGGTTTAAAGTCAAACTCATATAACTTGACCATATGCCTAAGCTCATAATAAGTCGAGGTACTTAAATGCTTTGGCCAAAGACTTTCATCCTCACTTATTCATGATTGCATAGGATATTTTACTCATTCACTTATGAGAGAATAAATTCCATATTGCAAATCAGTTAACAATGCTACTTGCCCATCAAGTAGCACTTCAAGGTCGATTCCACCAACAGGTGATTTGAATCTAACTACTCTAATGACAGACTTGATGTCACAAGTACATATTCAACTTGATTTCTGACACGCGAAATCCTAGCAAGTATACTAGGTCGTGCAAAGTAATAAAGTGGACTATTTAGCCCGGGGTGTATCGTCTCCACAGGGACAATTGGATTCAATGCTCGTAATTGCTATATTATCTAACTCTAAGCTAAATCAAATTATAAGATGATAGGTGTTTATATTATGAAAATAACTAAATATAACTAAAATGATTATCAAGGTAATAACTCAAATGGAAAGAGGTGATTGGGTTATGATCCTACTATGTTCTATTCTATGTTCATGACCTCTCAATTATCCGGATTTTTAGAACGCTCTTGTTATGGCGAAACCCCCTAATGTATTTATTATTCAATCTCTTGAAATAACAAGCCTATACTAGTTAACAACTTCCTATATCTCTATAGTGAAGATTGAATTAACTAACATGCATTTAGGTTCAAAGGAATTCCTTGCTTACGAAGATCCTACATTCAATCGGGTCATCTTATCACAAAAAGCCACACAACGCAATCGATTCTATCTCTAGTCAATTGTTACGTTATGATGTTTGATTTTTCGATCTCCCTTTATTTATCTCCTCTCGGTCTCAAGACAAAGCATTATATCAAACACATGGTGATCATTCATGTGAAAGCATTAAGCATAAAATCAAACATGTAACAAAAATGTAATAAATCCGGAAATTAATCATTCATTAAACACAAAACTTCACAAAGTATTTACATAACCCAACCACAAATGATTCAACAATTCTATAAGACATAGTTGATAAACTAATCAAAGAGAAAGAGTTGAATTACTCCCTATTACAAGGTGTGAATCCAAGCTTTTGATGATGAAAATGGCTCCTCAAACTTCCTTGGGTCTTCCTATGGCTTCCCTATGTGTTTTTAGAACAAGTGTAGCCTTTAGGTAAGTGAAGAATGTTTTAAAAAGTCCAAAAACGGCGGATATAAAAAAAATAGGGCAGCAGTGAACAGTGCCGCGGCGTAGTGAACAGTGCCGCGGCACATTGAGGAGTGCCGCGGTCCTGTGCCGCGGCACAAAAAGTGCGAACTATTTTTCTGAGTCAAGGCCGCGGTCCCGTGCCGCGGTCGTCTGAGGCACAATGCGCAGCGTTTGTATTTTGATCATAACTCTCTCTAAAGATGTCGGATTGAGGTGATTCAAGTTGCTACGCGAAGATAAGACAATGATCTACAATATTGGAGAAGAAACCTTAGTCTTACTCGGACTGTAAGCAGATGAAAATATCATTTCTATATGAGGATTGTGTAAAATCTTTCTTCAACTATCTTCTTTTGTTTCTTTCTTCAATTTCAAGCTCAATTTGGATCTCCTTTCTCGTCTTTTATGCGTAAATCAACTTGTATCCTACAAAACAAAATATATACCAATGAAAACATTATGAGGGATAAAAAGTGATCAAAGTAACGATCAAATCATATCACAATGGGGCATAAAATACTGTAAAATATGGACTTATCAATTTCTCAGGTCAGAGGTTCACACGTACCTATCACTACGTATCAGTTTCATCATTGACTGTCAATGAGTGAATACCGCTGTGATGAACTGATGCGAGCCATGTTCAAACATATCAGTCCAACTGACACGTCTATGATATAAGTTCCCACTACCATTTCCATAGTGTACGACTGGCACTTTCTCTGTCGAGACTTACATCATACAAGTCTTTATTCACTATTGATGCCCAATCAATATTTCTTAGACTTGCGAACCCTTTTAGATGTCAAGGGTCAAACCATTCTAGTGCCTTTCCTCCTATCCCATAGGAGGTAGAAGGTTCACCTTGTCATCAAGGACATTACGTTGTTTATTCACACCTTATAAATGCCTATAAGAAAACAACAATCAACTGTCTTATATTAATAGAAAAATCATAGTTTAGTTACAATGTTTATGCCCTATAAATCTATCCTCTTTATGGCATTCGAGGGCATATACTCTAACAACATAACATTGTCAACTTTAGACATTCTACTTCCAAGGCATAGGCCATGCCACACATCTCTCTTTCATCTTCTAATAGATTTAGAGAGATGAGGTCTATGTCTCATACGTAAGAGACCTCTCCTAGAGTTTACCCATCAACCAATGAATTAGGACAATCTCTAGGTGGAGGGCTTAAGAGAGTCTTATTGCCCTGTTTGGTCTATAGGTGCAAATCCAAAGAACATAGGTATCTTCTTACAATTTTTGGATGGAAAGAGTGCTTGAGAGCCTCATTTTGACCTCAGTCAACTAGTTGATACAATATCAAGAATATTAACTTGCACTGACCTTCTTGCTGACACACGGTTTATCTTTATTCTTGATGACATTTCCTACACTGTGAGTGTGGTAAGTAAGTTCCAAGCGAACCCAGGGGAAAAGCATTGGATTGCTATGAAGTGTATCCTTAAGTACTTGAGAAGAACTAAGGATATGTGTTTGACATATGGAGATGGGGAACAAAAAGTGGAAGGTCATACTGACTCTGACTTCCAGTCGGATGTCGATGACCATAATCCACATCGGGGTTTGTATTCCCTTTAAACGGTGGAGAAGAGACTCGAAAAAGTTCCAAGCAAAGCACGACGACTGACTCAATGACCGAAGTTGAGTATGTGGCTGCCCAGAGGCGGCCAAGAAGGCTGTATGGATAAAGAAGTTCGTAGCTGAACTTCAAGTGGTTCCTAGCACAGAGCTCCCGTTGCCACTATTCTATGACAACAATGGAGCCATCACGTAGGCTAAGAAACCCAGGTCTCACAATAAATCCAAACACATTGAGAGAAGATACCACATCATTAGAGAGATCATTGGAAGAGGCGACATCGTCGTGCAAAGAATAGATTCAGCAAATAACATTGCTGACCCACTGACCAATCCACTATCACAAGCGGTGCTAGAGCGACATCTTGAGAAGATGGGTATTAGATGCCATAGTGATTAGCATTGAGTGCAAGTGGGAGATTGTTAGGATTATGCCCTCCATGCCATTTAGGAATTAGATTTTTAGGGCATTACATTTAAGTTGTACAAACTCTTATTCATTAATAAATGCATAGTTTTTGTTCATATCAATCTTGATGGCATTGTTGTGATTCGGTCTAGTGGATAAAAAATTTAATCTGAATCACACCCGAGAATCTAATTCGGGGATATTCATGATAGTAAGCATATAGATCAATTGACGAGAATTGACAAGAGTAATCGAATTACTTTTTTGTCTATTAAATCTCGAATTATCAGCAACAGCCCCGGACTCCTGCCTCTAGATAATCACGTGGAAGAAAAATTCTCTGAGAAAAGCTCGATCTCCTCCTCTGTAACAATTACAGGCGGCTAGATGAATGGAGAGGGAGGGATTTTTCTTTTCTAATGCTCTAGGTTTATTTTGGCTCAGTGTTAGATTCTAAAACAATGACTTGTGCGTATGGAGTTCTGACACTGACTGATTACTTTTACCAAGTAAAAGACTCCCCTAGGTTATTACTAAGTGGGATGGCCGAATCAGTCCTTGTAGATGGGCTTTGGGCTTTGTTTTGACTTAGCCCATGTGTAATTAATTAAATCCAAGTCCAATCCAATAGGTAGTTAATTAATCACATTAATCCAATTAATTTAATTCAATCTATAAATTAATTTTCAATTAATTTAACTTATGAATTAATATGATTTAATTAATCTATAGAATCCAATTAAATATCTTTAATTAAAGCATGCCATCTATTTTGTCAGTCAATTCACATCAAATGTGATTTTACCAAAATACCCTTAGCTTAAGAAAATATTCCTTTTCTTCACATAGCGCGACTCTCTAAGCTCGATTCAATTGGCAAGGGGAGGATTCCAAAGGATAAGGTTGTCACTTAGCCAACACCGTGGAACCAAATCGTAACCTAATTGAAAACGAGATGATCATGTCATCACAAACCTTGACTACGAATACCATATGTGTATAAACTTTTCACCGACGTGACCCGATCAAGTAAGAGCGAAGGTTTAATCAAACTCATAGAACCTGATACTGTACTTAGAATCATAATAATGTGAAATTACCAAACTACCCTCAGTGACAATCACGGGATAGTTTATATGCTTTGGCTAAAGACTTATAATTTCAATTACTTAGGATCGTACAGATCACATACTCGTTTACTATCGAGGCAGTGAATCCCATTTTGGCAAGTTATCTTATAACATTGAATGCACTATTGGATCGTACTTCGAGGTCGACCCCATCTATCAGGTGATACGGGTCTAACTACTCTGATAACATATCCAATACTACAAGCATGTTATAAATGACTCCTCAAGTCTAAAGTTCACACATACTATGGCAATCTTAATCCCCGATCATTGACTGTTAAAGAGTAAATACCCATGTGATCAGATTAATGCGAGTCGAGTTCAAATATGTTAATTCCATTAATCATATTCATGACACCAGCTCCCACTATCTAATAAGTGTACGACTAGCACTTCCTTGTCAAAGAAGGTGTCATATGAGTTGAATATTAATTCCCAATTAATATTCGTTAACTCACAAACTCCCAGTTTCAGAGATTAAGTACTAGACTGTTCTAGTGCCTCCTTTTGTCCATAAGAGGTGGAAAGTCTATCTTGAAATATTTGAAATCTCTTGGACTAATTTTTTGAATACAATTAAATGCCATTAGATTATATGAACAAAATCAAAACCTTTATTCTATAATTAGAAACATCAAACATTTTGTACAAATAACTTATCTAAGCCCTACTCAATCTAATTCCTGATAGGCATTGAGGGCATACACCTAATAGGCATTAATGTAAGTATTGAACAAATAAGTCCAAGGTAATCAAGAGGTAGCTTTTACTCCTCAATGATCTGAGGAGATGGACACTAGAAGTATCGGTTCCTTGTTTACTTAAACCAGAGTTCGCGAGTCGACGGATCTTAATTGGGCACTAAGACCAGACTTGTGTGACACAAGCTTTGACAAGGAGTTTCAATCGATCAGTTTGGATGGTGGGAGCTTGGTCATAGATATGTCAATGGAATTGACTTATTCGAACATGGCTCTCCGTAATTCAATCACATGGGCATTTACTCTTGGATAGTCAATGATTGAATTACTGGTCGCGGTAGTATGCGTGAGCCTTAAACCTAAGGATTCACGAAGATTGGACTTATGACACTGAACAAGTTGATAGAGTAGTTAGATATATTTCACCCTTTGGTAGGATCAACCTCGAAGTACGGTTCAAAAGAACAAGTGGCAATTGTTCGATGATTGCCAATAGGGGATTCACTGTCTCGGGTAGTAACGAGTTAACGTCCTGTGCGATCGTAGGTAAATGAAATTATAAGTATTTGGCCAAAGCAGGAGAACTAACTTATGTATAGTACATAAGGATAGTTCAGTAATTTTATCTTACTATGATTCCCTAAAAAGCACAGCATTGAGTCCTGTGAGTTTGACATATTCCATGACTCTCACTCGATCGGGATTTTAGAGTGAAGGGCTTATACTCACATGGTATCCGTGACCTAAAGGTTCATATTGATCCATTCATTTCAATTGGGTTTCGATGTGAGTCCACGTGACTGGCTTAGTGACACTCACATCCTTGGTTTTCTCCCAATGCCAATTGAAATGAACCTAGAGAGTCGCGCTTAAAAGAAATTGAGCAAAGAGAATTCTTGCGTTGTCAATAATATAAATTAGGTAATTTGCTATTTGATGAGCAAATTAATTTATTTGATTAATTAGATTAATGAAAATAAATTAATAATAAATAATTTGATGTATTTATTATGAACGCATTAATTTATTTTATTAATTAGATTAATGAAAATAAATTAATTATAATAAATAAAAAGACGTATTTATTATACTCATCATTTTATTAAATAATTAGATTATTTAATATGGAGGAATATTAATTAGTATTATATTTTAATTGGATTAAAATATATTGGACCTAATTAATAATTAGACTAAATAGAAAGTCAACTTAGCCTAATTATACTAGGGTGGTGCGTGTGGTAGGCATTTTTGAGGAGTTAGATGGGCTCAAGGAATTAGTTAATTCCAAGCCCATCACTCCTTATAAATTCCTAACACTGGTTCAGTCAAAATCTAACTCTCACAATTAGACTTGACAGCAAAGAAAGAAGAGAAAATTTTTCTCTCCTCCCTTGTAGAAGTCGTCGGCCATATTAGTCTAAAGGTGGAGAATTTTTCTTCGAAGCTTGTTCTGACGTGATATCCAGAGGCAGGGGTTTTGAATTGCTGCTATCCGGAAGATCAAGACTTTCATCGAAATCAAAAGGTTAGTAAAAAGGATGAAATTAGATTTCATCTTCATGCATAATTTTTTTAATTTACATGGAAAAATTATTAAAACCCAAAAGTGATCTAATTGTGAATCCGGATCTATTTTTATCGTTTCCGCTGTGCATGAATACATGATTCACAACAGTGGTATCAGAGCCAACTTTTGGCTTCTAATGATTTTTGATATGTATATGTTGGAATTCATGTTTGTGATGAAAAATTTAATTGGATTGATATTTTTCATGGCTAGATTTATTTTTTGAAAGTTAAATCTGAACTGATAAATTTGTTTATGCAATTCATGTTTTGAATATGAATCAATATTTATATTGAATATGAATATGTGATGAATAATATGATTGGATTTATATTTTTCGTTGTTAGATTTAATTTTTTGAAAGTTGAATCTGAACCGAAAATTTATTTTCGCGATTTATGTTTTGAATGTAAATCACTGTTTTTTGTATTGGATATGAACTTTTGCATGAACATGAATATGTGGTTTTGAAATATGTTGAATTTCGGCTCGGGAAGTGGAGACAGCGCAGCCTAAAGAGCAGCGCGTGTGTAAGGACATGCGCGCTGCTCACACACGGTTGCTGCTGGGCAGACCACCGTGTGGCCTATTAGTGCTACAAAGCATCTGCCCAGCAGGCGCTATGCACGCACAGCGGGTCGCGGGCCGACGCGTGCAATTGGGTTGCTCTGTGATCCAAAAGAACAGGGTTTGACCCGACATGGTTTCGACCCATAGGTTGACCCGTGATAGACCCATGGGTCAACCCATTTTTTAAAATTAAACAAAATATTTATTTTAAAATAGTTTTAAAATTTATTAAACGATAAAATAATTTTTGAAATTAGTTAGAATAATCCTAGAACAAATAAATTTATTTTGAATAAAAATTCTTTGTCAAATCGATTTAGAATTGATTTTTTTAAATTAAATTGGATTTATTGTCAAATAGGATTAGAGTTTGACACGACAAAATCCTAGCAAGAGAACTAGGTCGCGTAAGTAGTAAAGTGGATTTCTAAGTCCGGGGTTATCGTATCCGCAGGGACAACTATAATCTAAGTACCAAGACTACTATATTACTCAATTCTAAGTTAAATCGGTCGATAGAAGGGTTGATTAACAAATTAATAAATACTAGAAAATAAACTAAGGCAACGTCACACCAAATAAAGGGAGGAAACAATAGAGAGAAGCGATCAAGGCACATGGTTCAACCAATTATGCATTTCGATTGTGATTTAGGTTCTATTGGATTATTAGATTGATTTAGCTAAGGCGAAATTCCCTAACGTACGTACCACCCAATCTCTTGGCATAGCAACCCTACCCTTGGTAACGATTTCCTATATATCTCTATATGAAAACCCGATTAACGAGGATGCATTTAAGGTCTAGGAATTCCCCACGTGAATGGAAAGCCACCTAAAGAAACCGAGTCTATCTCTAGTCGGTTTAACTATAGGGTATTCAATGTTTATATCTTCCCTAGGTTATTATCTCTCGATCTCTAACCTAAACATTTTATCAAACACTTGGTGATCAAGCAAATGTAGCATTGAGATCAAATATTGAATACATAGCTAAAACCAAAATTAATCCAATAAACACCAACAAATCAACAATCAAAATAACATAAATGGCCTATCCATGGCCTCAATCAAACAAGTTTAGCTCATATTCATGTCAAAAGTGCAAATATAAATCATACAAGTCATAGGAGATTTGAACAAATTCAAGAAACAAATATGTAAAAACTCCCTAATTCTTGTAGAGATGTGGATTCCTTGTTGAATTCTCCATGTTTTGACCTTCAATCTTCTCTTCTAAGCTCCCTCTCTCTCTATTTTCGTGTGGTTGCTGCTATCTATGGTGAGTTAGGGTAAAAAATGGCTAAAAGGGGTATTTATAGACCAACTCGCTGCCTCGAACGCCGCGGCGTTCGCTTGTTGAACGCCTCGGCGTTGGCTACTGCATGTGAACGCCGCGGCGTTCGCTTGTTGAACGCCGCGGCGTTCGTCCCCTGCTGCTCCAGCCAGTTTTGGTAAACTTCGCATAACTTTCTCTACCGATGTCGGAATTCACTGATTCAAGTTGCTGTAGAATCCTAAAACAAAGATCTACAACTCTCCAGAAGACACTAGGGCCGAAATCAAACGTTAAAGATGACAAAATTGTCTCACAAGTCACTGAATGAGAAAACTCCATCGTAAGACGTCTCTTCCGATGACGTTTTCACCTCCTTCCCTACATATCTGATCTTTGTCTTCAACATAAGAAATGTACCTTTGCCTCTTATCTTTCCATTGGTATAAGAAGTGTGTAATTTGGACATGGGTAGAGAAATCTATTCCATAAACTCTAGCACTGCGCAGACAGTTTGTATCTTTATGGATGATTTATCTTCAATTCTTGTTCTTTTCTCCAAATGATATGTTATTCTAGAAAATATGAGAAAACAAGGGTTGCATCATATGTCATCAAATTATCATGAAAACAATCAAAACCAAGTCAATAAACGGGGGAAAACTAGTGTAAAAATAACATATATCAACTACCCCCAAACTTAGCTTTGATCGTCCTCGATCAAATACAATCAAGCACACACATGAAGATTGAAATTTTCATTTGCCAATTCATACACACAACAACAAGCATTATATCTTCAAAATTGATTATGAAAAACTACACGATGCTTTTGAACATTCAACAATTTGAAAACCTCACAAAATCTTAGTTTCCATCCCTAAATCATGAACTCCCACGCCCATGTTCATGTCAAGAGCACACTTTAGACAAGATTATGCAAATCAATTGGAAAGTAAAGACATTGGAACAATTCAACATTCATTAACCCATCGGTGTGTATAAAGTGCAAAAATCACAATCAAAAGGTCTTTCCGATTTGTAACGTAAGGCTAGGTGATGGCTAGGACCGGAAGATATGGATAAAGTGACTAAGTCAAGAGAGCCTATAACTCAAAATCATCAATCTAAATTCACAAATAGACTACATAAACTTTCACAACTTATCACTTATCCCTTTTTCATTCTCTTTTGCCTTTCAACTTACAACCCCCAAACTTGTTTCTTTTCATATCGGGTTGTACACAGAATTCCAAGCCAAATGATCAAAATGAGTGCCAAGATTCAAGCCTAGTCGAGAGCACAATTTTTTTTTCATATATATATCTCTCTCTCGACTATTTAGCCCATTGCTCAAGTTTTCATTTCGTCCCCTTTTTTACATAATAGTTCAAACCTCAAATATCCCAACATAGCCAAAACATCACTATCTAACTCATGTACATTCAAATCAAAACAAGGTGACTACCCATATTCAAGTCAAATGATATGAAGTTCTAAACTCTCTTGATTGGGTGCAAGACATTGTTTTTCTTTTAGGGTAGAAGGTGGTTGTCGTGGCTTATGAAATAAAGTCGAATGGTGGTTTCTAGTGTGCTTAGCACACTCCATTCTTATCAATACGGCTCAAATCAAGGTCTAGAGATTATGCAATATAGAGAAGGCCAAAATGTAAGGCTAACAACAATGAAAGATGGCCTAAATCATTTTATGACTTCACAACATTAATACACACTTCAAAGTCAACAAAATTGAAAGTCCAAAGTTTTAAATCCTCAAAAAAATCGCATAAGCATGACTAAAAAGTGCTTTCAAGTCACAACATATGACATGTTGACCACAAATAAGGGACTTTGACTTCGAGAGAGTAGAGATATTCAAACGCATTATGCTCTTATGCAAGGGTGCACCAATTCATGAATTCTATATCAACAAGGTTGTACCCCCAAACTTAAATTAAACATTGTCCTCAATGTTCATGAAATAAATGCAATGTAAGAGGGATAAGTGTTACAACTCTGAAATGGAGAGATGCGGAGTGAGCACGGTGGTGGGCTAGTATCCTGGGATCAAAACCTGAAGAAAAGAAATATCTAGAAAATCACATCAACAATAAGACGGGAGAGCAAGCAAGATAAATACAAAAAGGAAAAACAAGAAGGCGATAAAAAGCTTGGGTTGTCTCCCAAGAAGCGCTTGTTTTAAAGTCATTAGCTTGACTTTATCGAGTTATTTTAAGGGGGTTTTCGAATTAATGCCTTGTTCATTCTCCAAGTAAGGATGAAATAGGGCCCGGTGTTACTAGAAAATATGATGAGTAGTGACCAAGGAATCATCCATTCAAATATTTTCTCATAGTCCATCACCACTTCCATCACTCTTTCTTCCCATTGTGCCGAGTGATGATTTGGACTATTCTCCAAGTTACAAGTAGATGACCGTTTTTCTTCACCCATCGAAGTGGAAAACTTGGAGTTCATGATGTAGAACTCGAGGAGACTATTGGTTCTTTTAACCTGAGAAAGCTCAACACTAAAAGGATCAAAAGCATCAATGCGTAAAGACAAATTCGAATCAATTGGATGCTTACAAACCTCACAGCTATCACAAATAACCATATTAACTCCTGTAGTTAAAAACAACTCACCTTCACTGGAATCAATTACCTCTTTACATGTGGAGAGGACAGAGGGTGGAGAATCTTTAGTGATAGGGGGGAGACATTGTAGTCCTAAATCAACCGCTTGTTCAACTTCTGTATTGAGGGAAGCCTCACTTTCTTTTGTGCGATTCTCTAGGGTGCATGACTCTTTCTCCTTCCATAAGTTGATTGCTTGATCGACTAGTATGACCACTTCCCTACTATGAGCTTCTGACTCCTTTCTACGAGCTTCCATCTCCTTTATGATAGCTTCCATCTCGTTTATTATGCTAGCTTGTGAGCTTGCACAATCTACATTCAACTGGTCCTCAAGAGTAGATGTCATCGTTGGCTCTTGTTGAATGGAACTATCATATTGTTGGGAGGGAAGGCTACAGACATGGTCAAATCCTGAGGCATTGTTGTAACTCCATGTTGAGCTTACAGGATTTATCCAACCAGGATGGTAAGTATGCTCATAGGTTTCCATTTGCATTGGGGTTGATGAGGCAAATGATGGATCCCAATCATGCGCCAATCCTGGTGAAAACATCATTCCATCATTGTTGTAACTCCATGTTGATCTTGAATGATTTAGCCAACCGGGATGGTAAGTGTGCTCATAGGATTCCATAGGTGGTAAAACAATTGGCCCAACTGCTCCTTGAATGTTTGGCATCATGTAATCCCTCATAAGGATTTGTGGAGATACCTCCGGTTGCTTTAAAGGGATGCCAAGCTTTGCAATTTCCCGAAGCACTGCTTCTGCTAGGACAGCGGGATCTATGTGTGTATAAGGTGTCTCCATCGTGGCTTGCTGTGGTTGAGTCTCCCTTTGTAGTCTTACCCCTCGAGTAAATGTGCATTCAATCTCAGGGTCCAACTCCGCTAGTCCAATCCCACTAGTACGTGTCATGCACTAATGAGATCAATCTCGCACAAAGAAAGACAAAACAATTAGTATGAAAAAAAAATGATCTAAGCTCAGAAAAAATAAGAGAATCTCAATATTAGATACCATAGTTGTCCCCGGCAACGGCGCCAAAAACTTGACACGACAAAATCCTAGCAAGAGAACTAGGTCGCGTAAGTAGTAAAGTGGATTTCTAAGTCCGGGGTTATCGTATCCGCAGGGACAACTATAATCTAAGTACCAAGACTACTATATTACTCAATTCTAAGTTAAATCGGTCGATAGAAGGGTTGATTAACAAATTAATAAATACTAGAAAATAAACTAAGGCAACGTCACACCAAATAAAGGGAGGAAACAATAGAGAGAAGCGATCAAGGCACATGGTTCAACCAATTATGCATTTCGATTGTGATTTAGGTTCTATTGGATTATTAGATTGATTTAGCTAAGGCGAAATTCCCTAACGTACGTACCACCCAATCTCTTGGCATAGCAACCCTACCCTTGGTAACGATTTCCTATATATCTCTATATGAAAACCCGATTAACGAGGATGCATTTAAGGTCTAGGAATTCCCCACGTGAATGGAAAGCCACCTAAAGAAACCGAGTCTATCTCTAGTCGGTTTAACTATAGGGTATTCAATGTTTATATCTTCCCTAGGTTATTATCTCTCGATCTCTAACCTAGGCATTTTATCAAACACTTGGTGATCAAGCAAATGTAGCATTGAGATCAAATATTGAATACATAGCTAAAACCAAAATTAATCCAATAAACACCAACAAATCAACAATCAAAATAACATAAATGGCCTATCCATGGCCTCAATCAAACAAGTTTAGCTCATATTCATGTCAAAAGTGCAAATATAAATCATACAAGTCATAGGAGATTTGAACAAATTCAAGAAACAAATATGTAAAAACTCCCTAATTCTTGTAGAGATGTGGATTCCTTGTTGAATTCTCCATGTTTTGACCTTCAATCTTCTCTTCTAAGCTCCCTCTCTCTCTATTTTCGTGTGGTTGCTGCTATCTATGGTGAGTTAGGGTAAAAAATGGCTAAAAGGGGTATTTATAGACCAACTCGCTGCCTCGAACGCCGCGGCGTTCGCTTGTTGAACGCCTCGGCGTTGGCTACTGCATGTGAACGCCGCGGCGTTCGCTTGTTGAACGCCGCGGCGTTCTTCCCCTGCTGCTCCAGCCAGTTTTGGTAAACTTCGCATAACTTTCTCTACCGATGTCGGAATTCACTGATTCAAGTTGCTGTAGAATCCTAAAACAAAGATCTACAACTCTCCAGAAGACACTAGGGCTGAAATCAAACGTTAAAGATGACAAAATTGTCTCACAAGTCATTGAATGAGAAAACTCCATCGTAAGACGTCTCTTCCGATGACGTTTTCACCTCCTTCCCTACATATCTGATCTTTGTCTTCAACATAAGAAATGTACCTTTGCCTCTTATCTTTCCATTGGTATAAGAAGTGTGTAATTTGGACATGGGTAGAGAAATCTATTCCATAAACTCTAGCACTGCGCAGACAGTTTGTATCTTTATGCATGAATTATCTTCAATTCTTGTTCTTTTCTCCAAATGATATGTTATTCTAGAAAATATGAGAAAACAAGGGTCCAAGCATCATATGTCATCAAATTATCATGAAAAAAATCAAAACCAAGTCAATAAACGGGGGAAAACTAGTGTAAAAATAACATATATCAGAGTTGAATTAATTTTTTAAATTAGATTTAAGTTAATTCAATTGTTTTTCAAACCGCATCTAAATCAGGAAAAATTGCAATTTTGGTACTCTAGGATAAGGCTAGTTCGCAAATGGTACCACGGTTTTCACTTTTCTCACTTTTGGTACCAAATATGTTTATTTTTCTCACTTTGGGTACCATCATTAGTAACTTGACGGATTTTGACATGTGCCTTGCACATGTCCGTTAACTTTTGGTTTTGGGGGGAAAATATATCGTTCGGGGCTGATTTGGAGGGAAATACATGGTTAAATGGGTCAAATTTGACCAATTTGGTCTTTTTAAGGCTAATTTTTGTGGTTTCACTCAAGCCATGGCTTTTTCCTGTTCTTCCTCCTCTAGCAGAGGTAGTAGTAGACGAAATGTTGAAAAACAATGCTATTGTAAGAAGAAACCTTATTTATGGATGTAATAAACCGAAGATAACCCATTAAGAAAATTCTACGGTTGTGCGCAAGAGGATGTGACTTCTTCGATTGGTATAACTCACTTATGCTCCAAGGGCTTTTGACGTGATAATCGAACTCCGCAACAATACAAGAAAATTGGAGAATCAAATTTTTCCAAATAGGGCAAATGAAATTGGGGAGCTGCAAAATGAAATTGATGAGCTACGAAATAGGCTCATCAATTTGCAGAAGAGAGGGAAAATATGGCGACATTTGTTTCTTGTAGCAGTGTTTCTTTGAATCATTTGTTGGATGTTTTGAGATGAAGTCTTACAATCCATCTCGATTTTGTGGCTAGTATATGGATTATGCTTAAATTGGTTTTAAAAAAGCCAAATTGGTGTAATTTGACCCATCTGACCATGTATTTCCCTCCAAATCAGCCCAAAAAGGTATATTTTCCCCCCAAAACAAAAATTTAATCCCTCAAATTACTAACGGTGGCACCCAAAGTAAGAAAGAAAAGCATATCTAGTACCAAAAGTGACAAAAGTGAAAAGCGTGGTACCATTTGCAAACTAGCCTTATCCTATGGTACCAAAATTGTGATTTTTCCTCTAAATAAAGTTGGATTTTATTTTAGTTCTTTTTGAAAGAACTCCAACATATTAGCTATCTTTTAATCTTTTGATGTTTGATACCGTGGGATGTCTTCATGGACTAGGTTTCTTTATGGGTTTTGATTTTTGGGTTGTACCGGGTCGTTTGAAACGCCGCAGTTTGTATTTTAATTTTTATAGAAAAATGTATAGGACGCATTTATATCTATGTATATTAGAATAGGACCTTTTTGGAAAGGGATCTTCTTGGAGCTGGAAGACCTTGAAGTTAGACATAGGTTAGATCCTATAGGTCCCCTAACCCTCGATTGAGCCATTGGCTTGACTCAATCTAGATAAGTCCATGAAAAGCATGTGTGATAGAATTGCTAGGCATTTTCTATATTATAATCCATGTATGCCCTCTATAAATGGATAATGTGCAAAGTGAGACCAATTTAATCCCAAATTCTCCCATTGGATAACAATACTAAATTTAGCTTACAAGGGAATTGGATATCCCGGCTCTCCATCAAACTTGGCTTGGTCCACTTCGATCCCTTTTTGAGAGATCTTGTGGCCAAGCACAATCCCCTCCCGAACCATTAAATGGCATTTTTCCCAATTCAAAACAAGGTTGGTTTCTTCACAACGTTTAAGCACAACATTTAGATGAGCAAGACAAATATCAAAAGTTGTTCCGAAAACAGAAAAGTCATCCATAAAAATTTCAAGGAAATCTTCAACCATATCATGAAAAATAGCCATCATGCATCTTTGAAAAGTGGCCGGGGCATTACACAAGCCAAATGGCATCCTTCTATAAGCAAATGTGCCATAAGGGCAAGTGAAAGTGGTTTTCTCTTGGTCCTCAGGATCTATGGCAATTTGATTATAGCCGGAGTAACAATCTAGAAAACAATAGAAATCATGTCCGGCTAATCGTTCAAGCATTTGGTCAATAAAGGGGAGGGGGAAATGATCCTTACGTGTGGCATCATTCAACTTACGGTAATCTATACATACACGCCACCCACTAATTATACGAGTTGGGATAAGCTCATTATTCGCATTCTCAATTACCGTTATCCCCCCTTTCTTAGGCACCACTTGGGTAGGGCTCACCCACGCACTATCAGAGATAGGATAGATTATACCTGAGTCGAGCAGTTTAATCACTTCCTTCTTTACTACCTCTTGGATTTGTGGGTTTGATCTCCTTTGGGGTTGGCGTGTAGGCTTGGTGGAGTCCTCCATAAGTATTTTGTGCATACATATCGCTGGACTAATGCCTTTGATGTCCGCAAGTTTGCACCCAAAAGCCCGTTTGTGAGATCTCAACACCGTCATTAATTGCTCTTCTTGTGATCCTGAAAGAGATGAGGAAATGATCAATGGGAGTGTTTCGTCGTCGTTCAAGTACACATATTTAAGGTGGGAGGGGAGGGGTTTGAGTTCGAGAGAGGGGGGTTCTTCAATAGATGGGCGAGGTGATCCTGACAATGATCTATCAACTTTGATGAATCCTCCCAAATGAGAGGAAGATTTGTACTTCAAGGTTAGAACCCTTTCCACTAGATCATCTTTCTCCGAGTCCACTTGCATGGATTTCATAAGATCTTGTTCGAGAGAATTTTCAATTGTATTGTCCTGTAAATACTCAACAATCAACTGGTCAAATGTATCAATTCGATAACACGAGTCATGATCAATAGGATGTTTAAGGACTTTGTAAACATCAAAGGTAACTTTGTCATCGCCCACATTCAAGGTAAGCTTACCATTAGCAATGTCAATTACCGCCTTACCCGTGGCTAGGAATGGTCTCCCTAGGATTAATGGTACCTCCACATCTTCTTCCATGTCGAGTACTACGAAATCAACGGGAAAATAAAACTTGTCGACTTGGACAATAACGTCTTCGATTATCCCCTTGGGCCTCTTGATCGATCGGTCGGCTAGTTGAAGGCTCATTGAGGTCGGCTTGGGATTTCCAAGGCCTAGCTTTTTAAATAGTGAGTATGGAAAAAGATTGATGCTGGCCCCCGAGTCACATAACACCTTCTTGAATGATAGGGATCCAATCGTGCACGGGATTGTGAGGCTCCCGGGATCTTGGAGCTTAGTTGGCAATTTATTGAGTAATACGGCGGAGCATTCTTCCGTGAGGCACACCGTCTCATTCTCTTCCCACTTCTGCTTGTTGGAGAGTATGTCCTTGAAGAACTTCACATAATTCGGCATTTGGAGAATGGCGTCAATAAACGGAATATTAATTCTCACTTCCCGAAGGATTGCCAAAATTCGAAGAAAGCTCGGATCCATCTCCTTTTTCTTCTTTTTGTGAGCATTTGGGAAGGGGAGTCGAACTTCGATAGGGGGAGAAGGCGTTGGATTGGACGGATTAAAACCCACTGAAACAGTAGGCGGCGCCTGGGCGCGTATATCGGCGCCTAGGCGCGGATCTGTTGGCGCCTGGGCGTGCATTTCGGGGCGCTCGGGCGCGGGATTCAGAACATATGCATCTGGCAGGTTTGTGGGTGGCGCCTGGGCGCGTATATCGGCGCCTAGGCGCGGATCTGTAGGCGCCTGGGCGTGCAGGTCGGGGCGCTCGGGCGCGAGAAACAGAGAATTTTGTCCAGAACAGGGTAGATCAGGCGCCTGGGCGTGCATGTCGGGGCGCTCGGGCGCGGATGTACTGGCAGTGTCATTCTCCAATTGTTTGCCACTTCTCAAGGCTATGGCATTGCATTGGGCCTTCGGGTTCTTTTCCGTGTCGCTTGGGAGAGTCCCCGGGGCTCTACCGTTAACCGCATTAGAAAGTTGCCCTACTTGTGTTCGCAAATCCTTCATCTCCATACACATATCCTTTATCATACCCCGAAGTTCGTTGAAAGATGTATCGGACTTTTTCATGTGAGCATCTAGTTTCTCATCGATTGTGGGAGGTCGCATTTGCACTTGACCTTGACCTTGTCCATTGAAATTGCCTTGCCTCGGGGGTGGGTTATTGAAGGGTGGCCGTGGAGCTTGATAGATCCCCGGTTGATAGATCCCCGGTTGTGCGTTCTGTGCGGGGTTGGGCCTTTTTGGAAAATTCTCGGGTATATGAAAGTTCACCCGAGGTTGATTTTGATTCCCCACATAATTAACATTGCCAACCTCCGGTTCCAAGACTACTACTTCCTCAATACAAGCAACCTTTTTAGAGGATGAGGCCTCTTCATCGTCGGGGTAAAGCTCGTCTTCTCGGGCCAACTATTCGACTTTGTCCCATACACATTGACAGTCTAACCCAAGGAGATCTCCTCCCGCACCCACGTTGAGTCTATGCCGAATACGTGACCTAACCACATCATAGAAATGGAGTACTTGTTCATTCAACCCAAAATTATGATCGGGACATTTACGGAGCATGCCCTTATATCTAGCCCAAGCCTCGGCTAAAGATTCATTGCTCCTTTGCCTAAACCCTTTTATATTACTCCGTAGCTCATTGATTTTTGAGGGTGGAAAGAATTTATTTAAAAAGGCATCGACCAACTCACTCCATGTTGTAATAGATTGTGGAGGTAAGGATTTGTACCATGTTGTCGCCCTATCCTTCAATGAGAAATGGAAGACTCTTAGACGAATCGCATCAAGATCTCGTGGGTGATATTGAATGGTCACAAGAGCCTCATCTATGGTTTCCAAATGAGCGTGTGGTGATTCGTGCGGTTCTCCATAGAAAGGATCTCCTTGCACCATATTAAAAATGTGAGCCGCAATGTGGTAGTTTGGTGTGAAGAAATTAGGCACGACTACGGGCCCCGGAATGGTATGGACCCTAGGTGGTAAGCTACCCCGAACCGACGGGAGTTGTGGAGGAGGTACCGCTTGCATGGCTTGTAGAACACCTTGTAACCACTCCCTAGTTTCCGGTGAGTTCATGTCCGGGAAATTTCCATTCGGGTTTTGGTTGAGATTATTGGCCATTTCTCTTGCTCGCCTACTAGTCCGAAGAACTCGTTCAATTTCGGGCTCCAACTCGTATAGAGGCTTGTTTGAGGAGCGGGTCATGCACCTTAAGAACCTAACAATTAAATACAAGAACAAAATTAGACTAATCACGAAAATAAAAGAAAATCAAGAAATAAACGAAAACTAAGAATTATGAAAACTGTAAACGAAAATCAAAAACTAAAATAAACAAGTCCCCGGGAACGGCGCCAAAAACTTGACACGCTACAAGCTAACGTGCTATGATAGCAAGTGCACTAGACGTATGTAGTAATAAGTGGACAAAAAGTCCGGGTTGTCGAACCACGGAAACTTGAATTTTAGTTTATGATTAATGAAAATGGACAAAAGTAGATTGCAATAAAACGAGTAAGCAAGTGACGAACCAAAAAGAAACGAACTATAGATTAAATCTCACGTATGATAAAATGACTAAGGCACATGCTACAACCGAATCTACTCGTCAATATAGATGAGCTACTCTTCGAATTATTAGACTCCTATTGCTTTGGTGGAAATTCCTTAGATAATTATTACCCGATGTCTCGGCACATAATAATCCTATGATTAATTGATGGTTCTCTAAATATGTCTATCCGAGAATCTAATCAATAACCACGCATTAACGTTCTAGAGTTTCCCCGGATAAATCCGGCTAACCGCACCCGAAATCTTTACCTATTTCTAGGAGCAATTCCACATTAGTTTCGGATGATGTGTTGATTCATTTGAACCCTAATCTATCTTCTCTCGAATGACTAGACTAGGCAAGAAAGCAAGCATATGGTGATCAAGCACATGATTGTAATAAAAGCTCAAAATCAACACACAAAGCAATATGAGAATTAATACGAAAATTCACTTCACATATATTGATTCATAAATTGGCTTTCACATGGCCTTAGTTCTACAATATTAGCCTCTCATCAAAGCCTTAAGAAAATCTAATACAAACATATACATACTCATGGAAATAAACATGTAAATGCAAATAATTAAAACTCCCTCAATTGATTGATGATGGATCCTTGCTTTTGAACTTCAATCCTTAACTCCTCTCTCTTTGTTCCCCTCCAAAAGTGATGAAGAATGGTGATGAATGATGATGAGTGAAAAGTAATGGCCAAATGCCTCCCTCCCTCTCTTGTGTTCGGTCAAGTGTGAAGAAAAAATGCCTTAAGAAGACCACCAAATCTCATCTCCTAGTGTGTCCTCCACTACTCTTAAAGTGAGTAGTATAAAATTCCATAAAGTAGATCTACTAAGAAACATACTTATGACATCCCTCCCATACATGTGATGACCTCTTGGTTTAAAATGTTCCATTCCCCCATCAAATGATGATCTTTTTGCTGAAAAGAATCAAAATTCGGGTGTGGACACGCCTAGGCGTGGCATTACGTAATCAGAATGCTGAAATTAAATGCAATGTGTCCTGCGCAGCAATCGTATTTCATTCATAACTTTCTCCACGAAACTCCGATTTGGATGATTCAAGTCCTCATTTGAAGCTAACACATAGTTCTACAACATTGTAGAAGGGAACTTCATCCAATTCGGCCTCTAAACATACGGAAATAGCGCTCGAACGTGGAAAGTGGTGTAGATACGGCGCCCGGGCGTGGGCAAGATGGCGCCTAGGCGTGGTAAGCAGAATGTTGACGTTATTTGCATCTTGTCCGGCGCTTGGGCATAGGGGTGCGTAGCAATTTGGCCTAAACTTGTTTTACACGTCGTTTTTCGTTCCGTTCTTTGATTGTATCCATTTAAGACCTGAAATCACTTAATGCACGAATTAAACGCACATGTGGCAAGAATCAAGCGATAAATGAACCTAAGAGATAAACGCAAAGGGGCTTAAAAACACGTAAAAATGCCTCTTATCACAATGCCCTCCTTTTAACTATACCCTTTCGCCACTAGCTTGGCTTTATAGGTATGCACCTTGCCATCTGGACCAATCTTTCTCTTGTAGATCCATTTACATCCAATGGGTACAATATCTTTGGGTCGATCTGTCAGAGTCCAGACTTCATTTGAATACATCGAATCCATTTCTACTTTCATAGCTTCATGCCATTTTGCAGAATCCATGTTCATCATTGCCGGGTCATAGCTAGAGGGATCGTCTCCATGGTTTCCTTTCGCTACTGCATACAAATTCTGCTCTCTTTGTAGCAGATAACCATATGTATTAGACGGTTAAGATACTCTAGCTGACCTTCGCATTGATGGTTGTGTCATTTCTGGTTCGGGTTAGGTCTCTTGAACAGTGTCTTCCAAAGGAGATTCATTTTGTTTTTCTAGAACAATACTTCTACCTGCTCCACCTTCTCGAATGAATTCTTCTTTGAGAAAGATTACCTGTAAGGCAACAATGATTCTTTGATCATCTTGAAGGTAGAATAGGTATCCCATGGAATCCTTGGGATATCCAACGAATCATCCTTTTAAGTACCTAGACTCCAATTTCTCTGCCTTGGTCTTTTTCACATAAGCTGGGCAACCCCATACCTTTATGTGTTTCAGATTAGGCTTCCTTCCCCGCCATATCTAATACGGCATTTTAAGAATAGATTTGGAGGGACAACTGTTCAAAATGTGAGCAGCTGTAAGTAGTGTATGCCCCCACAGCGAAATGGGAAAATCTTTGTAGCTGAGCATGGATCGAACCATATGTCTAACAGTGTTCGATTCCTTCGTTCTGCTACGCCATTTAATTGTGGAGTGGCTGGAGGAGTTAGCTGTAACAATATTCCATGTTCTCGCAAGAACTGATCAAATTCAGCACTCATATACTCGCCACCTTGGTCAGACCGAAGTGCCTTAATATGATGCCCAGCTTGGTTTTCGACTAAAGTCTTGAATTCAATGAATTTCTCCAGTGATTCAGACTTGTACTTCATCAAATACATATAGTCATACCTAGAAAGGTCATCGGTAAATGTAATGAAGTACTAAAAACCACCGCAAGCCACATTTCCAAAAGGACCGCACACATCAATAAGAATCAAACCTAAGACTTCAGAGGCACTTTCAAAATTTCCTATGAAAGGGGATTTGGTCTGTTGGGAATCCTGTCAGGCATGCGCAGCGGAAACGAAAAACGGATCCGAATTACCAAACCAAGATCAATTCGTGGCTTTCGTCGATTTAAATCATGAAAAAGATGAATACGAAAAACTTACCTTTTCGCGTATTCAACTTTGATCCTCGCGAATCTTCAATCTTCTCCAATGGTTCAATTGTGCCGTCTCTAGATCATCACGCAGGAACAGACTCCGGGAAATCTCCATCTCCAATCTCCATGGCGGCTAGGCGAGATCGAGTGGACTGTGAAGAGAGAAGAAGAAAATGTTTTCTCTTCTGCTTTGTATTTCTGGTGGAGGATTTCAATTATGTGAATTGTTACAACTGTGTAATCTGGCTGGTGCTGGAGGATTAAATGAATCCTCCAACTTAAGCCCACCGGATCACACACACACGCCCATATAGGTCATTGGACAATCCATTGGGATATGTTGACCCAGTCAACTTAGTCCAATTAATTTAATCAATTAATATATAATCCAATTAAATATATAATGATTAAATCAATATTAATTAATTAATCAAATAATTAACTATTATTCTAATCTAAATAAATAATTAACCTAGTCAATTAAATATTCAAACTAATTAATTTAATTTACCATTATTTAATCCAATTAAACAACTAATTAAATTAATTTGTCCAATTAATTAATTCATCCTTCCCAAGGACAAATTACCAGAACACCCTCCAAATACAAGACTTGATTTCCCCGTCTATTCCTTTATAGCGTGACTCTCTAGGTTTATCTCAACTGGCAATGGGAGAATACCAAAGGACGTGGGTGACACCTAGCCAGCACCGTGGCCCCACATTGTAGCCCAACTGAGTACGAAATGATTATATCATTACAAACCTCTAGATTATGATACCGTATGAGTATAAGCCCTTCACTGACATATCTCGATCGAGTGAGAGTCATGGAATATGTCTAACTCACAGGACTCGATGTTATGCTTAAGAATCATAGTAATATGAGTTCACTAAACACGAGTTAGTTCATCAGCTCTTGCCAGAGACTTTCAATCTCATTTACCTATGACCGCATAGGATACTTCTTGTTTACTTTCGAGACAGTGAATTCCATCTTGGTAATCACCTCACATGCTACTTGCCCATTAGAACGCATTTCGAGGTTGGCCCCACCAACTGGTGAATTGGGCCTAACTAATCTAGTGACAGAATCCAACATCACAAGCACACTGTGACCGTAACTCCTCAGGTCTAAAGCTCACGCATACCTTCATAATCAGTAATCCAATCATTGACAGTCACTGAGTAAAAACCCATGTGATCAAATTACTACGAGTCGCGTTCGAATACACTAATTCCATTAATGTATCCATGACACAAACTCCCACTATCCCATAGTATTTGACTGGCACTCTTTTGTCAGAGTATGTGTCATACAAGTGTTATACGAATCTCAATGCCCAATTGAGATTCTCTGACTTGCGAAGGATTTAAGTGATCTAGTATCAAACTCTTCCAGTGCCCATCTCCTCAAGGAGTGCGAAGGTTTTCCTTGACACACATGGACTAGTTGTTCATTTAAAACTTTATAGATGCCATCAAGAATTATACGAAAAACATATTGTTGCCTTTATATTAATTAGAGGTTATACAATATAAACTTATGCCTTGTATTCTAACTCCTCGTTGGCATCGAGGGAACATTTCCAACGTTCTCCCACTTGCACTCAATGCCAATCGCTATGGTATGAAATACCCATCTTCTAAAGATGTAGCTCTAGCACCGCCTGTGACAATACCCAGTGAGTGGGTCAGCCATTTAATTGGCTGATCTTATTTTCTACAAGGCTATATCGCCCTTTCCAACGATCTCTCAAGAGATGTTGTATCTCTCATCATTTGTCTGGATTTGTGAGACCTAGGTTCCTTTCATACGCGTGAACTTCATTTCATCACAGTAAAGTGACAATGCAAGCTCTGTGCTAGGGACCAATAGAAGTTCTACCATGAACTTCAGATCCAAACAGTTTCCTTCGACAGCCTCCAAGAGTCTAAGGCATTTCATATTCATTCTCAGTAGTAGACTATTTTACTTGGAACCTTTCCAAGTTATTACTCCATAATTGAGGGTGAATATTAACCCAAAGTGGAATTTTAATCTCCTTTGTCAGACAAAAGGTCCGAGTAAGTATAAAACTTCCACTATCAGTTCTCCATGGGCATAGATGAATAATATATCCTAAGTTCTTCTCAAGTACTTCATGATATATTTTTGTCTACCCATTGCTCTTCCTCTCTAGGCAAGAGACCTTTCTCGGATCTTCTTCCTAAATTGCTTTAGGATTTATTCTAAGCAAAGGGCTTGGGAAGGGCCCATTATCCTATTCGCCCTATTTTCATAGATGCAAATTATAAGGATAAAGATGGCTTCTCCCAAGTCTTTCATGGAGAACATGCTCTATGTTTATGTCTTGACATAGTCAATGAGTCCACATCATTTCTCATAAAATGATATCTCGCTTCCACTGACCTTAGTGCACACAGATGGTCTCTCTTCATTTAGATGATATCATAGTTCCAAATTTTGTCATCAAAGTGAAGATTCTAACTACGAGAGGTCCTCTTAAATCCATAAATGGATTCATACAGCATGTAGACCTTATGATAATCTACCTCAAATGTGAAACCCTTGAGCTGTTCAAAATGGATGTCCTTCTAGAGGAATCTATTTATGAATGAGTCTTCACATCCACGTGCTAGATTTTCATAATATTGGTGTGTTGTTATCGAAAGTAAGATTCTAATGGATTTGATTTTAGCTATGGCAAAAGGGCTTCCTCATAGTCAATGCCCTTCTTTTGACTACACCCTTTAGCCATCAGCCTGGCCTTGCCATTCGAATCAATCTTTCTCTTTGTAGATGTAATCGCCTCTGATTAGTTGAAAACTCTTGGGGCGATCTACTAGTGTCCAGGATTGATTCAAAGTCATCTAATCCATCTTCACTTTCATAACCTTGACACCTTCTCATAAAGTCCATATCCACCATCGATTTGTCATGGTAGAGGGATTGTATCCATGGTTCTCCTCTACTACATCATTCATCCTATGCTTTCTTTGTAGCAGACAACCACTTCTCTCAGGCGACTGAGAGACTCTTCCATATCAATCATTGGTGGTTGTGTTTTAATGGGCTTAGTTTGGTTCCTTGAATAGTAGTGTCCTGAGATGTTTTGTTTTATACTTTTAGAATAATCTTTCCACCTTCTTCAATTTCTCGAACGATCTTATCTTCAAGACAACAAACCTCTAAGGCCATAATGATCCCCTGATCATTATGTAAGTAGAAAGAGTTCTCCCATTGAATTTTCGGGATAACTAACAAAATGTCCTTTTTAAGGACCAAGCCTCCAGATTCTTTACCTTTATCTTTTCTACGTAGGTTGGGAATTTCCATACCTTCACGTGTTTAAGATCAGGCTTCCACTAGCGCCACATCTGATATGGTGCCTTAGGAATGAATTTGGAGGGACATCTATTCAAGATGAACCATTGAGTAGCGCAAGACTCACTATGAATTGGGTAATTCTATGTACCTTAGCATAGAATGAGTCATGTCCAACAATGTCTCGTTCTTGCATACTACTACCCTAATCATTTGTAGAGTCATTGGAAGTGTAAACTGTGAAGCTATGTTAGGTTCTTTTAGGAACGAGTCAAATTAGGAAATCATACACTTGACATTACAATCCAATTGTAGTGTCTTAGTAAGATACCATATATTGAACCATAGAAGTCAGTACGCACAAACTTTAGAACTTGAGTGGCCCTTTAATATGTTCCCTGTGAAGGGAGTTTTGATCATCTTGCCTATGAGATAAAATTCTTAAGTTTGGATAGGGATCCAATCCCAATGGGCTTGTACCCCAACGTTTCTCCTAACTAGTGAATCTTATGCTCGTAAGGCATGACCTAATCTTAGGTGCCAAACAATTCTTCCAGTTTATTTCTAGCATACTATGTTCTCTAGTTTATGTGTTCACAGTATACTAATTCCAAACTTTCAAATCGTGTTAACAATTTTAGTAAGGATGTATTGTTCCCACACTTATTTCCAAAATAAATGCCATGAAAGTTATTAAAAAACTTAAAGAAGTACCATTTCTTGACCAAGTCAGAAAACGATAACTTTCTTAATGTCATTTGATAAAACTAATCAATCATCTAAACGTGTTCAGAATTATAAAAGAATAGAGGTGGACTTTATTTGGATACACCCGACACCATATCTGGTTCCAATATTGATCACCTCTTGTTTCCCCAGCTTTTGTACTTTCAATCATGAGCACCTAGCTCTATAATGTAAAATACAAAAAGTTGAGAAAACCGGTCATAAAACAGTTGTTTCCAAAACACATGGTTCTATGTCCAGTGCGCCTCATATTTAAGCCTTACTCTTCGTCTCATTCTTAGACTTAAGTAATGTTTTCTCCAAGCATATAAATCAATGACTCTGAACTGAGGACCTTCCTCAAATTTCTAAGTATATTGATTTGGTTAGGTCAGTATAGACAATATTCTCAAGCATAATTTTAACCGGATTAATTTCTAAGAGAGATATACAATAAACGCAGAAAATAAAGAAGATTCAATTAGGATGTTTATATTGTACACAAGTAAAACTAGGACTTTAATTTTACTTGGCTCCCACTACATTTTTCGAAACATTGCACTCCCACTGCAATTTTCGAAAATCTCGTTGGATAGATTTCGTAGTGAGTATTGAGTTCTTCAAATAATTCAGTGGGTAGCAACCTAACCGATTTCTGGCCCACTGATTATTCAAAGTGGTGTCATACACCAATTTATCCAATAAATGATTCAATACCTTTCCCCATAGTTCACCAAACCGCAACCGAATAGGTTTCTAAGCTCGTGAACTACCCGAGTTCATTCCCACTAACTCCTATAATCTAACATTTAAAATTCACCTTGCAACCGAACAGGTTCTGAGGTGAAATATGTTTCGATTAAGACATTCCATGCACTTAATAAAATTTCAAATTATTTCTAAATGCATAACCCCCATAACTGGGAAGCATTACACATCTATAGTAGTTTTAATTTTAGAAAGCTTAGTGGAGGGAGAGGATGACTCACATCCTTTACTAACTCGGTATCATTTAATTTTGGGAGAATTTTAAATATTTTAATCAAGGTCTCACAAAGCATATTAGCATCATAGAAAGCGTAGAAAAATCTAGCAATTCTACTATTACACATTTTCATGGACTATCTAGATCGGCCCAAGCCAATGGGCTAATCAACATATATATTTTAAGCATGCATAATAAAACATAAATCTAAGTCCATGAAATGTGCATCTCATCACATATAACAAGCATTTAACCATAAAAGCACACATGTGATAAGTGCATAAAATAAATTTAATTTATTTTGTCAATCAAATCCAATTTGATTATTACGAAACTAAATCCCATTTAATTTTGTCACTAAGACTAAATCCTATTTAATCGAAGTGAAATTAAATCCAATTTAATTTTATGTGATCAAAAAATCTATATCATAGTCAATTAAATCTAATTTTGTTCATAACAAAACTAAATTTAATTTAATTTTGATATGATGATTAAATCCAATTTATTCTTCATGGAATGAAATCCAATTCAATTTCCATTAGAAGATTAATACTAGTTTAATCAAAGCAATATTAAATCTATTTGAAATTAATACTTACTTAATTTCAATGGGAGGATTAAATCAACTTTAATCTAAGTGGAATTAAGTTCGTTAATTTCCATGAAGAAGATTAAACTGATTTCAATCATTGTGAAAAGGAGTCTCACACAATTCCATGAAAAATGATTAAATCAATTTTGATCTTTGTGAAATTAAGTCTCACTAAATTTCTATAAAAAGATTAAATTAATTTCAATCAGTGTGATATCAAGTCACACTTAATTTCAATGGGAATGATTTAATCAACTTTAATCTTAGTGAAATTAAGTCCTACTTAATTTCTATGGGCTTACAAATCATTGATTAAGTCTCACTTAATCAATTACAAAATTAAATCTTATTTAATTTTGATGGGTAAATTAAATAGATTCAAAATATCAACAAAACTAAATCCAATTTAATTTCGTTTAATAAATTAAATCTTAATTTAATTTATGTAAATCAAATATAATTTAATTTATATTAAATCCAATTTAACAATAATTAAATTTACTTCAATTTACAAAGAGGACTTTAATTTGATAAGGAAGAAGTTTGACCTAATTGATTAAAATTTGGTTTGGGTCTTACCCAATTAATAATTCAATTACAATTGGGTCCAAGCCCAATACTTAATTGAATTAATTTGTGTTGGGCCAAATATTAATTAATTCGTGATGGGCCAAGCCCAACACTTCTCAATTAAAAATAGATTGGGCTATTTATTTAATTAATTCGAGTGGGTCAAGCCCAACTTCCTTTTAATTAATAAAATCAGCTGGGTTTTTGTTTAATTAATTAGAGTGGGCCAACCCAATTCATCATTAAATAAATGAGATTTGGATCAAGCCCAACACAACAAAATACCATAAAGCCCAACACAGCCACCTCCTTCCTCCTTCATTGCGCCGCCAAACCCGTCGGCGAAGTGGCGCCGGTGATTTCGTCAGTCATGGCAGCAGCGCCCGGCGCTGCCGCCTCAACCAACGTTTCAAGCCACCACCTCTGCCATAGGAATAGAGCAAAGACCGGCGTGTTTCATCGGCCAAAATCCCGGTGAAAGACTTTGTCTTCTCCAGCGATTTCGGTGTCAAAAGAACAGCCGGTTCCATGGTGATCTCCGGCGAGACGAGCAGCAGTACCGCCGCTCATAGAGGCGCATGGAGACGCGTCTAACGCCGCCTCTCACCGTTAACTGCGGCGGTTTCGCTTCCTTATAGCAGCATCGAGATAATAGCAGCGGTGAAACTCAAGCTCTTCCCCACCGATAACAGCGACTAAGGGCGGCGCGTTTACCGCTGCCTACGACGGCATTTCCAGCGTCGTACATTGCTGAAAATTGGAGCTGTGCGTCAAACCTTGAATTCCAGATTCAGTTTTCCAGAATTTTTCAGAAGATTCAATTCAATCAAATTGATTCAAGCAACAGCAACAACACAGATTCAAATAATTATCAAAAACCAATTTCAGTTCCCAAATCATAAAATGATTTCTGATTTCAATCATGTGAATCAGCCCAGATTTTTTCAGATTTTCACGCCCATTGCAGAAGAAAACAAAAACCCCAGATTTCATAATTTCAGAATTTTAAGCCAATTACAAATTCCAAAACCACAACAGATTTTTCGATCCACAATTAATATTGATTCTAAATCAATTAACACGCATCAAACATGAACACCCAATGAACACGAAGAACATGTATAAACAAAATCAACCAAACCAACAAATTTGCATCTGATACCACTGTTGGGAATCCTGTCAGGCATGCGCAGCGGAAACGAAAAACAGATCCGGATTCCCAAATTAAGCTCAATTCGTGGCTTTCGTCGACTTAAATCATGAAAAAGATGAATACAAAAAACTTACCTTTTCGCATATTCAACTTTGATTCTCGCGAATCTTCAATCTTCTCCAACGGTTCAATTGTACCTTCTCTAGATCATCACGTAGGAACAGACTCCGGGAAATCTCCATCTCCAATCTCCATGGCGCTAGGCGAGATCAAATGGACTGTGAAGAGAGAAGAAGAAAATATTTTCTCCTTTGCTTTGTATTTCTGGTGGAGGATTTCAGTTATGTGAATTGTTACAACTGTGTAATCTGGCTTGTGCTGGAGGATTAAATAAATCCTCCAACTTAAGCCCACCGAATCACACACACGCCCATATGGGCCATTGGACAATCGATTGGGCTATGTTGACCCAGTCAACTTAGTCCAATCAATTTAATTAATTAACATATAATCCAATTAAATATATATTGATTAAATCAATATTAATTAATTAATCAAATAATTAATTATTATTCTAGTCTAAATAATTAATTAACCTAGTCAATTAAATATTCAAACTAATTAATTTAATTTACCATTGTTTAATCCAATTAAACAACTAATTAAATTAATTTGTCCAATTAATTAATTCATCCTTCCCAAGGACAAATTACCAGAACAACCTCCAAATACAAGACTTAATTTCCCGTCTATTCCTTTATAGCGCGACTCTCTAGGTTCGTTTCAATTGGCAATGGGAGGATAACAAAGGATGTGGGTGACAACTAACCAGTACCGTGGCCCCACATCGTAGCCCAACCGAGTACGAAATGATTATATCATTACGAACCTCTAGATTATGATACCGTATAAGTATAAGCTCGTCACTGACGTATCTTGATTGAGTGAGAGTCATGGAATATGTCAAGCTCACAGGACTCGATGTTATGCTTAAGAATCATAGTAATATGAGATCACTAAACACGAGTTAGTTCATCAGCTCTGGCTAGAGACTTTCAATCTCCTTTACCTATGACCGCATAGGATACTTCTCATTTACTTTCGAGACAGTGAATTTCATCTTGGTAATCACCTCCCATGCTACTTGCCCATTGGAACGCATTTCGAGGTCAGCCCCACCAACGGGTGAATTGGGCCTAACTACTCTAGTGAAAGAATCCAACGTCACAAGCACACTGTGATCGTAACTCCTCAGGTCTAAGGCTCACGCATACCTTCATAATCAGTAATCCAATCGTTGACAGTCACTGAGTAAAAACCCATGCGATCGGATTACTACGAGCTGTGTTCAAATACACTAATTCCATCAATGTATCTATGACACAAACTCCCACTATCCCATAGTGTTCTACTTGCACTCCTTTGTCAGAATATGTGTCATACAAGTCTTATACGAATCTCAATGCCCAATTGAGATTCTCCGATTTGCGAACGATTTAAGTGATCAAGTATCAAACTCTTCTAGTGCCCATTTCCTCAAGGAGTGCGAAGGTTTGCCTTGACACACATGGACTAGTTGTTCATTTAAAATTTTATAGATGCCATCAAGAATTATACGAACAACATATTGTTGCCTTTATATTAATCAGAGGTTGTACAATATAAACTTGTGCCTTGTATTCTAACTCCTCGTTGGCATCGAGGGCACATTCCCAACTTGGTCATCTTGCCTTGGATACAAGACTCACAGGTGGGATAGGGATCCGATCCCAATGGGTCTATGACTCCATCTTTTTCTAACTCGTGTAGCCTATGATCCCCGTCATGACCTAATCTTAAGTGCCAGAGTTGTCTTGAGTTTATATTATACAAACTGCATTTTCTTATTACAGTATTAACATTATAATTATTTTGGACATTAATATAGTATAAACCATTTATTAAAGACGCGCTGCCAATGCATTCATTTCTAAAATAAATGTCACAAGAATTGTTTGCAAAGGAAAATAAATATCCTTTCCTAACTAAAGCAGGAATAGAAACAATATTCTTTAGCCCATTGGGCAAAACAAGACAATCATCTAACAATAATAAATGTGCAGAAAATAATCTAATGGAAGTGGTTCCAATGTGTGTCGCTGCTACACTATGACCGCTACCAACATTGATCATCACTTCTCCATGCTCCCACTTCTTACTTCTTTCCAGCTTCTGATTCAAAACACATATGTGAGCACTAGCTCTAGAGTCTAGAATCCACGAAGTAGAAAAATAGTAACAGGACAATTTGTTTCCAAAACATTAATATCCATTCCTAAAGTAATGTCTACTTTTAGCTTGGGACAGTCACGTTTCCAATGTCCCGTCTCACAGCAGTGGAGATACATGTTTGTCTTCTTCGGACCCGTAGTCTTAAACTTCTGAGTTTTTGTAACTCTAGGTTCTCTGATTTTGCCAGCAAGTTCAGTATTATTCGAAATAATAGGAAACTTGAATGCACCCCCCTTTCTTTCATTCGTTGTTGTGCAATCATCAGCTTGCTCATAAGTGCTGAGAGTGGTCCTTCAATGTCATCCATGCCAAAATTGATGACGAAATTTGAGAAGGACCTTGGGAGTGATTGGAGAATAAGGTCCACCTAAAGGTGAAAATCCACGTCGAATTCCATAGACCATAGCCTCTATAACATGGAGATCATCTTCAAAACACGATCTTTAACATCTTCATGCTCCCTCATCTTTGTGTGGAATAGTTCTTTAGACACATTATATCTGATGAACTTTCTGTGTTCCCGAACAACTCCTCCAAGTGTAGCATGATTGATTTAAGACTATCCATATTTTCATGCGTTCGACAAAACCATGGCTCTTATTTGATCGGGTCATGTCGGTGAAGAGTTTATAAACATATGGTATTCGTAGTCAAGGTTCATGATGACATGATCATCTTTTTTTCAATTGGGTTACGATTTGGTTCCACGGTGTTGGATAGGTGACAACCTTATCCTTTAGAATCCTCCCATTGCCAATTGAATCGAGCCTAGAGAGTCGCGCTATGTGAAGAAAATGAATATTTTGTTAAGATAAGGGTATTTTGGTAAAATCACATTGGATGTGAATTGACTGACAAAATAGATGGCTTGATTTAATTAAAGATATTTAGTTGGATTAAATAAATTAATTGAATCATATTAATTCATAAGTTAAATTAATTGGAAATTAATTTATAAGTTGAATTATATTAATTGGATTAATGTAATTAATTAATTACCAATTTGATTGGACTTGGATTTAGTTAATTACACATGGGCTAAATGAAAAACAAAGCCCGAAGCCCATCGTCATGGCCTGATTCGGCCGTCCCTCGCTGTATAACCTAAGGGAGTCTTTTACTTGGTATAAGTAATCAGTCAGTGTCAGAACTCTAAACACACAAGTCATTGTTTTAGAATCTGACACTGAGCCAAAATAGCATTAGGAAAGAAAAATCCCTCCCTTTCCAATCCACTCTAGCCGCCTGCAATAGTTGTTGAGGAGGAGATCGAGCTTTTCTTGGAAAAATTTTCTTTCACGTGATTATCTAGAGGCAGGAGCCCGGGGCTGCTGCTAATAATTCGAGATTCAATAGGCGAAAAAGGTAATTCGATTACTCTTGTCAATTCTCGTCAATGGATCTATATGTTAATATCATAAATATCCCCGAATCGGATTAAAATTTTATTCCTCTAGACCGATTCACAATAGTATTTGGCCAATTTTGGGTCCCCGGTTTGTATCTTCAATTCATAGAATTCTGTATAGGTTATTTCTATGTAATTGTTTTAGTTATAGGCCCAAATGGCAGTTCATGGTGGCATATGAAGTCTTGGAGAATCAAGAAGGTTAGATCTTTGTATAGAGCCCAATCCTTATAATAGATAGGACCCCTCCCCGATCACTCATTAGCTTGAGTTGATCTAGATAGTCCATACATGTGTGTGTTGTTAGAATTGCTAGGCTTATTCTTATGCATTTTCAATTATTGTGCGATAAAGAAATTAATGTGCAAAGTGAGACCAACTTAGTAACATTATCGAATGTTATAATTCTCCCAAATTAAAATACTGAGTAAGTAAAGGGGCATTGGATGTCCTAGCTCTCCATCAAACTTTAGAAGGTGCGTTCATTTCTGGTGCATGGCACCTTCCCGGAATAAGGGGGTCATGCATCAAGACATGGTATTCCATCTTCTCTAGTGTATTTGATGCCTTCATGTCGAAACAAATTCACTCCATATATCGTTCAAGGTTGCAAGGCGAGATTAAATTGTTAGACTGATAGGAGATGATGGAATAAATGACTCGGATGGATCACCATTTATATATCGAAAAAGTTTGCGGTTCAGTGATCCATGAGCTAACGGGGATTGAATCATTGGTTGGACTGATTGATGTTTGACATCACCTCAATGATCTAATGAGCCATATATCGTTCAAGGTTGCAACTAGTTTAGATCGTTGGGGAAATCAATCACTCACTATGAAACCAATCCAACGAGGTTTTTGATTATAGTAGAGGGAGTGCAATATTTTTAGAAAAATAGTGGGAGTCAAGTAAATATTTAAATTCTTGATTTTACTGGAAAGTACATAATAACACATCTAATCGAAAATCTTGGTTTTTTTTTCTGCAGTTTATTTCCATCACAATGACTAACCCTTTCACAATACAACTTGAGAAAAATGTCCTCACTGGACCAAATTTTCTTGATTGGATACAAAATCTGAGGATTGTCCTCAACCTTGAATCTTTGGGACATGTGCTCGACGAAGAGATGCCTGAAGTCCCAGACCCTAGATCTTTTGAAGATCGGCTTGCCCGTTAAGACTGGATTAAAGCCGACACTCGTGTTAAGGGGTGCATGCTGGGATCGATGACCAATGAACTGCAACGATCTCATGAAAAGATGGGAACAGCTGCTGAAATCATGGTTCATCTAAAGAAACTCTGCGGAGAGCACAACAGGACTGCTCATTATGAGAACTCATGTAAACTCTTTGGGGCGAGAATGAAGGAAGGGGAAAAAGTTGGGGATCATGTTTAGAATCTCCATGTTCGAGAGATTGGAAGCTCTAGACTTCTCTATGGACTTCAAGCTTCAGACTGATCTCATCCTGTAGTCACTACCCAAGTCTTTTTCGCAATTCATAGTGAATTTCAATATTAATGACATTGAGTGTTCACTGTCGGGTCTTTTGAACAAAATCAAAAATGTTTAATCACAAATGGACCCCAAGACGAAAGAGTGCTTTGGTCATTTCTACTGATTCTTCAAAGAATCAGAAGAAGAAAGGAGGTAAAAAGCAACTAGGAGTGACAAATTCTTCTCGGAAGACCAAAGGCAAGGAAAACCAAAAGAAGAGGTTCAAGGGTAGAGGCTCGAAGAAGACAGACATTTGCCTCCACTGCAAAGAAGCAGGGCAATGGAAGAGTGACGGTCCGAAGCTGAAAGCAGAAAATAAAGCAGGTATAGAACTTTATATTTTTTAAACAAATTGTTCTATGATGATATTTTCTACTACTTGGATTCTAGATTCCGGAGCTAGTGCTCATATTTGTGTTTTGAACAAGGATCTGGAGGCAAGTAGAAAGCTGGTTGACAATGAAGTGATGATCAATGTAGGAAGTGGACACAGTGTGGCTGCAACTCACATTGGAATTAATTTTGTTTCATTAATTTCTGGACATCAAATTAGATTAAATGATTGCCTTGTTTTGCCCAATGGTCTTAAGAATATTATTTCTATTCCTGTATTTGTCAGGAAAGGATATTTGTTTACATTTAAACATAATTCTTGCAATATTTATTTTGGAAATAAGCGTGTTAGCTCTGCATCTTTAATTAATGGTTTATACTATTTGAATGTCTGAAATCAATGTATCGTTAATACTATGACTAGAAAACGTAGTATGAATGGAATGAACCAAAACTCATATGGAACCTTAGACTGGGACATGCCGGTGAATTTAAGATTCACGAGTTGGAAAAATGTGGGCTCATTGGTCCACTTGGGTCTGACCCATATCCGCCTTGTGAATCGTGCCTCAAAGGCAAGATGACTAAGTCACTGTTCACTGGATATTTTGAAAGGGCAAATGAATTTTTAGGATTAATCCACACTGATGTTTGTGGGCCCCCCAAAGATGTGGCCCTTGGAAGTTTTCAGTAATTTATAACCTTCACAAATGACCACTCTAGGTATGGTCTAGTTTATTTGATGAAGTATAAATCCAAATCAGTTGAATGGTTCAAGGAATTCAAATCTTTGACTGAAAAATAAACTGGGCACAGTATTCAGGCACTGAGATCTAATTTAGGTGGCGAATACATGAGTGCCGAGTTTGACGAGTTCTTAAAAGATCAAGGCATAGTATTACAACTAACTCCTCCAGCAACCCCACAACTAAACAGAGTAGAAGAAAGAAAGAATTGTACTCTGTTGGACATGATACGCTCCATGCTTAGCTACACTGATTTACCCATCTCGTTGTGGGGACATGCTTTGCTTACAGTTGTAAACATTCTGAACAAATGTCCCTCGAAATCTGTTCCCACTACACCATATGAGATATGGAGCGGTAGTAAGCCTAGTCTGAATTACATAAGAATATGGGGTTGCCTAGCATATGTAAAGAAGACCAAGGTAGAGAAATCAGAGGATAGATCCTTGAAAGGATGTTTTATCGATTTTCCCGTAGATTCGATGGGATACCTCTTTTACATGCAAAATGATCATAGGATCATCGTGGCCTTGTAAGCCCACTTTCTTGGAGAAGAATTCATTTGAGAAGGTGGTGCAGGTAGAAAGATTATTCTGGAAGAACAAGATAATGTCCCTTTGGAGACATCAGTTCAAGAATCTGAACCCAACTTGACACGACCATCGCAGCGACAATCTAGCGGAGTATCTCAGTCTCATGAGAGATATGGCTATCTGGACAAAACAAAGCATTATTTGTATGTCGTCGTTGCAGGAGAAAGCCAAGGAGATGATCCCTCAGACTATGATGAAGCAGCGACGGATATAGATTCCTCTAAGTGGCCTGAGGCTATGAAAACAAAGATTGATTCGATGTATTCGAACCAAGTCTAGACTCTTACTGATCTACCAAATGGAGTACGACCAATTGGATGCAAATCGATCTATAAGAAAAAGATTGGTCCAGATGGCAAGGTGGACACCTATAAGGCCAAGCTAGTGGCAAAAGGTTATAGTCAAAAGGAGGGCATTGACTATGAGGAAACTTTTTCGCCAGTAGCCATGATCAAATCTATTAGAATTCTGCAAGACATAGCTGCAAACTTAGACTATGAAGTCTAGAAAATGGATGTAAAGACTACATTCTTAAATGGACACTTGGATGAGGACATTTATATGCAACAACCAAGGGGCCTTATATCCGAAGCCGACTCTCATAAAGTTTGCAAACTTAATCGGTCCATTTATGGACTTAAGAAAGCCACTCGGAGTTGGAATATGAGGTTCAATGAAGAAGCCAAGAAATATGACATCACCAAGAATGAAGACGAACCGTGTGTCTATAAAATGGTCAGTGAGAGCAAGTTGACATTCCTGGTTCTATACGTAGATGACATACTACTTATAAGGAATGACATAAGCTTTTTGACTTTGGTCAAGACATAGCTCTCAAGTACATTCTCCATGAATGACTTGGGAGAAGCGACCTACATTATAGGAATTTGCCTTTATAGAGATAGAGCAAATAGAATGATTGGTCTCTCCCAAGCGCTCTACTTAGAGAAAGTCCTTAAGAGATGTGAAATGCATAACTCTAGAGGAGGACTTTGGCCCATGAGACATGCGTTCATTTTTCCAAATCTATGAGTCCTAAAACGAACAAGGATAGAATGGAAATGAAGAATATACCCTATGCATCCGCTCTGGGTAGTCTCATGTACGCAATGTTATGCACGAGGCCAGATCTGGCACATGCTGTAGGCATGCTCAATGGGTTTCAAGCTAACCCGGGGGAGCCTCACTGGACAGCAGTGAAGTGTATCTTAAAGTAGTTAAGAAGAACTAAAGATATGCCACTAATATATGGGAATGGAGAATTGAAAGGGAATGGTTACACTGACTTAGATTTCCAATCTAATCCAGATGACCTTAAATCTACCTTTGGGTACACATTCACACTGAGTGGAGGCGCAGTGTCATGGAAAAGTTCCAAGCAAAGCACAACTGCTGAATCCACAACGGAGGCGGAATATGTGGCCGCCTCTGAGGCAGCCAAAGAAGCTATTTGGATGAGAAAGTTCATGGCCGAACTTGGAGTGGTTCCTAGCATGAATATGTCGTTGCCACTATGGTGTGACAACAACGGAGCAATTGCACAAGCTAAAGAACCAAGGTCTCACAACAAATCTAAACACGTGATGAGGAAATATCATATAATGCGAGAAATTGTTGGAAGAGTTGATATAGCCATGCAGAAAATAACCTCACCAGAAAACGTGCCTGACCCACTCACCAAGCCATTATCACAGGCAGTGCTAGATAAACATCTTAAGAAGATGGGAATCAAATACCATAGCGATTGGAGTTGAGTGCAAGTGGGAAATTGTTAGGTGTATGCCCTCAATGCCTATGAGGAATTAGATTGAGTAGGGCTTAGATAAGTTTTTTGTACGAAACGTTTGATGATTCTATTTATAGAATAAAGGTTTTGATTTTGTTCATATAAATCTAATGACATTTAATTGAATGGATTAATTTAGTCCAAGAGATTTCAAGATAGACTTTCCACCTCTTATGGACAAGAGGATGCACTGGAACAGTAAAGTACTTAATCTCTGAAACTGGGAGTTCGTGAGTTAACGAATATTAATTGAGCATTAATATTCAACTCATATGACACCTTCTTTGACAAAGAAGTGCCAGTCGTTCACTGATTAGATAGTGGGAGCTGATGTCATGAATATGATTAATGGAATTAACATATTTGAACTCGACTCGCATAGTTAGAACCGTATCACCTGATAAGTCGGGTCGACCTCGAAGTATGATCCAATAGTGCATTCGATGTTATGAGATAACTTACCAAAACATGGCCAAAAAGGGATTCACAGTAAACGAGAATGTGACATGTACGATCGTAAGTAATTGAAATTATAAGTGTTTGGCCAACGCATATAAACTATTCCGTGATTGTCACAAAGAGTAGTTTCATAATTTCACATTATGATGATTTTAATTACAGTATCAAGTTCTATGAGTTTGACCAAACAATGGTTCTTACTTGATAGGATCACATCGGTGAAGAGTTTATACACATATGGTATTCGTAGTCAAGGTTCGTGATGACATGATCATCTCGTTTTAAATTGGGTTACGATTTGATTCCATGGTGTTGGCTAGGTGACAACCTTATCCTTGGAATCCTCCCATTGCCAATTGAATCGAGCCTAGAGAGTCGCGCTATGTGAAGAAAAGGAATATTTCCTTAAGATAAGGGTATTTTGGTAAAATCACATTGGATGTGAATTGACTAACAAAATAGATGGCATGATTTAATTAAAGATATTTAATTGGATTAAATAAATAAATTAAATCATATTAATTCATAAGTTCATATAATTGGAAATTAATTTATAGGTTGAATTAAATTAATTAGAATAATATTAATTGGATTAATGTAATTAATTAATTACCAATTGAATTGGACTTGGATTTAATTAATTACACATGGGCTAAGTCAAAACAAAGCCCGAAGCCCATCTACTAAGGCCAATACGGCCGCCCCTCTTAGTGATAACCTAGGGGAGTCTTATACTTAGTATAAGTAATCTGTCAGTGTCAGAACTCCACACACACATCATTGTTTTAGAATCTAACACTGGTCAAAAATAAACCTAGAGCATTAGGAAAGAAAAATCTATCCCTCTCCATCCATCTAGCAGCCTGCAATTGTTGCCGAGGACGATATCGAGCTTTTCTTAGAGAATTTTTCTTTCGCATGATTATCTAGAGGCAGGTCCGGGGTTGCTGCTGATAATTCGAGATTCATTAGACGAAAAGGTAATTCGACTACTCTTGTCAATTCTCGTTAATTGATCTATATGCTTAATATCATGAATATCACCGGATTGGATTCTCTGGTGTGATTCGAATTAAAAATTTTACCCGCTAGACCGAATCAACTTCCTCACCAGGAAGAGGAGCATCATCTAATCCAGTTGTTTCCTTAAGAAAAGAAAGATCTAATCCTGGAGGCAAAATGCTAGCTTCCACAAATTACTTGAGACAAGATTGGAATCAATGGTGATAATATAGTAGAGCTGAACCCAACAACACTTCAAAAAAGTCAATAAAATTGCTAGAGCTGGTAATAAGCCTCTAAGAAGACCTGTTCTGCAAAGGAGTGGGCGAAATCCTCAGTGGCCTCCTGGTGAGGCGTTTCTCTCTTACTTCATCGGCATTATTTGCCCGAAACTTGGAAAAATCCTTCATTAGATGATCCAACTCGGCAGATAAGTTCTTTCTCAAAATGAGCAACAAAAAAGCAAAGAGATCCTGGAAGGGGCGTGTTTGGTCGATCCCCGGGGAGAGGGGAAGTGTATTTTGTACCCCGGGAGAAGACGTAAATATTTTCTAAATTTCTGAGCATTGGAAAAAGAGAAACGAGAAGAATACACCTCATATGATGGAAAACCCTCTTTTATTTTGAATATCTCGGAATGAATCTATTCACCACTCACTATAAGATGTTGGGTTTCGTGTAAAAACACATAAATGCAGCGGAAGGATTTCAAAAATTTAATTTAAAACCCAAAAGTGTACTCTAATTCGCATAATTGAATCTCAAACATGCACTTCTTGAAGCGAGGTGGTAGGAGAATCTAATTCTTCTTTTAAACTTTAGATTGATGAACTTCTTAAATTCTTCAACCCTTGTGTTCTTCAATTCTTGAAGTTGTAGATGAATCCAACAACGAATCACGTTGCCTCTAAATTATCACGCGCGAATTGATGACGAAAATTCCCTTCTTGTTCTCTATAGGGGCGACGACTTTTGTGTATAGAGAGAGAGGATATTGTTCTTCTTCTATTCTTTTGGAGAGTTACCATTCATGTAATGTTTTTCCCTTATCTAGGTTAAAGTCAAGAGAGCCCTTTTATAACTCAACGACTTGTCCACCAAGACAAAACAAAAGAGGCCAATTTGATCATCCAACCTACCCTAATGGGCGTCCATGCAGAATTCTTTTGTTTTGTTAATTTATTTATTCAATTAATTATTTATTTTATCCAATAAATAAATATATCAATTAAATAATAAAATTAATTAGATAAATTAATTCATTAATATATTTCTCTAAGAAATTAATTAATAACTAATCTTATCCGATAAGCAATTAATTTTTTAATTAACCAATAAATTAAGTCTCTCCAAAATAAAATAGAAAATAGAAAATCCCTTTTTCAATTTTCTTCATCAATTTTTTAGCGCGACTTTTTAGGTTCGTTTCATTTGGCAATGAGAGGAAACCAAAGAAAGTGGGTAACACTTAGCCAGTCATGTGGCCCACTTCGTAACCCAAATGAAATACGAATGAATGGATCATTCCACAACCTTTCAATCGTAAATACCATGTATGTATAAACCCTTCGTTCACATTCCCCGATCAAGTGTGAGTCATGGTTATGTCAAACTCACTGGACTTGACCATATGTATAAATTATAATAATACGAGATCATTGAGATCGATTTGGATATCTGCTAAGACTACCACTTGCCCATCAAATCCGCATTTCAAGGTTAACCCCACCAATGGGTGAATTGGGTCTAACTACTCTAGTGAAAGACTAGACATCATAAGTGCATCTTCAGCCTGATACTTCAGGTCAAAGGTTCACATATACCTATTACGCATAATCAGTTCTGTCATTGACAGTCACAGAGTGAAAACTCATGTGACAGAACCGATGCGAGTCATTTTCGAGCATATCAGTTCCACTGATGTTCCTATAATCTTAATCTCCTATCATCCCATGATACTAGACAGCCACTCCCATGCCAGAGTTAAGATTGTATAAGTATTCGAAGTCTTTATTTTCCATTAAAGACTTTATATTACTTGCGAACTTGTTTTAGTAATCAAGATCGATCTCTCTAGTGCGCCTCTTCCTATCCCATAGGAAGTAGAGGGATCGCACTGAAAACATGGACAAACTGTTTTACATAACTTATAGATGCAGATAAGAACTATGTGAAAACTTAAATGATGCCTTTTATTATAAATAATATTTAAGTTCAATACAAGATAGATGTCCTATTCATACTATCCTCTATGGCATCTGAGGGCATAATCTTAACAATCTCCCACTTGCACTCATTGTGGTGTCTAATACCCATCCTTTCCAGGTGTTCGTCTAAAACAGCCTGAGGTAGTGGTTTGGTGAACGGGTCAGCTACATTTTCAGCTGAGGCTATTTTCTGCATTGCTATCTCTCCTCTGCCAACGATCTCCCTGATGATGTGAAATCTTCTCTCAATGTGTTTGGATTTGTTATGAGACCTCGGTTTCTTGGCTTGCGCTATAGCTCCATTGTTATCACAATAAAGTGGTAACGGGAGCTAAGCACTAGGGACCGATTCAAGTTCTCTAAGAAACTTTCTCATTCAAACAGCTTCTTTCGCTGCCTCTGAGGCTGCCACATATTCCGTTTCAGTGGTCGAATCAGTGGTTGTGCTTTGCTTAGAACTTTTCCAAGACACCGCTCTACCATTGAGAGTAAAAACAAACCCCGAAGTGAATTTTTGGTCGTCAACATCAGATTGAAAGTCTGAATTAGAATAACCTTCCATCTTCAGGTCTCTACCTCCATAGATGAGAATCATATCCTTAGTTCTTTTCATATACTATAGGATATTCTTTACAACTATCCAATGTTCCTTTCCCGGGTTTGCCTAAAATCGACTCACCACGCTCACAGCAATGTCGGGTCTAGTACACAACATTGCCAACATCTGGCTACCTACTGCAGAAGCATAGGGTACATTACTCATCTCCTGCCTATCTTCATCACTTCGAGGGCACATAGACTTGGACAATTGTACTCCATGCCTCATGGGAAGAAACCCTTTCTTAGAATTGTCCATCCTAAACCTCTTTAGGACCTTTTCTAAGTAAAGGGATTAAGAGAGACCTATCATTCTATTCGTTCTATCCCTGTAGATACGAATTCCTAGAATGTATGTCGCTTCTCCGAAGTCTTTCATGGAAAACGTACTCGAGGTAAGCATTCCTACGTCATTTCCTATAAGCAGAATGTCATCCACATATTGTACTACGAATGAGAGTTTGCTCCCACTAGTCTTCCTGTAGATAAAGGGTTCATCTTCGTTCTTGATGTAGCCATATCCCTTTACTACTTCATCAAAACGGAGATTCCAGCTTCTAGATGCTTGCTTGGGACCATATATGGATCTCACAAGTTTACATACTTTATGGATATCGGACTCAGATACAAAACCCTTTGATTGTTCCATATAGATATCCTCCTCAAGGAATCCATTCAGAAAAGCCGTTTTGACATCCATTTGCCATATCTCATAATCTAAGTATGTAGCTATGGATAACATTATTCGTATGAACTTTATCATGGCCATGGGCGAAAAGTTTTCTTGATAATCAATTCCTTCTCTTTGTATATACCCTTTCGCTACGAGCCTGGCTTTAAAGGTGTCAACCTTGCCATCGCTACCTATCTTTGTTTTGTAGATCCACTTACATCCTATAGATTTGATACCTTCAGGACGATCTACCAAAGTCCAGACTTGGTTCGATTGCATAGAGTCCATTTCTGTTTCCATGGCTTCTCTCCATCTTGAAGCGTCGACAACCACCATCACTTGATCATAGGTACAAGGATCATCTTCATGCTTCTTGTACTATAGTGTGAAGCTCTAGCTCCCCTACAGTAGATACCCATACCTCTCAGGTTCATGTGGTATTCTACCTGATCTACGTGGTGGTTGTGCTACTATTGGTTCAGGCCTTGGTTCTTGGACAAATGTCTCTGGGGGAGTTTCATTTTGTTCTTTTAGAACAATTTTCCTACCTTTGCCCCCTTCCACGATGAACTCATATTCAAGGAAGTGAGCTTGCAAGGCCACGATGATTCTCTGATCATCATGCAGCTAAAAGAAGAATCCCATGGAATCTTCAGGATAACCAATGAAACGTCCCATGAGCGATCTTGTCTCCAATTTGTCCACTTTAGTCTTCTTGACATAAGCGGGACATCTCCAAATCTTAATGTGATTAAGACTCGGTTTCCTATTATTCCACATCTCATGCGGAGTTTTAGGAACGGATTTGGAGGGACATCTGTTTAAAACATGAGTAGCAGTAAGGAGCGTGTGTCCCCACAACGAAATGGATAAATCAGTGTAACTAAGCATGGAACGAACCATGTCCAACAATGTTCGGTTCCTTCGCTCGGCTACTCCATCTAGTTGAGGAGTTGCTGGTGGTGTTAGTTGTAACATTATTCCTTGTTGTCTAAAGAATTCATCAAACTCGGCACTCACATATTCTCCTCCATGATCCGATCGTAGAGTTTTTATATTTTGCCCAGTTTGATTTTCTACTAAGGCTTTGAACTCCTTAGACCTTTCAAAGGATTCAGACTTTTGCTTCATCAGATACACTATACCATATCTTGAATGATCGTCTGTGAAAGTGATGAAGTAGTAGAAACCTCCACGAGCCATTTCTCTAAATGGTTTGTAGACGTCGGTATGCACTAACCCTAAGACTTGAGTAGCTCTTTCAAAAGTCCCGGTGAAATGAGATCTAGCCATCTTGCCTAAGAGACATGATTCACATGTTGGAATGGGATACGACCCCAATGAGCTTAATAGCCTATCTTTTTTCATTTTGTGGATCTTGTGCTCTCCCGCATGGCCTAGTCTAAAATGCTACTTGAGTCTTAGGTTAGCTTCTTGCCTACCACGTTTACGTGTTACAACATTCACATCAGATGAATTACGGACATTCAAATAATGCAAACCATTAACTAAACAAACATTGCCAACTAATTTATTTCCATAATAAATGTCACAATTTAATTTAGAAAAACGGAATGTATATCCAATTTTAACTAAGATAGGAATAGATACAATGTTCTTAAGCCCCTTGGGCAAAACTAAAACATTATCTAAAAACAATGAATGTCCATAATTCAAATAAAGAGAAGTAGATCCAATCCTAGTAGCTGCGACGCTTTCCCCGCTGCCTACTTTGATCATCACTTCTTCTCGCCCAGCTTTCTACTTCTCTGTAGATCCTGATCCAAACGACATACATGGGCACTAGCCCCTAAGTCCAGAATCCATAAAGTATAAAATCCGGTCATAGAACAACTAGTTTAAAAAATAAGTAGTTTTATACCTTATACGCCTTTGCCTAATTTGGGACAGTTCCTCTTCCAGTGTCCAAGCTCACCACATTCGAGACATCTATCTGTTTTCTTAGGCCCTTTTCTCTTGTAAAACCCTTGAGTCTTTCCCTTACCCTTTTTGACAACCCCTTGGGCTCCAAGCTCGCCAGACTTTTTCTTCTTTTTCTTCTTCTTAGACTTAGACTTTTTAGGTCCAGAAGAGATGAGCAAGGAAGTTTCCTTTCTCTTTGGTTTCATTTGAGATTGTGGAGTAACCAATTTGTTCATTAGCCCAGCTAAATTGCACTTTATCTCATTGCAGTTAAAGTTAACCATAAATTGGGAAAAGGAATCAGGAAGAGACTGGAAGATTAAGTTAGTTTGAAGGGTGGCGTTCATGGTGAATTCGAGAGCTTCCAATTTCTCGATCCTCAAAATCATTTTGAGGACATGATCACTAACCTTCTCAATTTCTTTCATCTTGGCTCCGAAGAGCTCTTTCAATATCTCATATCTAGCAGTTCGACTATGCTCTCCATAGAGCTCTACCAGGTGAGCTAGGATAGCTCTTGCAGTGGGCATCTTATCATGTGACCTTTGAATATCATTAGTCATAGATCCCACCATGTATCCTCTCACCCGGAGGTCATCCTTAACCCATTTTTCATGGGCTTGGACCTCTTCCTCGTTGGCACGTGTTCTAGCAGAAGCTACCGGGATATCAGCCTCCAAGACGTATCCCAGAGAGTCCATATTGAGGACAATCCTCAAATTTATAAGCCAGTTTGGGTCCAGTCAGGGTATTCTTTTCGAGTAGAATTGAAAGTGAGTTTGTCTTAATTGAGAGAGATAAACGAGAAGATAACTGGAAAAATAAACCAGATTTATTAGATTACTTGTTTTGACTTAACAAACAAAAATTAAGTACTTAAAATTTATCTTGGCTCCCACTGCATTTTTTGAATCCCACACTCCCATGTGAAAATCGGGAATCATCATTGGCATCGATTCCACCGCGGGTATTGAGGTCCTCATTTGACTAAATGGGTTGCAACCTAACCGGTTTCTGGCCCATTAATTATTTGAGGTGATATCAAATATCAATTTATCCAATAAACATTTCAATACCTTTCCCTATAGTTCACCAAACCACAACCGAACAGGTTTCTAAGCTCGTGAACTACCCGTGTTCATTCCCACTAACTTCTATAATCTAACATTTGAATTTCACCTTATAAACGAACAGGTTTCTGGGGTGAAATATGCTTCGATTAAGGCATTTTGTTGGGAAATTTCATGTTAGATGTTTTGATGATGACAATTAGGATTTTATGTTAGACCCCAAAACATGTAAGTTTGATTTTATTTAGAAATCATGTATAAGCTTTGAAGCATTAAATTTGTATAGGCTTTATAGGCTTTGCTTTATTTTATTCTAGATTGTTAAGCTAAGTATTATTAGGCTAAGCGTCTGATAATTCCTGAGTGAGCTTATCAGTAGTTAAATCTGAAGATGCAAGCGTCTGAAGTCTGAATGAAGATGAAGTTTTCCGAAGCATCCAATCGACAAGCTTCATCAAGCGTTGCTTATAGGACAAAAGTTATTCAAGGATGAATGAGCATCTATCAGTGACTGATTTCACCTGAATTTACTTATAAGTCCAGAAAGAATTTTAATGCAAATATTCCCAGATCACTAAATGCAACGGGCATTTGTTTCAAATGCATTAAATGCTGATAAGAGCATCAAATCTGATAAGCTCTTTCAAACGCACGGAGAAGCCACCCCATTGACTGTCAATTTTCATAGACTGCAGCACCAACTTTTGCGAAGCAAGATTTCAGGAAAAAGGACAAAAGTTGTTCACTCGCGGAAGTGAGAGACACGCGTCTGTGCATGTGTCAAACGAACACTTTTTCTAAGATTGCCTATAAATAGGACTTCAACAACAAGCCAAAGACAACATACACATACCAAGCCAAATTGTTGTTGCATTGAAGTCTCATTCCTTAAACTCTCAGAAAAGCTAGAATATTCAAGCAAAAACTCTCTTTGCTTTTCTCAAAAAAATTCTTGAGACAGTCAAACAATATCTCAAACATTCTTTTTGAAGAAACTCACATTACTATTGAGATATTACCAAGTTGTTTGAACTTCATCAAAATCAAACAAACCTTTAGAAAAACCCCATCCAAGCCTCGCGGTCTGTGTGAAGTCTAAGTTGGATACTTGCATTATTTCTGGGTGAAAGAAGCAAGTGGATAGAAGTTATTTGGAGCAGAAATCTGTGTTATCAAGGAGCTCAAGTCATCAACATCCATCTCTCCCTAATTTGTAGAAGATTCTGTGTGATTCTTTGAGAATCATTTTAGTGGATTGCCTCCAAGTGTTCAAGGAGAAGAAGGACGTAGTTGAGATTACACCACCCAACGAACCTTATAAATATTGTGTTCTTTACTTTACAGTCAATTTTCATATTGTCATATCATTGCATAAATCTGTTAAGAAAAACTCAATTGAACACTAAGCAACTAAAAACACTTTCTGTGACGCTAAAGCTTTCAAACGAGAAGATTTTAAAATCATTCTGTTGTGTTAACACTGATCAAAAAACTGAACGCTTAAACCTATCTGGTTACAGTATTCAAATCTTGAGGTCTAAGTTAACTTTCTAAAACAGTCTTCAATAGACGCTCAGTCAAGCGCCTATTTTTCAAGCGTCCAGCCAATTTCCATAAGAATATTTTTGAAGTCGAAAAAGACTTCAGGGTCTATTCAACCCCCTCCCTTTCTAGACCCTTTCGTGTGCCATTTGGGACCAACAAGTGATATCAGAGCGGTTAAAGTTAAAATTTCAAAATTTCCAAGCATAACTGCTTGTTTAGATTCTTGTTTCAAATCTAGATGCTTTTATTTTTTTTAATGGCATTCTATGAAGTTCCCAAGTTGACCGAATCATATTATGATTCCGGGAAGGTCAAAGCTTTTACATATCTTTGCTCATGTGATGACGAAATATGCGATATTATTTCAGATGGACCAATACAAATTCTGAAGGTAATCACCAGAGCACCTGGGGCTACTGAAGAAACCCCAGATGGCTATGTTGAGAAACCAAAACAAGAGTGGTCCACTGATGAGCGTCGAAGAGCAAATCTGGACAATGTTGGTCTTAACGCTTTATATACGGCTATTGGTGGTAATGATAATTTATTCAACAAAGTCAAGTCTTGTAATACTACTAAGGAAATATAGGATAAGTTGGCCATAATTTGTGGTGGTTTAGCTTAGATCAAGGAGAATAAGCTCTCCATAGCTAAAGAAAAATTCAACAACTTTAAGATGTTACCCGATGAGACTTTAGAGCAATTGGATAGAAGATTTACAGCTCTTGTTACAGAATTAACATCTTTAGGTATGGATTTACAAAACCGAGAAATGGTGGTTAAAATCTTTAGAAGCCTACCTAGTAGATTCTTGATGAAGACAACAGCAATGAGAGAATCGAATATGTTGGATCTTCTAACTCCAGAAGATGCCGTTTCAGAGCTCAAAGCATTTGAGTTTGAGTTTAGTCTGGAGCGCTCGTAGCATCAACCAAGGGTAAATCGGGTAATAAATGAAAGGTTTCAGATATCAGTGAGGATAAGGAACTAGCGCTTCTGAATAGATTCAAAAAGTTCTTGAGATATGAAAAGAAAGGAAATAGTCCTAAGCATCAAGGATAGGGTTCATATCAAGCGCTCGCTCCAGTATAACAACAGTATCAAGTGCTTTAGTATTCTACACCTTCTCCGTCAGTGCCGATTTAGTACCAAGCATATAATCAATAGAATCTTTCATCTCCAGTGGTGTCAAAACCACACCATGCAAGACTAACAAATGAACAAAAGATGAAAACTAATCTTTGTTATAATGGTAGGAAACCAGGGCACTACCAGGTAAATTGCCCTATTCCAAATGTATCCAAGCCTTTAAGGCAGGATTACGTGATATAAACTAATTCTGAAGCAACCTTCGTCAACAAGGTTTTCTAGCGGAATCAGAACCAGCATCCACACCTGAAGATTTGGAGTCTTCAGAGGAAAGTAGTGATGACGATGAGCCAGTGGATGACTCAGCGCTTATTTGTATCATGGCCAGAGATGATGAAGTGTCTCTTGAGGTAAACACTGAATTATCTCTTCCTCTTTCATATGATGAATTACTTGACAAAGTCAAAGAATATTATAATGATTGTCAAGATGCCACCAAATTATATCAAAACCACATTGATATCATTTCATCACTCACAAGTGATAAAGGAATGCTCAAAGCAGAGTAGCAAGTTCAGCAACAATGCAATGAGAAGAACCAATCGCTTGAGAGTGAGATAACCCAGTTGAAAAGTGATCTTGATATAATACTCAAGAGAGAAGCTGAGCTGATTGCTAGACTTGTTAAATCAGAACAGCTCGTCTCATCATTGTCTAAAGCGTCAAGAAAGCTAGACAATGTGACTGAGGTAACAAGATTAATTGGAGAAAAGACCGGTTTAGGATACAAGAAATTCGGTAAACAACCAAACAAATCTAATGTTACGGCGAACAACAAAGGAAAGGGTGTTTTCTTTGTTGAAGAAGGTTCACTAAGTCAAACACAAAATGAACCAAGTGATAACGGTATGAGGCCAAATCAGAAAATCAAAACTAACTCAGACAAGGGTAAGGCAAAGGCACATGATTCATCAAAGAAAGGTTCATCCAAATGCTTAAAAAACCAAGGATAAACCTAATCACTGTGAATCAAGCGCTAAGCATCAAGCACTAAAAGTGCACCCCAAGCCAGCGCCCAGGAAATACCAGCGTCAATATCCATAGCGATCTAGATCATATTATCGTTATGATAATGATTATAATTATGATTATGATTATGATTATAATCGAGGATATTATTATACACCCAAAAAGCACACACAACACAATGTGAAACCCAAGAAGGCTAATCCTCCCGCAATGAAGATTAAGCAAATATGGGTTCCTAAAGTTCTAATCCAATCTAACAATGCCACTAATGTTAAAGGACCCAAGAACAATGGGTACCTAAATAGAAATAGAACTTCCTTTTGATTACAGGTACCTAGCGCTAGAGCCGTTACATCTGTGTTGGCCCCAAGTGCCATACGAAAGGGTCTAGAAGCGGGGGAGGGGGGGGTTGAATAGACTCTGAATTCTTTTTCGACTTCAAAATCTCGTATTAAAAAAATTGTGTTGGACGCTTGAGAAGTAGGCGCTTGACTGAGCGTCTGAGAGGAGTCATTTTTGTACGTGCTTGTAGCTCTTTTATTGACAATTTAGGTCCATTAATAGCGTGAATTGTGTCACTCGTACTTTTAATATGTGTATTAAGTGAATTCAGGCACTAAGCGATGATGCACGAAGAAAAGGGCAAAAGACGGCGTATCGAACGACTTCCTAAAGGATGCTTCGCAGATCGGCGCCCAGGCGCCAGTTAGGCCACTCCCAGGCGCCTGTTAAAGATAGAGCACAACAGGCCACGTAGTGTGACGCCCAGGCTCCACACATCCCACGCCTAGGCACCGTAACTTCCTCGCTCGAGCGCCAATGATCCCACGCCTAGGCGTCGTAACTTCTTCGCCCGAGCGCTAGTGATCCCACGCCTGGGCGCCTTTCAAATTTTCTCCCAAGTTATCTCTACCACGTAGGCGGCGCCTAGGCGCCGATCCACCCGCGCCTAGGCGCCCCTGTAACCATTTTTGGAAGCTATAAATGGAAATTTTCAGCTCATTTGAAGGGTTGGAAATCTGGGTTTTGTGGAGGCATTTTCTGGGTTTTGAGCCATCATTTCATCTAATTGGAAGGGCAAGGAAGAGAGAAGAGCTAAGGATTGAAGTTCTAAAGTAAGGATCCATCATCAAGTTATTGAGGGAGTTTTAATTGCTTGCATTTACATGTTTATTTCCACGAGTATGTATATTTTTGTATTAAATTTTCTTAAAGCCTTGATGAGAGGCTAAATTGTAGTACTAAGGCCATGTGAAGGCCTATTTTACAAATCAATATATGTGAAGTGAATTTTCGTATTAATTCTCGTAATGCTTTGTGTGTTGATTTTGTGCTTCTATTACAATCATATGCTTGATCACCATATGCTTGCTATTGTGCCTATTCAATCCATTCGAAAGAACATAGGATAGGGTGTAACAAAAATCAACGCATCATCCGAAACTAATGTGGAATTGCCCCTAGAAATAGGTAAAGATTTTCGGGTGTAGTTAGCCGGATTTATCCGAGGAAAATCTAGAACGTTAATGCATGGTTATTGATTAGATTCTCGGATAGACATATTTAGAGAACCGTCAATTAATAATAGGATTATTATGAGCCGAGACATCGGGTAATAGTTAATTAAGGATTTTCCACCAAAGCAGTAAGAGTCTAATAATTCGAAGAGTAGCTCACGTATATTGATGAGTAGATTAGGTTGTAGCATGTGCCTTAGTCGTTTTATCACTCGTGAGATTTCATCTATAGTTTGTTTCTCTTTTGTTCTTCGCTTGTTTACTCGTTTTATTGCAATTTACTTTTGTCTTTTTTTTTATTACTCATAAACTAAAATACCTAGTCCTTGTGGTTCGACAACCTGGACTTTTAGTCCACTTTTATTACTACACATGTCTAGTACACTTGCTACCAAGCACGTTAGCTTCTAGCTTGTCAAGTTTTTGGCGCCGTTGCAGGGGACTTGTTTATTTTTAGTTTTTGATTTTCGTTTACGTTTTCATAATTCTTAGTTATTGTTTATTTCTTGCTTTTCTTTTATTTTCGTATTAGTTTAATTTTGTTTCTTGTGTTAATTGATAAGTTTGGTTTGTGGTGCATGACCCGCTCCTCCAACGAGCCCCTATTCGATTTTAAGCCCGAAATAGAGCGTGTTCTTCGGGCTAGTAGACGAACGCGAGAAATGGCTCACAATTTCAATCCAAATCCGAATGGGAACTTTCTCGATATGAATCTCCCGAAAAATAGGGAATGGTTGCAAAATATACTCCAAACTATGCAACTGGCACCTCCACTGCCTCCTCCATCGGTTCGTGGTAATCAACCTCCCCGGGTACACACTACACCGGGACCCGTTGTCTTCCCAGACTTTGCTACTCCACATTTCCACATTCCTTCTCATATGTTCGGGATGGTTTAAGTGGAGCCTTTTTATGGTGACTGGATAGACTCTCCTCACGACCACCTAGATCACTTTGAGAATGTGATCTCTACTATGCAATTCAACCCACGAGATCTAAATGCCATCCGCCTCTGATTATTTCACTTCTCCTTGAAAGATGAGGCGACTCTTTGGTACAAGTCATTGCTCCCACAATCAATTGGAACATGGGATGATCTAGTAGATGAGTTTCTCAATAAATTCTTCCCTCCATCAAAAATCAACGAGCTTAGAAGTGAGATCAAAGGGTTCAAACAAACAAGGAACGAGTCTTTAGCATCCGTATGGGCAAGGTACAATGGTATGCTACGAAAGTGCCCCGATCACAATTATACCCGAGACGAGCAAGTGCAACATTTCTATAATGGAGTCCGATCTAGGATTCGACACCGACTCAATGCGGGAGCCGGTGGTGACCTTTTGAGTCTTGATAGTAGGACCGTGTGGATTAAGCTTGAGCAAATGGCTAGAGAGGATGAACTTTACCCCGAAGATGATGATGAGCTTCCTCCACCAAATCGAAGGGTTGCTTGTGTAAAAGAATTAGAGGAAGTGGTTGCCCTGGAACCGGAGGTTGTAGATGTAAATTTTGTTGGGAATCATAACCAGCACCAAATGAACTTTCATGTACCTAAAAACTTCCCAAAGAGGCCAAACCCCGCACAAAACGCACAACCGGGCATTTATCAACCCCCGAAGCCTCCTTTCAACAACCAACACCCGAGGCCTCGTTTTAACAACTCACCTCCGAGGCAAGGAAATCTTAATGTAGAAAGAAAAGGGCAAGCATGACCTCCCACAATCGACCAGCGACTTGATGATCATATAAGGAAATCGGATACGTCGATCAATGAACTCCGCAATATGATGAAGGATATGTTCATGGAAATGAAGGATATGAGGACACAAATGGGTCAAATATCCTCCACGGTGAGTGGAAGAGGCCCGTGTACTCTACCAAGTGACACATAGAAGAACCCGAAAGAACAGTGCCATGGCATTGCTTTGAGAAGTGGGAAACAAGTTGAAAGTACTCCTGTTCACATGTCCGCGCCCGAGCGCGAAGTTCCTCATGCCCAGGCACTGGTGACACTCAGCACTGAAAATTCGATTCGCACATCCGCGCCTAGGCGTGGATCAGACGATGCCCAGGCGCCAGACATGACACTGCAGGAAAAATCGGTTCTCACATCCGCGCCTGACCGCCATCTTGACGGTGCCCAGGCGCCACCTTCTGTTTCTTCCGGCCCTAGCCCTTTGATTCCCACTCTGTCTCCTCCTATTGAGATCCGTCTTCCCTTCCCAAATGCACAGAAGAAGAAAAAGAAGGAGATGGATCTGAGCTTTCTCCGTATTTTATCTATTCTTCGTGAGGTAAGGATAAATATTCCTTTTGTGGACGCTATTTTGCAAATGTCAAACTATGTTAAGTTCTTCAAGGAAATTCTATCTAACAAGCAAAAGTGGGAGGAAAATGAAACTGTTTGTCTTAACGAGGAATGCTCTATCGTTATACTCAACAAAATGCCAACAAAGCTTTAAGATCCCGGGAGTCTCACAATTCTATGCACCATTGGGCCCTTAACATTCGAGAAGCTTCTATGTGACTCGGGCGTTAGTATCAATCTCCTCCCGTATTCTCTTTTTAAGAAGTTAGGCCTAGGCAATCCCAAGTCGACATCAATGAGCCTCCAACTTGCCGATAGATCAATCAAGAGGCCGAAGGGGATAATAGAAGATGTTATTGTCCAAGTCGACAAATTCTATTTTCCGATCGACTTCGTGGTCCTTGATATGGAGGAAGATGTTGAGGTGCCCTTGATCCTAGGAAGACCATTCCTAGCTACCGGTAAGGCGGTAATTGACATTGCCAATGGTAAGTTAACCTTAAATGTGGGAGATAAAAAGGTCACGTTTGATGTTTATAAAGTTCTCAAGCATCCACTTGATTATGACTCTTGTTTACGTGTTGATACCTTTGACTCTTTGATTAGTGAGACTTTTCAGGCACACATGGTAGACGACCTACTCGAGACGTGCCTTTGGCAATCCATGGATGTTGATTCGGCAAGTGAGGGGCAATTGGCAACCGTGCTTAGTTTAGAGAAACATTCTTCTTATCGTGCAATGAGGATTGAAAAGCTAGAAAGATCACTCTCGGCCCCTCCTCGGCCTTCCATTGAAGAGGCCTCTACCCTTGAGCTTAAACCGTTACCTTCGCACTTGAAATATGTTTTCTTAAATGATAATAAAACATTGCCCTTAATCGTCTCATCTTCTTTGACAGGGGAACAAGAGGAACAACTCATGGGGGTGTTGAGGGCTAACAAGAAAGCTTTCGGGTGGACAATTTCGGACATTAAAGGCATTAGCCCGGCTATATGGATACACAAAATACTCATGGAGAACTCCGCCAAGCCGACACGTCAACCACAAAGGAGGTCTAACCCACAAATACAAGAGGTAGTCAAGAAAGAGGTTATTAAGTTACTCGACGCTGGTATAATCTACCCTATCTCTGATAGTGCATGGATAAGTCCTACGCATGTTGTTCCAAAGAAAGGGGGCATAACTGTAATTAAAAATACAAATGATGAATTGATTCCTACACGTATGCTTACCGGGTGGCGAGTGTGCATAGATTATCGTAAGTTAAATGACACCACCCGTAAGGACCACTTCCCCCTCCCTTTCATTGACCAAATGCTAAAAAGGTTAGCCGGGCACGATTTTTATTATTTTCTAGATGAATACTCCGGCTATAATCAAATTGTCATAGACCCCGAGGACTAAGCGAAAACCTCTTTCACTTGTCCCTATGGCACATTTGCTTATAGAAGGATGTCATTTGGATTGTGCAATGCCACTGCCACCTTTCAATGATGCATGATGGCAATTTTTCAATACATGGTTGAGGAATTCCTTGAGATTTTGATGGACGATTTTTCAATTTTTGAAACATCTCTCGATACATGTCTTGATCATTTTGACTCTACTTGTTTGCAGGCATTCCTCGCTTTGAAGGAGCGGTTGATATCCGCCCCCATCATGGCGCCTCCCGATTGGAGCTTGCTCTTCGAGTTGATGTGTGATGCAAGTGACACCGCGGTTGGTGCAGTACTTGGCCAACGGAAGGAAAAGGTATTTCGAACCATCTATTATGCTAGTAAGACTCTAAATGATGCACAATTGAGTCATGCAACCACGAAAAAAGAGTTACTAGCTATAGTGTTTGCGTTTGACAAATTCCATGCCTATCTCGTTTTGAACAAAGTAATTGTGTACACCGATCACTCCGCACTAAAGTACTTGCTTACCAAAAAGGATGCTAAACCTAGACTACTTAGATGGATTCTACTACTTCAAGAATTTGACCTCGAAATCAAGGATAAGAAAGGAGTAGAGAATGTAGTCGCCGATCATTTGTCTAGGATAGAGGCCCCTAATCCTGAACACTTGCATGATACACCAATTAGAGAAGAGTTTCCCGATGAGCACTTATTTGTTATATGTGATGACACAACTCCTTGGTATGCAAATTTTGTTAATTATCTTGTCAAGGGAGTTCTTCCCCCAGATATTACTTTCCATAAAAAGAAAAAATTCTTATTTGATGTGAAGCAATATTTGTGGGATGAACCATATCTATTTAAGATTTGTGCAGATGGCCTCATTCGAAGATGTGTTCCCGAGGAGGAAATAGCATCGATTTTAGCTCATTGCCATGACATGTAAGTAGGTGGCTTTTAGGCCTTTTAAAACAGTGGCTAAGCTGCTTCAATCAGGTTTCTTTTGGCCCACACTCTCTCAAGATGCATTTTTGTATGTCCGATCTTGTGTTAGGTGCCAACGAACGGGTAATATCTCTAAAAGACATGAAATGCCCTTAAATAGCATGCTGAATGTGAATTATTTGATGTTTGGGGTATTGATTTCATGGGACCTTTCCCTAGTTCTTATTCCAATAAGTATATTCTTGTTGCAGTTGTTTACGTCTCAAAATGGGTTGAAGCCGAGGCTTTACCCACTAACGATGCTCGAGTGGTTACTCGATTTTTAAGGAAAAGGATTTTCACTCGTTTTGGAACCCCTAGAGCTATCGTTAGTGACGGGGGAACCCATTTTTGTAACAAGCAATTCAAACACTTATTGAACAAGTATGGGGTAAGGCATAAGATTTCGACTCCCTACCACCCTCAAACGAGTGAGCAAGTGGAAGTGTCTAATAGGAAGATTAAACGCATTCTTGAAAAAACGGTTAATGCATCTAGGAAAGATTGGTCTCTAAAGCTAGATGATGCTTTATGGGCTTATAGGATCGCGTTTAAAACCCTAATTGTCACCTCGTTTTTGAAAAAGCATGTCACCTACCGGTTGAGCTTGAGCATCGTGCCTTTTGGGCTATTAAGTTTCTAAATTTTGACTCCACACTCGTAGGTACAAATTGATTTCTCGAATTGTATGAGCTCAAGGAATGGCGCCACCAAGCTTATGAGAATGCTAAACTTTACAAGGAATGAACAAAAACGTGGCATAACAAGCACATTCTTCCTCGGGAGTTTCACGTGGGCGAGAGGGTTCTCGTATACAACTCTCACCTTCGACTCTTTCCCGGGAAGCTCGAGTCAAGATGGTCGGGACCATTTCTTGTATCTCGCATATACCCCTCGGGTGTTAATGAACTCACAACAGATACGGGACAAACATTCATGACAAACGCTCAACGGTTAAAGCACTACATAAGGATTGACGGACCAAGGGACAAAGTGTCCATCCCTCTCGGGGATCCTCTATGATTCCAAATTTTAAGTCGAGATACCGACTATAAACTAGCGCTTCTTGGGAGGAAACCCAAGCTCTCGTTTCTTGCTCGTTTTTCATGTTTTTAGTTTAGTTTAGTTTGCTTTGTTTCCTTGTGCTTCGTCTTTGTTTCGGTTAAGTTTATCGTTATGTTGATTGTTTTTTTTCTTTATTTTTGCAGGAAACAGACTAAACTTTCAGCACATTCAAAATCACGACTGGGCGCCGTGTATATTGCGCCTAGGCGCCAATCGTCCTCAGTTGCCAAGTCGCTTCGCAGAGCCACGCCCAGGCGCCATACAACTCACGTGTGGGCGCTGACCCACAACACGCTTAGGCGCCATCACACCGCGCCTAGGTGCCGAAGGAGACCAAATGTCACCATTGCTTTGCATCATGGTGCTTGAGCTCCACCAATTCCACGCCTGGGCGCCAATTGAATCACGCCCAAGCGTTAAGTACCTCACACCCCGGCGTTGACTGAAGTCCAACAGGCCAATTTATGCTTCGCAGGAGGGCGCCTAGGCGCCGAACAGGTATTTATTTAAAAAAAATCATCATCTTTCCCTCTCTACACTCTGTTCCACCGAGCCCACCTCATCTCCGCCCTAAATCCACCATCGCCGCTTTTCACCAATCTCTGTCGATCCTCGCCATCGATTCGCCACCGTGACCAACTACAGTCTCTCACCTCACATTTTGGGTCTCGGGTTGCATCGGATCTGTGCATTTTCGACACGAAGGTGAGTGATTGGCTAATCCTCTTTCACATTCTGCGTATTTGAGTCAAATAGGGCTTGGGCTTGTCGATTTTTGCGATTTTCTATCAGAATTGTTGATGTTTATCGATTGGCTGCATTGGGGGTGTCAATTTGCTGTTGTGTTATTTGTATGCGGATTTGTTATTCACTTTTGTGTCCAAATAGTGGTTGATTGGTAGGAGCTGTTTGATTCTTTGAAAGTTGTTGGTGGGGCTCAAGTTGAGGTTTCTAGTGTGTTGGGTTCTGACTTTTGGGCTATACAGTATCGTTTCATCGTTTCGGGATTGATTGTTTGGGTTCATTGTGGGTAAGCTGCGATTTCAGTGGGGAAATTGTTGTATTCGGTTGTATGCTTTTAGATTGTTGTTTGCTACTGTTACGCTGCCCAAATTCCAATTAATTATGGGTAAAAAGAATCCACCATCCAAAGGGACAAAGAAAGTTGGGGAAAGGTCATCCTCTGCTCTTGAGCCCCTGCATGACCCACTTGATCCACTTGCACTTCCCTGTTTCTCAAACCCGAAAAAGGAGCTAATTTTTAACGGGTTATACAGTCGGGTTATTATCAAAGAGAAGTCTTTTGCTACCAGTGCTAAGACTGCAGTGAAAGCCCGTATTGAGTTCCATCATCTGGACTATTTTTGTGGCCCTTTAGAGGCTATCCGACTCCCACGGATTCAAGAATTCTATAGTACCAGGGCTTACATTTCCATCACAGGCAAAGCAAGTTGGAAGGCACACACAATTAAGGTTCGGGATCGCAGGGTTAATTTTGATGCAATTGCTCTTAGTGAGTGCCTCGGGATGGCGATTCCCCAGACTTGTGGGTATCGTGATCTCTACAAGCTAGATGGGACATACACTGTTTCACTTGACGAGGTCCTTGGGGTCATTGATATTGAGGGTTCAACTTGGTCCGAAGGGGAGTCTCACTTACCTCGTCGTATCTTGCTTCCCGAGCTCTAACAAATCGGAGTTGAATAAAGATCGGGCATTGCTCATATTCTCTATCATGACAGAGCGACTGATTAACTTCATGGGGTTGATTCACTGGACTTTATTAGGGCATATCAAGAGGATAGGAATCGAGTTCATTCCAGTGGTTGACCCGACACAGGCTAAGAGGAAACGAGGGGAGTCAGCTAATCCAAAGAAGAACCCGTTTATTTTCCCGTCTCTCATTTCTGCCTTGTGCTTGACCGGCGGTGTCAGGGCTTTTCAGAGCGAGACTACAGACCCCGCCAGCACACCTCTTCCCTTCTCGGATGACCCAGCTTCAGCCCGTCCGCCTATTCCCCCGAGAGCTCGTCCGGCTCGTTGCACCGGATCCAGCCACACTACATCGTCTGATGTGGAGACCCTTCGGACTGATCTGTAGCAGTTGAGGACAGATATGCATGCCATGATGATTGAGGGATGTGCTTATCTTTGCCAGCTGTTCTGAGAGCAGGACGCATTCTTGGGCCGTGGGCCATTTGACGATTCAACGCCCCCACATTTCACGCACTCTTCAACTCCTCCGGATGATCTGATTGGTATCGGTGCTTTGGTGGTTGGAGGTGTCCCTGCTAAGCCCGAGGGTGGCACAGATGATATGCTTGTCATAGATGAGATTATGGGTGGAGACGAGGATGAGGGTGGCCATGAGACGAGTGATGATGATTTTGTGGACCGTTTTATCAATGAGGATGATTAGCATGTCTATTTAGTCTTTTCCTGTTTTCTTTTGTTGGATATTGATCGTGTTTAGTTGTTAGTTTCTGTAGATGTTTGTTTTTCGGATATTTTGTTATGTTTGTTCCATCCGTTTGTTTTTAGTAGAACCATGTTTGTTCTAGTTATCTTGTGTTTTGTTGTTGATTGTTTCTTGTTTCTTGTTCTCGCTTCTATCCATTACTTAACGCTTTGTCTGGATAGCATTGTTTAATGTGTAGTTGTTGCATTCCTTGCTCACACCGCTGTTGCCACTCTTGGATACATTTGCAGTCGAGGACTCGGGTTTGCTTGTCAGCAACTCTATGGTGATGTGCATCTTGTCCTTTTCTTTTTCGGACATTGGGGACAATGTTCATGTTAAGTTGAGGGGGGGGGGGGGCGGAGTATACTAGCTCCATTGTAGTCATGTTTATCCATGTTTTATATATTTCGGTCCAAGTTTGGGAGGGTGGTATCTCTACATGTGAAACTTGTGCAATTCTGAAAATTTTTGGATAGAATTTCAACCCTTCACTCGATGCATTGAGAATGGTTAATTTGAATACATGGCATGTTTTCTCTATCAATTTGGATTTTAATGACTATACACATCATTTCCTTGCTTGTGGGACCCTAAACTAGACTAGATTGACCTTAAGATGATTCACATATGCACATAAGTCGAGGGTAGAGGAGTTGAATGGTTAACCATTGTGAAACACTTAAAGGATTGATCCCGGAAATATCAATCTAGAATTTTCACATGTGTTATGAGTTGAGAATGTTAACTTTGTATGCTTAACAAGAATAAAAGAAGTTAAACATTGGTATGACTGCAAAAGTTAGGCTTAATAGATACTGGGGGCGAAGAGCACCATGCATAGAATACTGTACTATTATGCTAATTTGAGCTAAGCTCAAGCCAATGCAAGTGTTAAGTAAATAAGGACCTAGTTTGGTTTTGTGGCCTTTGACACTCGAGCGATTAAGCCCGTAGGGGTGTCTCTACACTTAATACCCTAAAGTCATCTGGTTTGGGAGTTATTGGCCTAAAGCTCGTTACAAGGGTGTCATAGAAAGCCTAAGAGAACCGAACATTGCACATGGTCTAGCCTTTAAGGTTTTGTGTTGAAAGTTGCATAAGTTAATGCCTAAAGTGGATTAAGTGATGAATTTTAAGTGGCTATGAAGTTCTGTTCAATTCTCGTGCCATGTGACTAATCGAAAATTGATAGATATGGGATTAATGCTTGAAAAGTGGTAAGAATGCCACTTGACTATAATGCTTGAGATTTATTACACTACACCCTTAGGATGATCTTTTCGATGTTAAGGCGTAATATGAACAAGTGTGTGACGTGTATATAGATGTAAATTTGAGCTTAAACAGATGAATTCATGCCATTGTGTTTTATTAATCATATTGATTTGCGTTGATTGATCGGGGTTGAAAATCTTTCGATTTTGTGGGTATATCGTATGTAAACCCTCACGAGACTATAACTCGCCCTTTGAGGTAAGTCAAGGGTTCAAAGGCTTGTTGCAATCGCTAAATGCAACCTTGTACTCCACGAAAGCGAGTTAGGTAGTTTTTCTTTATTTCTGTTTCTCCCGTGTGTGATGATGATTTTCTTTTCCTATCCTATAGCTCTTATTGCTCGAGGACGAGCAATTGATAAGTTTGGGGGGGTTGATAGGAGTCATTTTTGCACGTGCTTGTAGCTCTTTTATTGACGATTTAGGTCCATTAATAGCGTGAATTGTGCCACTTGTACTTTTAATATGTGTATAAAATGAATTCAGGCACTAAGCGACGATGCACGAAGAAAAGGGCAAAAGACGGCGTATCGAACGACTTCCTAAAGGATGCTTCGCAGATCGGCGCCCAGGCGCCAGTTAGGCCACGCCCAGGCGCCTGTTGAAGACAGAGCATAACAGGCCATGCAGTGCGACGCCCAGGCGCCACACATCCCACACCTAGGCACCGTAACTTCCACGCCCGAGCGCTACTAATCCCACGCCTAGGTTTCGTAACTTCCGTGCTTGAGCGCCAGTGATCCCACGCCTGGGCGCCTTTCGACTTTTCTCCCAAGTTATCTCTGCCACGTAGGTGGCACCGTTTTTGCAAGCTATAAATGAAAATTTTCAGCTCATTTGAAGGGTTGGAAATCTGGGTTTTGTGGAGGCATTTTCTGGGTTTTGAGCCATCATTTCATCTAATTAGAAGGGCAAGGAAGAGAGAGGAGCTAAGGATTGAAGTTCTAAAGCAAGGATCCATCATCAAGCTATTGAGGGAGTTTTAATTGCTTGCATTTACATGTTTATTTCCATGAGTATGTATATGTTTGGATTAGATTTTCTTAAAGCCTAGATGAGAGGCTAAATTGTAGTACTAAGGCCATGTGAAGGCCTATTGGTGGTCCCAAGTGGCATACGAAAGGGTCTAGAAGGGGGCGGGGGTTGAATAGATCCTGAAGTCTTTTTCGACTTCAAAAATTTCGTATCACTTTTAAAGATTTCAACACTTAGAAAGCTGAGCGCTTGGGTCAGGCGCTTTAGTAACGATAACTTAGACTTAGTGATTTTAGCAATTTACCAAAGTAAGGTAATGCCTAGATCGCTTAATCAGGGTTAGCACAACAGAAATGATTTTTAGCGTTCGATTGGTTAATTAATCGCTTTGCAATTAGCTTGTCTTTGTTTTTAAAGAGTATAAAATAATGCAAATCAAGACAATAAGTAAAGTAAAGAACACAAGAAATTTGTAAGGTTCACTGAGTGATGTAATCCCAGCTACGTCCTTCTTCTCCTTTTTCACTTGGAGGAATTTACTAGGATGATTTTTGAAAAATCACACAAAATCTTCTACAAGATAGTAAAGGACGAAAAAGATCTCGGGCTCCTTGATCACACAGATTTTAGCACCAATAAAGATCGTCTTCTACAAGCTTCTCTCACTCAGAAATACTGCCTGTAAGGTTTTTCAACTTCTTTCTCACTCAGATGAAAGGTTACAGGTTTATCACAAGGTTTTGTTTGTTTTTGGGAAGATCAAACAACTTGGAATATCTCAATAGGAATTTAGGTTTCTTCTTTGGAAGAGGTTTGAGATATTTGTGACTATCTGGAATGTAGAAAAAAAGCTTGAAGGATTTTTAGCTATGTAGTTTCTAAGCTTTTTCTTGTGCAGGTACGTAAGTTTCTCTTGTAATATTATGTACTCTTTTTGGTTTGCTGAAGGTAAGGTATTTGTAGGCAATTCTTGGGATCTGTCCGTTGGACATATATAGGAGAGTGCCTTTCACGCGGAGCGGGATTTTACCTAAAATCTGACATTCCTGAAAATATGCTGACACTGATTGGATGGGAGCAGCTATAAACTCTGAAGTTCTGACAGTCTAGTCAAAAGGTGGCTTGTCCACAAGTCACAGTGGCTTATCACATTTAATGCTCTTATCAGGCATTTAATGCTCTTATCAGGCATTTAATGCATTTGAATTTATTTCCCGTTGGAAATAAATGTCCGTTGAATGATTGCATTTAAGTCCTTCATGATATGAGGATTTAATTCAGGTGAATCTGACATCGGATCGCTAGAATGATTTGAGTGCTTGATTCATAAATCCTGAAATAGTTCTTTAGCGTTTGACAGGCGCTAAGACCAAATCTTCATCTTCAGTAGACTTCATACGCTGATCTTCAACTTCTTCTCTAATAGATTCACTTAGAATTCTATTAGCAATTCGGTATCTAATACTTAGTCTAAAATCTATAAAGATAAAAATTACAAGCCTAAAGAAAATTACATACCTTCAAACGCTTATACAAAGATCTATCAAAGCAGAAATTTACATTGTATTTGGGGTCTAACATAAAATCTTATCTTGTCATCATCAAAACATCTAACATGAAATTTCCTAACAATTTCCCCCTTTTTGATGATGTCAAGACTTTTAACTCTTATAACTCTTTTATAATTTTTAAGAGTTACTAAAAAGAAAAGCCCAAATAAAGTATAAGTTAGCGTTTGAAAAGTTAGTAAAGTTAGCTAATGTTAGATTAGCCTCAACAAGTTGTTTCAGCGATAACTCATTCATATATTGAAAGAATAAGCATACATGATTTATATTGAAAGTAATATAATGAAAGTGACAACAGAAATACAAAAATAAAAAGAAGGATCCATTCACTTTTTCTATCGCTTTGCTCTTTCTTCGCCTTGGAGAACTTGTAGCGCTAAGTCCAACAAGAGACGATCCATGTCGATCATTGTCGTATGTTGAACTTCATTGTAATCATGCCCATGAAGTCTAGCGCTTTCATTAAGTTCTAACAACCTTTCTGTCCATTCTCTTGGCGAAATTCCAAGCTCACGAATTAAATCGTGATAGATATCTTTTCTTGGATCTTTTGCTAGTTTCCAATTGATAGGTCGTCTTAGCGGACCGGCAAAAGGTTGAAATCCCATACTTTCCAAGAAATCGATGTCCAACTCTGGAAGCGGATATTTTCCTAGATAATAACTTAGCTTTCTCTTTTTAGTTAGCATCTTCTTGATGCTCACTAGTTCTTCAAACATTGATCGCCATTGTTTATTATCTGTCTTTGATATCGCTTTGGACGCGTGATGCTTTTCTTTTTCATTTTCTCCCTTCTTGGCATCATCAAGAGAGGTTTTCAACTCAGCGACTTCTCTTCGCAAGAGTCGAACTTCGTCCACTAAGAGAGTGACTTGCTGAGCGACGCTCTAAGCAGCGGCATCGGTCGAGGTATGTCTTTCAGCATCAGCCGAAGCGCTCTGAGCTAAGTGACGGTTGAATTCTGATGAGAGTTCAGCGACAAGTGGTGATATGCTGTTCATGATTGTGATAGTGCTTTTATTGGAAGCGTTTGCAATAACACGACTTCGCGTATCAGATATTATGCGGATTTGTCTATCAGCAGCCTCAAATATCTTGGAGCAGGAACCTTCAATGTTGGTGAGCGAGTTCCGTACTGCCTGTCTGAAATCGCTAGCGTCTGAATCACTCTCTGAATCCGAATCGGAAGAAGGACGCTCAGGAGAGTTAGAAACTGCAGCCTTGCCTTTGGATTTATCTCTGATAAATGGCTCATCAGGCTTTTGAGCAATTTCAGCGTGCACTTCTTCAATCGCTTGATCCATTGAAAGATCTTCAATCGCTGGGGGCTCAACCACTGGGGCGCTAGAAGGATCTGGTAAAGAGGCTTCTGGAATTTGAGTGTCATCCTCAGTAGGAGCACTTTTTTCTTCAGTTATTTGGATTGGGGAAGAAGAGTCTTCAATAGCAATGACCCAGAGTGGGCCAAGTGCTTCCATCATATGCCTTGGACTAATCAGGCTAGATTGCGGAATAAAGAATATAGCGTCTTCTTGCTCTTCAGTGCTTAGAGCAAGCTCCATGATAAGTGCAATATTTATATATTTTATTAACTCTATCTTTAGCATTTTATTGTGATTATATGACCATTGGAACTGATTTTATCTCATTTTGTGATTTGGGCAAGAGTTGAAGTGCAAAATATCAATTTCAATCAAAATGACAGATTTGGCGATGTTTCGGAAATATTAATATATCTGGAGATGCAGACATTAGTTTCTATTGAATTTTATCTAGTTGGAAAGCTAAGACAAAGGCCTATATTTCTTATGAAGAAGTCCAGACCCAGTTCGGAAGTTAAAGGGCTCGAAAGTGTTGAATAATTTAATGAAGATTTCTGTTCTGGACTGGACTGGAATGCGCAGCTTTGGTGAAAAATTCATAACTAGAGTTATGTGTCTTGGATTCAGTCAAGGCCAGTTGGAAATGAAAGCTAACACATAAAGCTACAAATGTCTATAAGGAGTCAAAGTCAGATTCGATGAATTAGAGGTGACAAATCAGAATGTAAAGGGAAGAATATATTCTCCATGCTTTGATGTTAAAGGGAAGAATATATTCTCCATGCTTTGATGTTAAAGGGAAGAATATATTCTTCATGCTTTGATGTTAAAGGAAAGAATATATTCTCCATGTCTTGATAAAGGAAGAGGGAATATATTCTCTCTATGATTATGTCATCTTTTCATTGCCTATATATATGTCTTGCAAGAGTTGAAGAAGAACAACAAAAACAAGAAGAAAACAAAGAGAAGAGAGTTAGAAAAATAGTATTTTCAAGTTTTATGCTTACAATTATGAGTAGCTAAGTTTTTCTTTCGATTCAAGGGAGTTCATTTTGATTCACATGTTGTGAGACACGGAGCTTCATCTATCTATCTACGGTTTGATTATCTTTTGTTTCTTATTCTTAATGTTCATGCTTGTTTAGATAATAATCTAAGGTGCACATTAGTTGATTATCTATTACAATCTATTGCTAACAAATCTTCATAATCCGTAATTGTTATGTTTGATTTGTGCATGTAGCAATTAGGTTTTCATGATTAGGATCCCAATTTTCGTTGATAACCTAAGGGAAACATTAGAGTAAATTAAATAGTTGGCGCTTGCTTAAACTATTGTTTATCCTTAGTCGCTTCTAATTCGTTATGCTATTATTAACATGATTAGGATTGCTTAATACCGAGTCAGTTGATAATAAGAATTTAACCGGGTGCTGGGCTTTGGTTAATGATATACGGAAGTTAATAGGGATATAAATAGCTGGTTATTTATGTTCTTGGCTAAGTAATCAAAGAATAGATAGTATTTTAGGTGTCTATGATCAACTTGAATTGAAGAACGAACTATCCTTGAATCGATGCTTTACATTTATTGAACTTCCTATTTAATTCCTGTCATTATTAATTCATCAAACAAACCTCCCCATTGAATATTATTTTGATCAACCAATCTCTAGGGTTCGACCTGGACTTACGAGTACTACAAATTCTTGTGAGAACAGTAATTATATTTTGGTGCATTCGACACGTACCAAAATTTGGCGCCGTTGCCGGGGATTGGTTTTCGGTCAAAATTTTATTTTATTCTAATTATTATTGTAATATATATAGGCTGTTAGATTTATATATTTCTTAGTTTTAAGTTTTATTGACTAGTTTGTGCATTGAAAAAAAAACAAAAAAAAAACACTGTTTTTCGAATTCGGCCACGAACTCTATATCAATTTTGAAGGAAACTTCGTTTTAAAAACAACTCAGCATACTTTAGTATGCTGAGCACCAGCCTCTCGGGCCCAAATTCCATCGTTTACTAGTTGTTTTTTTGCGTTTTTGTGTTTTCAGTTGGTTTTTAAGTTTTATTTTTATTTGTTTTCGATATTTCTATACTTTACCTTGTTAGTTTTTGTGTTTTATGACCTCTAAGAGCCAGGAAATTGATCCAGAGATTGAAAGAACGTTCCACAGATTAAGAAGAGAGGCTAAACGGGCAATTGAAGAGCAAAACTCAATACCGAAAGAGTCAATCCCTTCTCCAAAGGGAAGCACCGAATCTCTGCACCTGTTTTCAAGTGATTCAGACGAAGAGGAAGTCATGGCAGCCAACAATAGGACTCTAAAGGAGTTGGCTGCTCCAAATTTTAATCAACAACCTTTATGCATTGAATACGCTACTTTAGATGTTGCTTTTGAATTGAAATCTGGATTGATTCACTTATTACCTAAATTTCGTGGTCTTGCAGGAGAGGATCCAAATAAACATCTGAAGGAGTTCCATGTTGTTTGTTCAAGCATGAGACCAACTGGAGTGTCCGAGGAGCAGATTAAATTGAGAGCTTTTCCATTCTCCTTAGCTGATGATGCAAAGGATTGGCTCTATTATTTACCATCGGGGACGATAACAACATGGAATGAAGTGAAGAGGCTGTTTTTGGAAAAGTACTTCCCAGCTTCAAGGGCTGCCAACATAAGAAAAGAAATTTGTGGCATAAGGCAGTACAATGAAGAGTCATTATACGAATACTGGGAGCGTTTTAAGAAGTTGTGTGCAAGCTGCCCCCACCACAAATAAGTGAGCAATTGTTAATTCAATATTTTTATGAAGGCTTACTGTATATGGACAGGAACATGATTGATGCAGCGAGTGGAGGAGCGTTAGTAGATAAAACCCCCACAGCTGCCAGAAATTTGATTTCCAATATGGCGGCAAATTCACAGCAATTTGGCATGAGGTTGGACCACACACCTAAAGCAGTTAATGAGGTAAGTACATCTAACCTTGAGCATCAAAATTTCTGAGTTAACGTCATTAGTTCGTCAGATGGCGGTAGGAAATATGCAAGTAGCGAAGGTATGTGGTATTTGTTCAGTTACAGGACACCCCACTGATGCGTGTCCAACATTGCAAGAAGAAACGAACCAGCAAGCCAATGCCATTGGAGGATTCCCAGGTCAGCAACAAAGAAAGTACGATCCTTATTCCAATTCATACAATCCAGGCTGGCGAGATCACCCCAATCTCAGTTATGGAAATCAAGTTGGACAAAATCGTTATCAAAATTCTTTCCAGCCTCGACAGCAACATCAAACGAATCAATCTTCAAATTCAGGTATGGCTTTAGATGAAATTGTTAAAGCTCTCGCTAACAATACCCAACAATTTCAACAGGAAACAAGAAACAGCATCCAAAATTTAGAGAAACAGATAAGTCAGTTAGCAACTTCGATGAGCAAGATGGAAGCTCAAGGTTCGGGCAAATTACCCTCCCAAACAATCATAAATCCTAGAGAGAATGCCAGTGTAGTAACTTTGCGGAGTGGAAAAGAAATTCAGAGCCCAACTCAAAGTGTGCCGGAAGAAGAAAAACCCACAGAAGCTAAAATTAGTCTCGAAGCTCCTAAGGTTAGTTTTCCTTCAAACATGCATAATTCCACTAACACTGTTCCTGTTTCCATCCCCTTTCCGAGCAGGTTAAGTAAATCCAAGAAACAAAATGAAGAGAAGGAGATATTGGAGACATTCAGGAAGGTAGCAGTAAACATTCCACTGCTTGATGCTATTAGTCAGATTCCGAGATATGCGAAATTTCTTAAGGAGCTATGCACCACGAAGAGGAAGCTACGAGGAGACGAAAAGATTAAAGTGGATGAAAATGTGTCTGCAATAATCCAGCGAAAACTGCCACCTAAGTGTAAGGATCCAGGTACGTTTACTATCCCTTGTGTGATTGGTAATAATAGATTTGAACGTGCCATGTTAGATTTAGGTGCATCAATTAACGTCATGCCTTATTCAATTTATGCATCTCTTAATTTGGGTCCCTTGAAACAAACTGGTGTTATTATACAATTGGCGGATCGATCTAATGCATACCCCGAGGGGGTGCTTGAGGATGTGTTAGTGCAGGTGAATGAATTAATCTTTCCAGCTGATTTTTACGTTCTGAATATGGAAGATAATGGATCCCCAAATCCAGCCCCGATCCTCCTAGGACGCCCCTTCCTCAAAACAGCAAGAACAAAGATTGATGCTCATGATGGCACTTTGTCAATGGAGTTCGATGGGCAGATTGTCAAATTTAGCATATTCGAATCCATGAGGTATCCCCCTGATGTGAATTCAGTTTATTCTATTGATATTATTGATGTGTTAGCCCAGGAGGTTTTGAGAAAAATCAAGTGGATGCATTGGAAGTAGTACTCAGTCATGGTTTATGGCAATTCGGGGAACATCTGAATTTTAGTGATGAAGTTGAAGAGATGATTATGGCTTTGCAGTCCTTACCACCAGCCCCTAGCAGGTATAATGTGTCAAAAATTGAATTATCATTTAATCACACAAAATTGCTGCCATCTGTGTTGCAGGCACCGAATTTAGAACTTAAGCCCTTACCCGACCATCTGAAGTATGCGTACTTAGGGGAGACTGAGACCTTGCCAGTAATAATTGCAAAGAATCTGACTATGGTGCAAGAGGAAAGACTTGTTAGAATACTTCGAGATCATAAGACAGCAATTGGATGGACTATAGCAGACATCAAGGAAATTAGTCCTTCCATGTGCATGCACCGGATTTTGTTAGAGGATGACTCAAAACCAAGCAGAGAGGCTCAAAGGAGGTTGAATCCATTGATGATGGATGTAGTAAAGAAAGAAATCCTGAAGTTGTTGGATGCAGGAGTTATTTACCCAATTTCAGACAGCAAGTGGGTCAGTCCTGTTCAGGTTGTACCAAAAAAATCTGGAGTGACGGTAGTGCAGAACCAGAATAATGAGCTAGTTCCTACGAGGATTCAAAATGGGTGGCGTGTTTGCATTGATTACCGCAAGCTGAATGCAGCAACGAGAAAGGACCATTTTCCTTTACCTTTTATTGATCAAATGCTTGAACGATTAGCCGGTAAATCTCATTATTGTTTTCTTGATGGCTACTCAGGTTATAACCAGATTGTGATTGCTCCTGAAGACCAAGAGAAAACCACATTCACGTGTCCGTTTGGAACATTTGCTTATCGGAGGATGCCGTTTGGACTTTGCAATGCACCAGCCACTTTTCAGCGCTGCATGATAAGTATTTTCTCCGATTTAATCGAAAAGTACATTGAAGTTTTTATGGACGATTTTACTGTGCATGGGGATTCATTTGATTCTTGTCTTGAAAATTTATCTCGTGTGCTTGATCGTTGCATTGACACAAACCTTGTTTTGAATTTTGAAAAATGTCATTTTATGGTAGAACAAGGGATTGTATTAGGACATGTTATTTCATGTAGGGGTATTGAGGTAGATAAAGCTAAGGTAGATTTAATTGTGAACTTACCCTACCCCACATGTGTGAGGGATGTGCGATCTTTCCTTGGCCATGCAGGTTTTTATCGTAGATTCATCAAGGATTTTTCGAAGATTGCATTGCCTCTATCCAAGTTGCTACAACAAGATGTGATTTTCGAATTCACCCAAGACTGCAAGGATGCTTTTGATAAACTGAAATCAGCGTTAACCACTGCACCTTTGATGCAGCCACCAGATTGGTCTCTTCCATTCGAAATAATGTGTGATGCGAGTAATTATGCAATGGGAGCAGTTTTAGGACAACGAGTTGGCAAACAACCTCATGTGATCCATTATGCTTCCCGGACCCTTAACGCGGCTCAGTGCAATTATTCAACTACTGAAAAAGAACTTTTGTCTATTGTTTTTGCTTTAGATAAATTTCGTTCTTATCTACTTGGATCTAAAGTGATTGTATTTTCTGATCATGCAGCTTTAAGACATCTTTTGGCGAAGAAAGAATCAAAACCGAGGTTAATGAGATGGATTCTTCTTCTTCAAGAATTTGATTTGGAGATTAAAGATAAAAAGGGGGCTGAAAATTTGGTGGCAGATCATTTGAGTCGATTAGTGCGAAAAGAAAATCTAGTGCCACTACAAGAATTCTTTCCGGATGAGCAATTGTTTGCTCTGCAAGGTATGGTTCCTTGGTATGCTGATTTAGTGAATTATTTAGTTTCTAGAACTTTACCTGATGATTTGAGTAGAGCTAAGAAAGATAAAATTAAGAGTGAGGCAAAATATTATGTGTGGGATGATCCATACTTGTGGAAGTTTTGTTCCGATCAAATTATTAGGAGATGTGTGCCTGATTCTGAATTAGAGTCTGTCTTGAAATTTTGTCATGCTTATGCGTGTGGTGGTCATTTTGGACCTAAGAGAACTGCAAGAAAAGTGTTAGATAGTGGTTTCTATTGGCCTACTTTATTCCGTGATGCTTATGTCATGTGTAAAAATTGTGAACAATGTCAAAGAACTGGGAATTTAAGTCATAGGAATGAAATGCTTCAAACGCCCATACTTGTTTGTGAGATTTTTGATATATGGGGTATTGATTTTATGGGACCTTTTCCTTCCTCCTTTGGTTTTGTTTATATCTTACTTGCGGTTGATTATGTTTCGAAGTGGGTGGAAGCTAAAGCCACCCAAACTGATGATTCTAAAGCTGTTGTAGGTTTTCTCAAGTCTAACATTTTTAGTAGGTTTGGCATACCAAAAACGTTGATAAGTGATCAGGGGTCCCATTTTTGTAACCGAGCTGTGGACACTTTGCTAAAAAAATATGGGGTGTTTCATAAGACATCCACACCTTATCACCCTCAGACAAATGGGCAAGCCGAGGTGTCCAATCGAGAAGTCAAGTCCATCTTGGAAAAAACTGTAAATCCTAATCGAAAAGATTGGAGTCTTCGACTTGAAGATGCATTATGGGCGTACCGGACAGCCTATAAAACACCTATTGGGATGTCTCCATATAGGTTAGTCTTTGGTAAATCGTGTCATCTTCCGGTGGAATTGGAACACAAAGCGTTTTGGGCTGTAAAGAGTTGCAATTTAGATAGAGATCAAACTGGTATACATAGGAAGTTGCAACTACAAGAGTTAGAGGAGATTCGCCTTGATGCTTATGAGAATTCCCGAATTTACAAGGAGAAGACCAAGGGGTTTCATGACAAGATGATCTCTAGGAAGGAATTTGTGATTGGACAAAAAGTGTTGCTTTACAACTCAAGACTCAAATTAATGCCTGGTAAGTTACGTTCTCGTTGGGTTGGACCTTTTGTTGTGATTAATGTATTTTCTTATGGTGCAGTAGAGATTCAAAGCTTAGAAACTAACAAGTTGTTCAAGGTAAATGGACATAGACTTAAACCTTTCTATGAAGGTTTTCAAGAGCATACAATTGAAGAAGTTTCATTGATCAATCCAACTTACTTGGATTAAAAGGCTGCAAAGTCGAGCCAACGACTTTAAAAAAAGGCGCTGCTTGGGAGGCAACCCAAGAGTGGCTGAACGACCATCATCAGATTTGCTTTCTTTTTCCCTATCTCTTTTAATTTCGTTTGTTCATTTTTTTTATTTTTTTTTATTTATTTATTTTCATTCTGTGTTGCATTGAGGACAATGCAGATTTTAAGTGTGGGGGAGATGGTTAGTTATTTGTTTTATGAGTTAAAAAAAATAAATTCTTTATTGTGCAGCCAAGTAAGGTAGTGAAAAATTATTTTCCTTCATCAGTGGTTGATTGAAAAATAGACTAGATTCAATAGAGAAGTTAAGTAGTGTTAAAATTGTTATAATTGTTGAAGTACAGACTTTTAGAGAAATTCGTGTAAATTCGTAATTTAGCATAACTTTGTATGTGACTTTTGACTCACTGAAATTCCTTCAAAATCCTCAAGGTTAATCTGGTTGATAGTGATTTAAAGTAATAACGGATGAAATTCCTCGGTGTAAAGCTTGAGGCGTAAACTATGTAATGTTGAAGATATAATATAGCGCCTAGGATTATCTACACTGAAGGGATTAAGCCTGAGGAGTTTTCAAGCTTGATAACCTAAGACTATCTAGTCTGGGATCTATCGGCCCAAACCTGCTACTGTGTTGGAAATCTAATAGGGCTATTCAAAGTATGTCCAGAATGAAATGATCCGCTTGTTGAGTAACCGGGTGCATTCATGAATAATGTTTGTATTCGCGTCAAAAGACAAGTGTGTGCTTAATAATAATATATTGCTCGTTTTAATTCATGCTTGAGGAAATATAAAGGGATGATGTTGAGTTAAATGTTGCATTAATAGTATTGCGGTTACAAAATGAAGTGAATTCTTGAGAAGTTTGTGTGAATGCAAGAGTAATGGTGGACACATGATTAACCTTTCTAGCGAATTTTGTTAATTTTTGGTTATGAATCGATGATGTTTGGAAAGCAAATTTCATGAACGTGCTTGTTTGTACATTGAGAGATTGATTTTGTGGGTATATCTTCTGCAAACCCTCACGAGACTAAACTCGTCCACTAGGGGTAACCTAGGGGTTTAAAGGCTTGTTGCATATGCTAAATGCAACCGTGTTACCTACGAAAGTGGTTGGCTTTAGTTTTAGTTTTTTTTTTTTTCTAGTTTCTCTTTATCTTTGCCCGAGGACGTGCAAGAGCTAAGTGTGGGGGAATTTGATAAGTGCAATATTTATATATTTTATTACCTCTATCTTTAGCATTTTATTGTGATTATATGGCCATTGGAACTGATTTTATCTCATTTTGTGATTTGGGCAAGAGTTGAAGTGCAAAATATCAATTTCAATCAAAATGACAGATTTGGCGATGTTTCGGAAATATTAATATATCTGGAGATGCAGACATTAGTTTCTATTGAATTTTATCTAGTTGGAAAGCTAAGACAAAGGCCTATATTTCTTATGAAGAAGTCCAGACCCAGTTCGGAAGTTAAAGGGCTCGAAAGTGTTGAAGAATTTAATGAAGATTTCTGTTCTGGACTGGACTGGAATGCGCAGCTTTGGTGAAAAATTCATAACTAGAGTTATGTGTCTTGGATTCAGTCAAGGCCAGTTGGAAATGAAAGCTAACACATAAAGCTACAAATGTCTAGAAGGAGTCAAAGTCAGATTCGATGAATTAGAGGTGACAAATCAGAATGTAAAGGGAAGAATATATTCTCCATGCTTTGATGTTAAAGGGAAGAATATATTCTCCATGCTTTGATGTTAAAGGGAAGAATATATTCTCCATGCTTTGATGTTAAAGGAAAGAATATATTCTCCATGTCTTGATAAAGGAAGAGGGAATATATTCTCTCTATGATTATGTCATCTTTTCATTGCCTATATATATGTCTTGCAAGAGTTGAAGAAGAACAACAAAAACAAGAAGAAAACAAAGAGAAGAGAGTTAGAAAAATAGTATTTTCAAGTTTTATGCTTACAATTATGAGTAGCTAAGTTTTTCTTTCGATTCAAGGGAGTTCATTTTGATTCACATGTTGTGAGACACGGAGCTTCATCTATCTATCTACGGTTTGATTATCTTTTGTTTCTTATTCTTAATGTTCATGCTTGTTTAGATAATAATCTAAGGTGCACATTAGTTGATTATCTATTACAATCTATTGCTAACAAATCTTCATAATCCGTAATTGTTATGTTTGATTTGTGCATGTAGCAATTAGGTTTTCATGATTAGGATCCCAATTTTCGTTGATAACCTAAGGGAAACATTAGAGTAAATTAAATAGTTGGCGCTTGCTTAAACTATTGTTTATCCTTAGTCGCTTCTAATTCGTTATGCTATTATTAACATGATTAGGATTGCTTAATACCGAGTCAGTTGATAATAAGAATTTAACCGGGTGCTGGGCTTTGGTTAATGATATACGGAAGTTAATAGGGATATAAATAGCTGGTTATTTATGTTCTTGGCTAAGTAATCAAAGAATAGATAGTATTTTAGGTGTCTATGATCAACTTGAATTGAAGAACGAACTATCCTTGAATCGATGCTTTACATTTATTGAACTTCCTATTTAATTCCTGTCATTATTAATTCATCAAACAAACCTCCCCATTGAATATTATTTTGATCAACCAATCTCTAGGGTTCGACCTGGACTTACGAGTACTACAAATTCTTGTGAGAACAGTAATTATATTTTGGTGAATTCGACACGTACCACTCCACACCTTCCGGCAATTCTATTCCTGAAGTATAAGAGTGAAAAAAGTCCAAAATAAGAGGCATCAGCGCTTGAGCTGCTTCTTGATCCACTGGCCTGATCAGCGATATCATCTTGGCCACTTGAATGTTTTGTTCACAAAAGAGCACAGGGTGTAAATTCTATCCTCTGAAATTGCTTAACCCTGAGTAATGATTAAAAGAGATGTCCAGTGCTTGGGCATTTTCTATCACTGCTCTCATATCTCTGTGGAATTCAGCAAACTCAACGTGCTCATTGGAAACATCGATGAAAATTTAACTTTGGCCGGGAAGAAGCGGCTGTTTGCTGGAGGAGGCTTCTTCGTTCAAATCGGGAAAGATGCGCTGAACAAACGCTTGACGAGGATGCAAGATGTAGCGTCCACCTTGGCTGAATAAAGCTAGTTGCTGGCGAATGTAGGTTTCTATTGGTTGCCTATAGTGTGGTAAGTCGCTGACATTGCCTGGAATGTGCTGACGCTGTTGAAGCAAAAAGGTTGCAAGTCCTCGGCGTCTGTATTCAATTCCAAATTCAAAGAGAAATGGATATCTCACGAGTTCTTCAAGAGTATAGAAATGTAGAACGAACTATTCAGCCCATCTGGCTGTTTCCATCATCCATCACTTGCCAAGCTTTTCAGCTTTCTTTGGTTTTTTTCTAGCGGCAAGGAATTTCTCGGAGCGGGTAGTTTCTTCATCGTAATCTTCAGCCCATAGTCTGGCAAGATATTCTCGGGCTTCATCTTCTATCCATGAATTAACAGGATTTGGATGCTCAGCAACTACTGGTCCTTTTCCTTTCCAAAGCTTGAGTGGATTAGGAGAGAGGGCATTCTGAGGAGAGTTGACGACTTTGGGGAGAGCCAAATATCTTATTTTGTTTAGATCTTCCTCATCAGGATTTTTGTTCCAATCGCCCATGTGGGGATTTTTGAAGACAATCTTGCTAGCTAGAAGAGGATAAAAGGATTCGTCTGAGCGACCGATAAAAGTAAACCGTGCTTGATCAAAATCTGCTCTATTAAACACTGGTCGACGAATATATTCAAAGCGAGATTGGAGTCGCTCCAAGCTGTAGAGTCCTAAATCAGCAAACTGCTCAAAGAATTCAAACTTTTGAGAGTTGGAAAGATCAGGCCGATGGAGAGTTGTTTGAAAAGCGATTTCGAGCTCTGCAAGCGTCTGAGTGTCTCGTTCTCTAGCGGCATAATAAAATTCAAGATCAGGAGAATATCCGCGAGGAAAGAAATCGATGACACGAGGAGGAGATCCTGTTGGAGTAGGAACAAGAGCAATTGCTTCTGTTGGGATGGGGGCCAATCGACCTCTCAGCATTGACAGTCGCTTTACTAGCTGAAGATGTTTCAGCGTCTGGAAGGACTTGAGATGCTTCTTTTGCAATATCCACAATAGTTTCCATATCCACATCTACTTCAATGGGAACCTCTAAGGGTAGGGTGCATCAGCGTCTGGTGCATCTTGAGTTGATACATATAAGCGTTTGAGAAAAGCAAGCAAAATTTCTACTAAGTAGAAATTACAAAGAAAAGGCTGAAACGCTTACCCTAAGGAGTATCATCGACTGACGTAGTCGCTTGATCTGTTTCTATATTCCTCAGGCTCCGGGATTTCTTCTTCTAATTCTAAATCGAGAAAAGAAGTTAAAGGATCAGCACGAATGGGAATACGTAATGCTTCAAGAGTGTTGAGAACAGACTGAATATTCGCTTCACATTGCACTGAAAGAGTTTTTATCCTAGCGTTAGAGACTTAGAAACTAATGAGGAAAGGGTAAAAACTAATTTGCTTTGCAAATACTTACCCCGAACACTAGAAAGCCTCTCAGATGGAGTGGTGGCTTGAGGATCTGAGCTGATTTTTAGAACAGCGTCAGAGGGAGGAACGCTCACTGACTCTCCAAGCGCTGGATTCGCTGAAACGCTTGTAGACGTGGCTGGAGTAGAGAGGGGAGTACGCCTTCGGGCAAGCGGTACTTCTTCCTCTTCTTCGGGAACAGAGAAGATAAATGCTGGAGGAGGAGAGGGAGATTTAGGAGAAGTAGAAGGAGTTTTTTGTTTCTTCTTGGACTCCGGCTTCTGCTTCTTCTTGGCAGGTTCTGGCTTTTGCTTTTTGGCTGACTGGGCTGGTTCAGCGACTTTGAGAACAATTTTTCTTTTTGGTCGCTTAACCACCACTTCTTCTTCAGACGAGGACGATGATGAAGACGCTTGGTCTTCATCATCGCTGCGAACAACTCCTTTGTCTTGAAGTCGCTCACGCTTCTCCTTGGGAATCGCTGCACCACCATGCCTTTTTGGTTTGAGCAGCTCGCTAATTATCTTCTTGCCATAGAAGTTGAGCGCTGGGATCTTCTTTCCAGCGGAAGTTGTAAAATCGCAAGCACTTAAAATTCTACTTAACACAATCCCATAAGGCTTGGGATTAACTGACTTAGCCATCATTGCCTTACAGGGATTAAAAACATAGAGAGACCAATTAATCTTTAATTTAGTCAAAATGGCCACCATCATCTTGTACTGAATATTTGTCACTTTATCAAATGTCCCTTTTCTGCATTCAATCATCTTGGCGCAAATGTTCGCGAGAATGACATATTCTCCCTTCATGTCGTTCTTCTTGAAGTTTGGCTCATATGCAGCTTCGACTTCATCTTTCTTGATCAACTCCCAGACTTTAGTCGCATCACCGAGAGTAACAACTTCTACTTCACCACCATCATTGGGTAAGTTCAACAGGGAAGATAACAGTGAAGGAGTGAAAACAAAGGTCTCACGAGCAAAAGGGAAGATGCAGGAAATAGAGTTTCCGTCATCAGAAATTTGAGCATTGTTGAAGAAATAGAGAGATTCTTCTTCACAGTAGTTAAAAACAGTGGTAATCATCTCTCTCAAACCAGATTCTTGAACGAGTGGAAGAATCGTTCGTAGAGGGAAGTTCTGGTTATCAAGCAGGTAGTCCCAGTTAACAAGAAATTCGGCGTTAACCGTGACTGGTTTTTCAGCGCGGGAAGTTTTTCCGATAGCAGACTTGGATGATTTGGAAGATTTTGAAGCTTTGGGTGCCATTGCTAAAAGTTTCAAGCTTTGAAGGAATGAAAGAAGTTTTTCCCTTGAAAGAGATGAAGATTTTACAGTAGAGAGAGAGTTTGGAAGTGATAAAGTCTGACTGTAAAAGCTTTGAAGAATATATATAGAGGCAAAAATAACTCCTCAATTGCGTAGATGACTGTCACGTGTGATATCATTGAATTTTGAAAAATGAACAGTTAAAATGTTTGAATCTGAGCCATTTATGCATAAGTACGGATGTCAAAAGGTGCGGTAAAATAGGTGAACTGTTACAGAATAGAGAGATTTTTGGGATCCGCAGTTACCCATTTAATTGAAAGACGTTCGAAAAATTTGAAATTCTCAGCGTGAAATACACGCGCCTGACAGTACACTGACACGTACTCAGACTTATGCAGTCACTGAACCGCCTAGGTTTAGATAGGAATCATAACCGTCAGTTTGATTTGATAGGCACGTGCGGGTAGTTATCAAATCTAATCTTTTGGACTTATCCACACGTTACTTTTAGCGATGAAAACTATGCATGATTTTTAGAGAAATTTACTAAGCATTAAAGTGGGGATCCTTTTAATGCTTAAGTCTGTTTTAGAACAAAATTTAGTTTCGTAAAGTTTGAGATAAAGTCAATCGCTTGAATTAGTAAATGACATTTTCATTTAGAGATTGACTTTGTCATGCATAAAGATAAGCGCTAGTGACCAATGCATAAAAATTTAAAAGTCATTTTTGATCACAGTCGCTTTATGTATTGAGACAAGCACAATTTTAAAGTTCCCCCTAAAATTGATGACTTGTTTCAGATTTTTGTAAAACTCTTTAGACATAAACTTAAGGTGGATTCCCCCTAAATTGTATTCCTATTAAGATATGATGCTTTTATTAATTAAGCGTTTAAATCAATCATACCTAATTCACTTTCAAAGTGAGAAATCGTTGTTCGTTGAGTGCTTTGGTGAAGATATCTGCTAATTGTTTGGTTCTAAAATGAAGAACAAGGTTTTGGGTCATAGCTAAAGCGTTTTGGTTACCACAATGGATTGGGGTAGGACCTAGGATGATTCCATAGTCTCTAAGTTGTTGCCTCATCCAAAGGATTTGTGCACAACAACTCCCAGCGGCTACATATTCTGCATCAGCGGTAGAAGTCGCTATGGATTGTTGTTTCTTACTATGCCACGAAACTAGTCTATCTCCTAGAAATTGACATGTACCACTAGTACTTTTTCTCTATTTTGCATCCTATGAAATCTGCGTCTGAATAACCAATTAGTTCAAAAGGAGAGTCCCTTGGATACCATAAGCCCACGTTTTGTGTGCCTTTTAGGTATTTAAGGATTCTCTTGGTAGCATTTAAGTGTGATTCTCTAGGATCAGCTTGAAAGCGTGCACACATGCATACCGAAAACATAATATCAGGTCGACTAGCGGTAAGATAAAGAAGTGATCCAATGATACCTCTATAGTTAGTGATATCAATTTTCTTCCCACTTTCATCTTTATCTAACTTAAGCGTTTGGCTCATTGGAATTTTTGAAGATGATGCATTTTCCATACCAAATTTTTTAATCATATATTTTGTATATTTAACTTGGTTTAAAAATATTCCAATAGGGAATTGTTTAACTTGTAATCCTAAGAAGAAAGTTAATTCACCCATCATGCTCATTTCAAATTGATCTTGCATCATTTTCGAAAATTTCTCACACAATCGCTTATTAGTAGAACCAAATATAATATCATCAACATAAATTTGGACTAAGAGAATATCTTCATTATGATTAATTTTAAATAACGTTGTGTCAACGCTACCTTTTGAAAAGCCTTTACCTATAAGGAAGATAGAGAGAGTGTCATACCATGCTCTTGGTGTTTGTTTAAGGCCATAGAGTGCCTTATCCAATTTGTAGACCATACTTCTGCCATGGTTGTTGATGAATCCTGGAGGTTGCTCCACATAGACCTCTTCTTGGAGTTTACCATTCAAGAATGCACTCTTCACGTCCATTTGGTACACCGTGAACTTGTTAAATGCGGCAAATGCTAGGAACGTCCTAATCTCTTCAAAACGGGCTACTGGGGCATACGTCTCATCAAAATCAATACCCTCTTCTTGACAATAACCCTGAGCGACTAATCTAGCTTTGTTTCTTATAACAATGCCATCTTCGTCCATTTTGTTCCTAAAAACCCATCTAGTCCCAATAACTCCTTGGTGAGTTGGTCTTGGTACTAGTGTCTAAACCTTGCTTCTCTCAAATTGATTAAGCTCTTCTTGCATCGCTTCTACCCAACTTGAATCACTGAGCGCTTTATCCACTTTCTTTGGTTCCATTTGAGATAGAAAACTTGCGAACATGGCCTCATTAATTGTAGCTGACCTAGTTCTAACAGGTGTTTCCATATCTCCGATTACTAGCTCTGGTGGATGATCTCTAAGCCATTTGTTGTCTGGTTGGAACGGGTTGAGAGACTCTTGGTTATCAATCGCTTGATCCATATTTGTCTCTTGCGCAGTCGCTTCATCATTCACAGTTCCAATCTGCTGTTGTTGATCATTCCCTTCATGATCATTGGCGATTCTGACATTATCACCATTGTTAACCTCACGAGTATCCTTAGGAATAGGTACACGAATCTCATCATCTTCGTCATCACTATCATCACCAAGATTGATTTATGACGCTTGTTGCTTGATATCTTCAATTCTTACATAATCAGGATTAACCTTACTCGGTTCTTGGTTAGCATCATCAAACATAACATGAATGGATTCTTCAACTTTTGATTTGATTTTATTTAGTATGCAAAAACTCTTTCCATTCTTGGCATAGCCTAGAAAGATTCCCTCATCCGCTTTAGGATCAAAAGTCTTTAGGCTGTGGGATCCATTATTATGAATAAAACATTTTGAGTCAAATACATGAAAATATGAAACGTTAGGCTTACGTCCCTTCCACAACTCATATGGAGTCTTCTCATGTTTCTTGTTGATCATACACCAGTTCTGAGTGTAGCAAGCGGTATTGATGGCTTTGGCCCAAAACCTTTGAGGCAACTTGGACTCTGCTAACATCGCCTAGCGGCTTCTTTAAGCGTTCTGTTCCGTCGCTCGGCAACTCCATTCTGTTGAGGTGTTCTAGGAGAAGAATACTCATGAAGTATTCCAAAGTCTATACAAGACTTCTCAACAAATTGGTTAGTAAATTCAGTTCCTCTGTCGCTTCTAATTCTAGTCACCTTTAAATCTTTATAAGTTTGTAATTGACGAATTAGCGATGTGAGCTTGACACTAGTTTCATCTTTGGTCGCTAGGAATTCTACCCAAGTATAGGGAGAGAAATCATCAACTATTACTAGCGAGTACTTTTTACCACTAACACTTATGATTTGAATGGGACCAAACAAATCTAGATGCAATAGTTCAAGAACTCTAGAAGTAGATAGGCATGGTTTCTTTTTAAAAGATGATTTAACTTGTTTACCCATTTGGCATGCATCACATAAGAAATTCTTCTGAAAGGAACCCTTAGGTAATCCCTCTACTAGATTGAGCGACATTAATTGAGATATTGCCTTAAAATTGAGGTGATTCATTTTTCTATGCCATAACCAACCCAATTCATTTTGACTCTTAGCAACAAAGCATGTGGGGTTGTTATCAAATGTAGAATCCCAATCTACTAAATACACATTGTTTGTTCTTTTTCCTCTTAGTTTAGTAGACTTAGTCTTAGCGTCGTTAACATAGCAGAAGTCGCTTGAAAATTTTACTTTAAAGCCTTTATCACAAAATTGACTAATGCTTAACAAATTATGCTTAAGACCTTCAACATAATATACATCACTAATCATGATGTTCCCCCTATGCATGATACCTATACCTTTGGAGTTATCACCGAATATAACTTGAGGACCGTTGGTAGCTTGATAGTTGACTAGAAGATCTTTGGAACCCGTTATGTGTCTTGACGATCCACTATCAATGTACCAAACTGAAGTATCGGTGTTGGCTCTAGGTACCTACATTTAAAGGATAATTCTAATTCTTCTTAGGTACCCATGTTGCCTTGGGTCCTTCTTTGTTAGTAACTTTGGTTTGAACTAGAACTTTAGGAACTCATATTTGCCTAGTCTTCATTGTGGGAATACTGGCCTTTTTGGGTTTCACATCGTGTTGTGTGTGCTTTTTGGATGTAGAATAATATCCTCGATTATAATAGTAGTCATAATCATAGTCATAATCATAATCATCATAGTATCGATAATATGATCTTGACTGTCTTGGATATTGACGTTGGTATTTCCTTAGCGCTGGCTTGGGTTGCACTTTTGGTGCTGAACGCTTAGCGCTTGATTCACAGTGTTCAGGCTTACCTTTAGCCTTTTGAGCATTTGGATGAACCCGTTTTTGTGAATCATTTGCTTTAGTCTTACCCTTGCCTGAGTCAGCTTTGACTTTCTCATTTGGCCTCTTACCGTTCTCGCTAGGTTCATTTATCGTTTGACTTTGTGAACCTTTCTCAACAAAGAAAACACCCTTTCCTTTGTTGTTTGCCGTAACATTAGATTTATTTGGTTGTTTACTGAATTTATTGTATCCTAAACCGGTCTTTTCACCATATAGTTTAGTTACCTCAGTCACATTATCCAACTTTCTAGAAGCTTTTGATAGTGATGAGATGAGCTGCTCTGATTTGGCAAGTCTAGTGATCAGATCAGCCTCTCTTTCGACTATTATATCAAGATCGTTTTTTAATTGAATAATCTCACTCTCAAGTGATTGGTTCTTCTCAATGCATTGTTGTTGAACTTTCAACTCTGCTTTGAGCGTTACTTTATCTCTTGTGAGTGATGAGATAATAGCGAGATCATTTTGATATATTTTGGCAGCCTCTTGACAATCATTATAATATTCATTAACTTTGTCAAGTAATTCATCATAAGAAAGAGGATGAGAAAATTCATTGGTTACCTCTGGTAGCGATTTGTCAGACGCTTCATCTTCTCTTGCCATGAGACAGATCAACGCTGAGTGCTTGTAGGCTCATCATCACTACTTTCATCTGATGATTCCAAATCCTCTTCAGGTGCGGGAAATGGTTCAGATTCCGCTAGCAAACCTTGTTGCCGAAGGTTGCTCCTGAATTGGTTTCTATCCGCATAGTCATGCCTTGTGGGCTTAGACACATTTGGATAAGGGTAATTTACCTGGTAGTGCCCTGGTTTCCTGCAATTATAACATAAATTAGTTTTCATTTTCTGTTCAGTGGATAATCGCTTTGATCCAACTGGCGCTGAGAGATTTAGAGTAGGAGTCAAAGGCGCTTGGTAAGGGACTGGCGCTACTGGTTGAGATGCAGAGTACACTGGCGCTTGATATTGAGGCGCTGGAGCAAGAAGAGGGGTTGGAAATGAAGTTTGTCCAACAGGATTTCTCTTTTCATATCTTAGAAATTTCTTGAATTTCTTGACCAATAAGGTCATTTCCTTTTCTTCATTTGATTCCGTTGATTTCACTTCGCTAACCGCTTTACCCTTACTTTTGGTAGTAGCGATTAAAGCTCCTGATTCAGTCGCTGAAGTCGATGTGTCACTGACTTCACCCAGTTCGAATTCAAATGCCATTAACTCTGAAAACACATGTTCTGGAGTAAGAGTCTCCAAGGTCTGTGATTCTCTCATAGCAACAGTCTTAATCAAGTATTTACTTGGAAGACTTCTGAAAATCTTATTGACCATTTCCTTGTTGGTCAACTCCTTATCTAGGGGCGCTAACTCGGTAATGAGCAAAGTAAATCTTGCGTCCAATTGTTCTAGCGTCTCGTTGGGCTGCATTTTGAAATGCTCAAATCTTTGCATGGCTATGGAGAGCTTATTCTCCTTCATTTGTGCCGATCCTTCACACACTATAGCCAACTTATCCCATATTTCTTTGGAAGTCTTGCATTGCTTGATCTTGTTGAACAATGCATCATTGTCTCCTAACGCGGAGTAGAGTGCACTTCGTCCAACATTATCCAAATTAGCTCTTTCTCTATCATCTGGCGTCCATTCTAACATGTTTTTCTCGACATATCCATCTGGAGTGCCTTCATCAGCTCTGGGTGCTCGAGTTATTACTTTCATTATCTTAATGGGGCCATCTGAAATTACATCACACATTTCATTATCGCATGAACATAAATATGCGAGTGCTCTAAGTTTCCAAGAATCATAGTTTGATTCTACCAACTTAGGCATTTTGTTAAAAGCCATAATGAGATGTTTTAAAGATAAATTTTAAAGCGATTAAGTTTCAAAAGGATGGATCTGAACAAGCAGTTACGCTCGGAAACGCTTAGGTTTCTAGTTTAACCGCTCTAATACCACTTGGTGGTCCCAAATGGCATACGAAAGGGTCTAGAAGGGGGGTGAATAGACCCTGAAGTCTTTTTCGACTTCAAAAAGTTCGTATCACTTTTAAAGATTTGAACGCTTAGAAAGCTGAGCACTTGGGTCAGGCGCTTCAGTAACGATAACTTAGACTTAGTGATTTTAGCAATTTACCAAAGTAGGGATTAGCCTAGATCGCTTAATCAGGGTTAGCACAGCGGAAATGATTTTTAGCGTTCGATTGATTAATTAATCGCTTTGCAATTAGCTTGTCTTTTTTTTTTAAAGAGTATAAAATAATGTAAATCAAGACAATAATTAAAGTAAAGAACACAAGAAATTTGTAAGGTTCACTGGGTGATGTAATCCCAGCTACGTCCTTCTTCTCCTTTTTCACTTGGAGGAATTTACTAGGATGATTTTCGAAGAATCACACAGAATCTTCTACAAGATAATAAAGGATGAAAAAGATCTCGGGCTCCTTGATCACACAGATTTCAGCACCAATAAAGATCGTCTTCTACAAGCTTCTCTCACTCAGAAATACTGCCTGTAAGGTTTTTCAACTTCTTTCTCACTCAGATGAAAGGTTGAAGGTTTATCACAAGGTTTTATTTGTTTTTGGGAAGATCAAACAACTTGGAATATCTCAATAGGAATTTAGGTTTCTTCTTTGGAAGAGGTTTGAGATATTTATGACTGTCTGGAATGTAGAAAAAAAGGCTTGAAGGATTTTTAGCTATGGAGTTTCTAAGCTTTTTCTTGTGCAGGTACGTAGGTTTCTCTTGTAATATTATGTACTCTTTTTGGTTTGCTGAAGGTAAGGTATTTATTGGCAATTCTTGGGATCTGTCCGTTGGACATATGTAGGAGAGTGTCTTTCACGCGGCGCGTGATTTTACCTAAAATCTGACATTCCTGAAAATATGCTGACACCGATTGGATGGGAGCAGCTATAAACTCTGAAGTTCTGACAGTCTAGTCAAAATGTGGCTTGTCCACAAGTCACAGTGGCTTATCACATTTAATGCTCTTATCAGGCATTTAATGCATTTGAATTTATTTCCAGTTTGAAATAAATGTCCGTTGAATGATTGCATTTAAATCCTTCATGACTTGAGGATTTAATTCAGGTGAATCTGACATCGGATCGCTAGAATGATTTGAGCGCTTGATTCATAAATCCTGAAATAGTTCTTTAGCGTTTGACAGGCGCTAAGACCAAATCTTCATCTTCAGTTGACTTCAAACGCTGATCTTCAACTTCTTCTCTAGTAGACTCACTTAGAATTCTATTAGCGATTCGGTATCTAATACTTAGTCTAAAATCTATAAAGATAAAAATTACAAGCCTAAAGAAAATTACATACTTTCAAACGCTTATACAAAGATCTATCAAAACAGAAACTTACATTGTATTTGGGGTCTAACATACAATCTTATCTTGTCATCATCGAAACATCTAACATGAAATTTCCTAACACTTATTTTACAAATCAATATATGTGAAGTGAATTTTCGTATTAATTCTCCTATTGCTTTGTGTGTTGATTTTGTGCTTCTATTACAATCATATGCTTGCTATTGTGCATATTCTATCCATTCGAAAGAACATAGGTTGGGGTGCAACAAGAATCAACGCATCATCCGAAACTAATGTGGAATTGCCCCTAGAAATAGGTAAAGATTGCCCCTAGAAATAGGAAAATTTAAAACGTTAATGCATGGTTATTGATTAGATTCTCGGATATACATATTTAGAGAACCATCAATTAATCATAGGATTAAAGGATTTTCCACCAAAGCAATAAGAGTCTAATAATTCGAAGAGTAGCTCACGTATATTGATGAGTAGATTAGGTTGTAGCATGTGCCTTAGTTGTTTTATCACTCGTGAGATTTAATCTATAGTTCGTTTCTCTTTTGTTCTTCGTTTGTTTACTCGTTTTATTGCAATTTACTTTTGTCTTTTATTTTATTAATCATAAACTAAAATACCTAGTCCTTGTGGTTCGACAACCTGGACTTTCAGTCCACTTTTATTACTACACACGTCTAGTATACTTGCTACCAAGCACATTAACTTCTAGCGTGTCAGCGTCTGTTTAAGACTATTTTTAGAAAGTTAACTTAGACTTCAAGATTTGAATACCACAACCAAATAGGTTTAAGCATTCACTTCTTTGATCAGTGCTAGCACGAAGTAATTGATTTTATAGTCTTCTTGTTTGAAAGCTTTTAGCGTCACAAACTGTTTCTTAGTTGCTCAGCTTTTGATTGTGTTTTACTTGGTCACTTAATGCAATGATATGATAATAAGTGAATTGATTGTAAAGTAAATAACACAATATTTGTAAGGTTCGTTGGGTGGTGTAATCCCAAATACGTCATTTTTCTCCTTGATCACTTGGAGGCAATCCACTAAAATGATTCTCAAAGAATCACACAGAATCTTCTACAATTTAGGGAGAGATGGATGTTGATGACTTGAGCTTCTTGATCACACAGATTTCTGCTCCAAGACACTTCTATCCTCTTGCTTCTTTTACTAAGAAATAATCCAAGTATCCAACTTTGACTTCACACAGATCGTGAGGCTTGGATGGGCTTTTTCTAAATGGTTTGTTTGATTTTGATAAAGTTCAAACAACTGGGAATATCTCAATAGTAATGTAGGTTTCTCCAAAAAGAATATTTGAGATATTGGTTGACTGTCTCAGGATTTGAAGAAAAGCAAAGAGCATGTTTGCTTGAATATTCTCGCTTTTCTGAGAATTTAAGAAATGAGACTTTAATTCAACAGCAATTTGCCTTGGAATCAATCGGGTGTTTTTGGCTTGTTGATGAAGTCCTATTTATAGGCATTCTTGGAAAAAGTGTGCATTTGACACATGCACAGGCGCGTGTCTCTCACTTCCTCGAGTGAACAGCTTTTGTCCTTTTTCCTAAAAATCTGCTGAACAAAAGTTGGTGCTGCAGTCTGTGAATAGTTGACAGTGCAATAGGGTGGCTTCTCCGTACATCTGAAAGAGCTTATCACATTTAATGCTCTTATCAGTATTTAATGCATTTGAATTAAATGTCCGTTGGCACTTAATGCACTGAAAATATTTGCATTATTAAATTCGGGTGAAATCAGTCATTGATAGATGCTCATTCATCCTTGAATTACTTCTGTCCTATAAGTGACGCTTGATATAGCTGGCCGTTTAGACGCTTGGAAACTTTATCTTCATTCAGACTTCAGGCGCTTGAGTCTTCAAACTTAACTACTGATAAACTCACTCAGAAATCATCCGACGCTCAGTCTAAGAGTACTTAGCCTAAGAGTCTAGAATAAAATAAATCAAAGCCTATAAAACCTATTACAATTCTAACGCTCAAAGCTTATACATGATTTCTATTAAAATCAAACTTACATATTTTAGGGTCTAACAAGTAATCCTCATTGTCATCATCAAAACATCTAACATGAAATTCCTAACAATTTCCCCTTTTTTGATGATGGCAATACTTATTTTTTTATAGTTCAAGAGTTAGACAACCAAAATAAAAGTTAGCTTTGGTTAGTAAAAAGTTAGTTAATGTTAGTTACGCTTCAACGAGATATTTCAGCTGAAAATGCATTTTATATATGTATCAATGATTACATGCATTTTACAACTACATAACAAAAATACAACAGAGACAAGAATATAGATAATGCAAAGTAAGCAGCAGCTCTTAATCATCTTCTTCTTCTTGAGCGTTGAGTTTTCTGTTTACTTCAGCCCTGATTGCTTCTGAAATGTTTTCTTCAAGCCTAATCATGGTGGCATGTTATTTATTAATTACTGTCTTCTTTTCTTCTTGTTATCTCTTTTTATAAGCAACAAATTGCTTATCCCATTCAACTGGGTCGATGCCAATCATCCTTAGGCATACTTTAAATGCTCTAATGAAGTCTGACTTCTTTTGCTCTTTAGCAATGAACTTCGGGTCAGAGGGCTCTGGAATAGGCGATCTAAATAATGGAACATCAAACTGTTCAAGCAAAGCCCTTGAAGGCACTGGAAGGAACTAAAAGAAAGTTTGATGTTTGAGTGGAGGGTTGGAAGCTCTTGAACTAGACGCTTTCCGCTTCTCCCCTCTTCTCTGTTCTTCCCCCTTATTGCCATCATCAGCCTTCAAAAAATGTTGGGTGAGTAGGCTAACTTGAGTAGCAATATGAGACATTGAAGCTGTAAGATCATCTAGAAACTTGTCAAAATGTTCATGCATTGCAAGGAGCTTGGCGCTGGTAGCATCATTCATATCTTGAAATTCTCTGCGACACTCATCAACAGCCGCTTGAGCAGAACCACGCATATGAGCAATCTGAGCATTCATGGTTTGAGATTCAATCTTTGCCAAATCGGTCTTAATCCAGTGGAGAAATTCTTCATTCTGAGTGGCGTGATTGCTCACCTCCTCTAGGATGAATTTTAACAAAGGTCCAAAAGCTTGACCCACATCCGAAGGAACCGCTTGAGGAATCGGTCGCTTAAATCTGGATGTATGCTTGAGTGAGTCAAGTGGAGCTTGGTATGCAGGATCAAAAATTGTTCCACGTACATCAATCTGAAGATCCTCAGCCATATCAGAAATAACTTGTTCAGAAGCTTCAGGATTATCCTCTGGTGGAGACGCTTGAACATGTTCTTCAGCTAACGCTGGAATACTTACAACTTCTGCAATGGATGCTGGGGCAGACTCTTCAATCAACTTTATAGACGCTTCCTCAAGCGCTGACTACGTTTGGCGGGAGTTATCAAATTGAAAGTTCCAATTGGCGATATTTGCATAGGAATCTAAAGCAACTTCCAGAAGTTTAGTTAGATGCAGAAGAGGAAGACAAGTACCTTGGATGAATGTGCGAATTGGACTATCTATGGCCCTGATGTACATGGGACCAATGATATCCAGCACATGATTCAGAAAGACTTCGAACGGCACTTGGAAAATAGAGAAGATTGCATCTGAGCAGTAATCCCTGGAAAATCCAATCAGCCTATCTGTTGGAAGATGTTGGAGACGCTGAGATTCAGGTACATAAGAATTGTAGTACTCTTCCAGGTAGGGATAGATAGCTTAAGCTAATCCCTGATTTCTTTCCAGCAGTGAGAGGACAAACTCATAGTGATTGAGTACCTGTTTGTGGATAGAAGGGAGCAATGGATATCCTCGAAAGGGATTAATGACTGATTCGTTGCATTGTTTGAGATTAGCAGTGAAGATTCTGCCGAAATGGGAGAGGGGAGTCATAATCTTCAGCATCATGTTAAAATTGTCTTCGCAGTGGCTTAGAGAGAAGTTCAAACTAGATGTTGAAACATTGCCACTGGTTGACGCTTGAGCGTTGAAGCGAAGAGGAGTGATGGATAGTCTGTGAAGTTCTTGACGCAAGCATTGCTCAATCTGATGACGAATTATTGGGAGCTTAAGAACAGGTCCAACTCTCTGTTGACGCTTCCTAAGGCAATATTTGGCCAATTGATGCTTCTTGTCATGCATGCCTATGCCAAAAAGGTGGGGAGCTTTAACCAACTCTGGGAAAGAGTATCGATGGCCCACATACGCTTCAACCCAGTTGACTTCAGTCATACAGTAATCTGTTCCAGCATTGATCATAGCGCGAATGCCTTCATGGTGGATATCTCTGATGGATTCAAAGCGATATCTATCAGCCTGATAGCTAGCATTCCAGACGCTGTCAAAGTACGCATCAGCTTCAATCACATCCTTGAGAGATGTTAGATGTTCACCGGCATGAATTCCTTTATTCTTCCATAGTCGAAGTGGATTGACAGAATTCACATTTTCAATACTGTTTGCTATGTGAGGAAAATGTGTGTAGCCTTCTCTGTTCAAGAGTGCCTCTGATGGATTGAGAAAGGTTGGACGAAAAGGATCATACACTCGGATGTTGTAGTCGCTTAGAGCAAAATCGATTGACTTGCTGTGCCCATAGCCTAGGTAGTAAGCCAGATCCGCATCACACTTAGGAGTTCTACTTCCTTGTCTATCTTGTTGAAGGATAAGAGAAGACGGTATCTGACCGGGAGTTTTACCAAGTTGAATGGCCAGATAGTATATCCTCTCAATTTCTGTCAGCTCAGTGTTGAACACTGTATCCCTGATCTTACTGTCAATGTCAATCAGCAGGGCAATTTCATTCTCCGCAATGATGTATCTTTCTTCATTGTAGCCTGCGGGAATGAAATCTTCTTCAAGTGCTAGAGGCATATAATTGATTGAATGATCAATCGTCTTCAGTGGGTCCAGCTTGAAGAAGTGCCTTGGCTTTCTAATGTCCTCAGCAACGCTCTGACCTTCTGAGCATGCCTCTGTTATAGCCGGAATAAAAGTTGATGTATGAACCTCTTTGGGAGCAGGTTCCTCGACTTCAATTGCAGCAGCTTCGCCGGCAATGTCTTTGGCAATAGCCACAATCTCCGTCATCTCAACATCCAGATGGACGTCTGTTGATGCTTCAACAACAACTTGAACTAAAGCTGTAGCACAAGAATTATCCTCTATAAGAGCAGGATCTTCTACAGATGTAGGAAAAGAAATGTTGTGGGAAGAAATAAACTTAAGCTGAGAATTTGTCTCAACAGCAACTCGAGCGCTTGGCTCAACCATCTCAGGCTCTTTAGGAACAGGAGCAGCATGACGCTTGCTTGTCCTGGAATGCTTGAAAATCTTCTTTATGTTAACTCCTTCAACGAGCTTCAGCGTTTGACCGGGAGGAAAGGCAGCTAGTTCCTCAAAATCAATTTGTTTGATTATACCTTCCAGCTTCCTTTGCTTGATCAGAGGAATCTTGTCCTCTGCATCCTCGTCGGTTTCCTCATCTTCCTTTTGAGAAGAAGGAACAACTTAAGCCTTGGGCTTTCTAGGAGCCCTCTTCTTTGTAACAGCCGGACGCTTCACGGCTTCCTCTTGAGCAAGAAGCTCAGCTTCCTCATCGGATGCTTCACATACTTCTAGACGCTCAGAGAGTGGTTTAGCAGCACCACCAATTTTGGGAGGGTTGAAGAGATTATTCAGAATTATTTTTCCCAGCAACTTGGCCTTATTCAGAGGTTAACCAGAAGAGTAGACACAGTTTGAGCAATACAGTAGGTCACTCAAAATAAGCCCATAAGGTTTATTTGGGGCGCTTAAACAATCCCGAAACCTTCCAAAGACATACTCACTCCAGTTGATCTTGATGTTGAGGAGTATCGCCGTCATCGTCTGAAATTGCATTGGGTTCACCTTATCCAAGGTACCCACTCTGCATTCTATGATCTTGCTGCAGAAATCAGCCATCAGTCGGTATTTCGAAACAAGTTCTTTCTTTTCGAAGTCTTGTTTGTAGGGTACACCATCATAAGCACTCATAGTGGTCCATGCTTCTTTGATTTGTTCCAAAGTAACGCAATCCAATGCCTCACCCTCATTTGGGAGATTGAAGTTCTTGGCAATGGAAGCAGCAGACAATAAAAACTCTTTTGGTAACTCCTTCTTGGATAGAGGAATGAGACAAGAGATACACTTCTTGTCCGCGGATAGTTGATCAGTCTTCCAGAAGGTATCGACTTCTGTTGGAAACAGATAGGAGTATTGAGTTAAGAATGTTTTGAGTCTAGCCTTGGTTACAGAGTCCATCATCTCTGCTAAATAGATCTGAGTCTGCTCATATAGGAATTTCCAGTCAACAACAAGCCCTTCAGTGACCTTGATGGTAGGCTCGGCAGAAGTAGCAGTGGATTTATTCAATGCCATTTTAGTGAAAAGTATGAACTGAGATTTTCTTTTGCTTTTAGAGAGAGAGAATAAAGTTTGCAGAGAGTAAAAGTAAATATTTTTCTGCAAAAATTGTGTTCTAAATGACACAGTAGGATAATTTTAAAACTTGTGGTCTCTCGTCTCAATAAGATGTAGACACGTGTAAAGTTATTTAATCTCAGCCATGAATAGTTTTAACTGCGGACGCGAGTTTTGTGTAAGAGAGAGAAGTTACATTTGGTAGCTCCCATACATAAGATTTGATATCCGAGTTAAAGTTTTAAAATTTTTGAGATTTTCAGAGTGTAACACATGCGCCTGATGGTACACTGACACGTACACAGACACGTGCTATCTTTGAACCGTTATTTTGAAAAGTTTTTGATTACCTGCCAGTTTGATGTGATGGAAGCGTGTGAATAGAGTACACAATAGACTGTTGAGTCTATCCACTACTTCAAGAAGCGTGTAAAATTTATGCATGAGTTTTATAAACAATTTTATATTAAGTGCTGAATGGAGTACGTTCAACGCTTAACAAGTACTACTTATTGTAACTGTTGTAATATTTAAGTTGACGCTTGAGATCAAAACCTTTTTATGTTTGAGCGTCAACATATTATGCACAAATAATACTGAGCGTTGATGATCATGCATATGAAAGTTTTTGATCATTGACGCTTTCAGTCAGGCTCAAGTACAATTTTAAGGTTCCCCCTAAATTTGTTAACTTGCAACAACTTTTCAAAGATCTTGTGGACATAAATAAAGTGGATTCCCCCTAAATTATATGTCTAATAAAATATGATGCATAATGATTAAGCATTTAAATCGATCTTACCTAATTCACTTCTCAAAGTAAGAAAACGTTGCTCATTGAACGCTTTGGTGAAGATATCTGCCAATTGTTTGTCAGTTCCGATAAAGTGCATGGAGACTTCTTTCTTTTGAACATTGTCACGAAGAAAATGGTATCTAATGTCAATATGTTTAGTTTTGGAGTGAAGAACAAGGTTCTGAGTCATGGCTAGAGCTCTTTGGTTATCACAATGAATAGGGGTTGGACCTAGGATTATGCCATAATCTCTAAATTGTTGCCTCATCCATAACACTTGTGCACAACAACTTCCTGCAGCTACATACTCAGCTTCAGCTGTAGAGGTAGCTATCCATTGTTGTTTCTTACTATGCCATGAAACTAACCTATCACCTAAAATTGACACCTACCACTAGTACTGTAACGCCCTCAAATTTAATCCTAAAGAATCCAACACGAAAGCGTCAACACGCCCTCAATTTAATCCTAAAGAATCCAACACGAAAGCGTTATCCTATCCTTACAGAAGTACAAACCAAATTCTGGACACAATTAAACAATTCATCTTATCGGGTCACAACCCCAATACATCAACTAAATAGCTATGCGAACTTAATATACATGAGTCAATCTACATCATTCACCTCTAGGATAGTCCGAGTTTATACTCCGATCCTTCAAGCTAGTTTCACTTCTCGACTTGCCTATAACTGGAAGGAAGAAAGTGAAGTACATAAGCAAAGGCTTAGTGAGCGCCAGTGTACGTGTGAAAGGTGCTTAAAATAGTTTTTAGACCCCAAAGTGATAAATTAATAAGGTGAAAACAATAATAGTTTCTATTTTTCAAACGCTCATTAAAAAGGCGAGTAAGAATGATATTTGCATTCAAGCAGTAGCTGGTATGACACCAGGATCTTAGTATACATACGATAAAGTTTTAAAACATGCATTTTTAAAAGTGTGCAGTCAATGTAAGTACCACGTACAAGACTCAATGCAAGTATCATGTACAAGACTCAATACAAGTATCATGTACAAGACTCAATGCAAGTATCATGTACCAGACTCAATGCAAGTATCATGTACAAGACATGTTTAAGTAACACGTACACGTCACGCTTAAGCAGTAGGGGGCCATGTTAGCAATACTATCGCGTCCGATGATTTACCCATAGCACTTTGGGTCCCTCTGCTTCTTCCTTATCACCCCTGAACATGCGGCTTAAAAGCCATCACCTTATACCTCCCCACGCAGGCTCGCGATGCCCGATTTGGTCATATCCGGAATATGCCACACGATAAATGACCCATGCACCCTCAGAGCACTCCGTCCTAGATGCATGGATCTGGACGTGGATAGCGGGAACTGTTTAAGACCGCAAGCCCATGCTTGACCGGCCGAACCCTGCCCTATCCGTCGCCCGACCTTGGGCCCAACACAACCACGCAAGATGAAACATGTCACAAGAACACCATCACGACAAATGATCATGATACAAGAACCAAATGATGGAGTACTTCCACGAATCCATAAAAACCGATGTTTATTTTGAAATCATGCTTGCAAAATATGCATTTGAAACAAGTATGCAATCATGTATGTCACGAATGATTAAATGAAGCGTTTTGGCTCACGAAGGAATATTGAATCGAGCGAATATTTTTTTTTTCAGAATTTCATTAAAAGAATGTTTTCTTGAAATCATTTTCACAAAACCTGCCTGGAAAATTATTCTCGCAAGATATGTCTTTGATACGTGCCAAGAAATGGTTAATGCAAATTGAGTCCATGATTTGATTTGAAAGTGTTGAAATTCATTTTCATGTGAAGTATTGAAAGCATGATAAAAGTATATAGATATATATACGACGTGCTCCTTCCAGTTTTGAAAGACATATAACTATAATTTTGAGAGGCACTCACTCTACGTCCAAGTTTATACGGCGTTGTCCTCGTTCGTCTCACCGACAACACCTGCTAAGCGAAATTATATCATAAGCTCATTTTCTAACTCGTCTAAAGTCTACCCAGGGTAGTCTATGAGGTCCTAATAACTATACCAACATGCACAACAAGTTACCTTAATGAAAACTAGGCTTAATTTCAATCTTCCCCAAAAGGTCGATAAGAGGCATAAAAACAGATTTGTGCAGTTTTAGTGTATGAATTGTTAAAAATCATAAACTCAATAATTGTGGGTAAAACAATTTCCATAAATGTTCTAAATTTGTTAAAAGACCTTAGATAAATTTTTCAAAGGTAAATGGTCACTTGAAATGTGGCTATTTTACTCAAAACCGAAGTAAAATTGGGTTCAATTTTTACTGGGGCAGTATTACTTTAAAATTCATATAAAATCCGCATATAATCAAATAAGCCCCAATTTTATACACAACCACCCCAATACATATTATTATCCCCTGTAAAAGTTTGAAATCAAAATGAAGTTTGTAAGAACCCCAAATGATGTCTCAAACAAACATTTTGAAATCCCGTAAGGCTTCTGGCAGTCTATACTTAACAATTTCCATAATTCACATTACAACTCCACAAATCGCACAAAATTCCAGAAATATTTTAGATATGCAGTAACATACACAGTAAAAGTTTTGAACTCAAATAACATTTTCTCATTTCGATATAATTCTTCGAAATCAGTAGCAGATTTAAAGACCCAACGTACAATTGCCATGCATGTGTGATTTCTTCATTTAAGCCTTTAGGTTAGTTACTATAAATTGTAAATTTAAGCTTAAAACTCATAGATCTACTCTTCTAATACACATGCAATAACATTTTCAAAGCAAATTAGCTCTACCATAACCTACTAATGTAAGATCAAGGAATTACAAGTTACCTTTAATGCTACCAACAAGTGTGAAGATGGTTGAGGTTGAAACTAATATACTAATTTGTATCTATATATATATATATATATATATATATATATATCTTGAATGGAAGGATGAAGAGAGGTTGAAGATGATGAAAATGGAGAAAGAGCGTTGAAGAGGTATTTTGTAAGGAAAATGATGAAGTTGTGGCATATATATATATATATATATATATTATATATATATATATATATATTATATATATCTATGGTGTGATGGTGGGGTGGTCGGTCAAGCCCACTTTCCACCCCTTTATTTATTATTTTTTTTATTTTTTTTTTAAAGTGAAATGAAAGTGGAATTTACTAATTATTGGTGTATTTGAGCAATTTACTAATTCAACTTCTCTCCTAGTGTCTAGTTAAATTTTGGTTCTATTCCTTTAATCTACATAAGATGTATAATATAATATCCCTCTTGAACATATGTTTAAGATCCTAGATCATGTCCTAATGCTTTAGATAGTAACTAGTCGACTAAAAAAAAAACTCGGGCATCACAAGTACTCTTACGATCTATTTTGCAACCTGCAAAATCTGCATCTGAGTAACCAATTAGTTCAAAAGGGGAGTCAATTGGATACCATAAGCCCACATTTTGTGTGTCTTTTAGGTATTTAAGGATCTTCTTGGCAACAATAAGGTGTGACTCTTTAGGATCAGCTTCATAACATAATATCAGGTCTACTGGCAGTAAGATAAAGAAGTGATCCAATGATACCTCCATAATTAGTGATATCAACCTTCTTCCCACTTTCATCTTTATCTAACTTAAGCGTTTGTCTCATTGGAATTTTTGAATAAGATGCATTTTTCATACCAAATTTCTTAATCATATCACGTGTGTATTTAGCTTGGTTAATAAATATGCCATTAGGGAGTTAATAAATATGCTCATTTCAAATTGTTCTTGCATCATTTTCGAAAATTTCTCACACAGACGCTTGTTAGTAGAACCAAATATGATATCATGAACATAAATTTAGACTGAGAGAACATCTTCATTATTGGTAATTTTGAATAACGTTGTGTCAACACTGCCTTTGGAAAAGCCTTTACCAATACGAAAAATAGAGAGAGTGTCATACCATGCTCGGGGTGCTTGCTTAAGCCTATAAAGTGCTTTGTCTAGCTTGTAAATCATACCCTTACCATGGTTGTTGATGAATCCCAGTGGTTGCTCCACATATACCTCTTCTTGGAGTTTACCATTCAGGAAGGCACTCTTCACATCCATTTGATACACAGTAAACTTGTTGAACGCTGGATACGCTAGAAACATACGGATTGCTTCAAGACGGGCGACAGGATATGTCTCATCAAAATTAATCCCCTCTTCTTGGAAATAACTTTGAGCTACGAGTCTGGCCTTATTCCTTATCACAATGCCATTTTCATCCATCTTGTTTCTATAAACCCATCTAGTTCCAATAACTCCTTGGTGAGTTGGCCTTGGTACTAGCGTCCAAATCTTACTACGCTCAAACTGATTAAGCTCTTCTTGCATTGCTTCAATCCAACTTGGATCGCTTAGCGCTTCATCCACTTTCTTAGGCTCCATTTGAGATAGAAAGCTTGTGAACATTGCCTCGTTAAATGTAGCGGCTCTAGTCCTAACAAGCGCTTCAATATCTCCAATAATCTGTTCAGGTGGATGATCACGCAGCCATAGTCTATCTGGTTGGAAAGGGTAAAGAGGTTGAACAGGTGCTTGACGATCAGACGCTTGACTACCTTCTTGCGTAGGCGCTTCAAGTTCACAGATCCTTGTTTGCTCCTGATGATCACTCTCTTCATGATCATCAGCAGATCTTGCAATGTTATCCGAAATAATCTCACGAGTAATCTTAGGAGGTGGCACTGAGATCTCATCATCGTCGTCACTATCATCATCAATGGTAATCTTAGACGCATGATGACACAGATCTTCAATTCCTACATGATTCATATTAACCTTACTCAGTTCTTGGTTAGCATCATCAAAAACAACATGAATAGATTCCTCAACCTTTGACTTGATCTTGTTTAGGATGCGAAAATTCTTTCCATTCTTGGCATAGCCTAGAAAGATTCCCTCATCCGCTTTAGGATCAAATGTCTTTAGGTTTTGGGATCCATTATTATGGGTAAAACATTTAGAACCAAAGACGTGAAAGTATGAAACATTTGGCTTACGTCCCTTCCATAGTTCATATGAAGTTTTCCCATGCTGTTTGTTGATCATGCAACGGTTTTAAGTGTAACAAGCAGTGTTGATCGCTTCAGCCCAAAACATAGGAGCAAGCTTGGACTCTGCTAACATTGTCCTGGCAGCTTCCTTGAGCATTCTGTTCCGGCGCTCTGTAAAACACTCTGTTGGGGAGTTCTGGGAGCTAAATACTTATGATGTATTCCATTCTCTACACAAAACTTCTCAACAACCTTGTTAGTAAACTCAGTACCGTGATCGCTTCTTATTCTTCCAACCTTAATGTTTTTCAATGTTTGAAGTTATCGAATAAGCGTTGTTAACTTGTCACATGTCTCATCTTTGGATGAAAGAAATCCACCCAAGTAAATCGAGAGGAATCATCTACTATCACCAAAGTATACTTTTTACTGCTTACACTGATCGTTTGAACAGGTCCAAACAGATCCATGTGAAGCAGTTCAAGTATTCTAGAGGTAGATAGATGAGGTTTTCTCTTGAAAGATGATTTGACTTGTTTGCCCATTTGACAAGCGTCACAAAGGCGATCCTTGTGAAATGGTCCTTTTGGTAATCCCTCTACAATATTAGATTTATAAGCTAAGAGATTGTCTTAAAGTTGAGGTGATTCATTTTCTATGCCATAACCAACCCATTTTAGATTCATTTTTAGCAACAAAACATGTTGGGTGTTATCAAGTGTTGAACTCACAATCTACCGAATATACGTTGTTTGTTCGTTTACCTTTCATTTAGTAGACTTAGTCTTAGCGTCATTTATATAGCAACAGTCGCTTCTTAATTGACAATATGACTTCAAAGCCTTTATCACAAAATTGACTTATGCTTAATAATTGTGCTTTAGACCCTCAACATAATAAACATCACTTATCATGATGTTTCCCCTATGCACAGTACATATACCTTTAGTTTTACCTTTGGAGTTGTCACCAAATACAACCTGAGGACCGTTGGCAACTCGATAGTTGATCAATAGATCCTTGGAACCAGTCATGTGCCTTGACGATCCACTATCTAAGTACCAAACAAATGTATCAGCTTTAGCTCTAGGTACCTGCAATCAAAAGGGAAGTTCTATTTCTGTTTAGTACCCATTGTTGCTTGGGTCCTTCACCATTAGTAGAATTGTTAGTTTGAATTAGAACTTTAGGAACTCATATTTGCCTAGTCTTCATTGTAGGAATACTGGCCTTCTTGGATTTCACATTGTGTTGTGTGTGTGTTGGGTGTATAATAATATCCTTGATTATAATAGTAATCATAATCATAGTCATAATCATAATCATCATAGTATCGATAATATGATCTTAACTGCCTTGGATATTGACGCTGGTATTTCCTTGGCGCTGGCTTGGGTTACACTTTTGGTGTTGGATGCTTAACGCTTGATTCACAGTGGTTAGGTTTACTCTTAACCTTTTGAGCGTTTGGATGAACCCATCTTTATGAATCATTTGCCTTTGCCTTTGCCTTACCCTTGCCTGAGTCAGCTTCGGCTTTCTCATTTGGCCTCGTACCATTGTCGCTTGGTTCAACATGTGTTTGACTTAGTGAACCTTCTCCAACAAAGAAAACACCCTTCCCTTTGTTGTTTGCCGTAACATTAGGTTTATTTGGTTGTTTACTGAATTTATTGCATCCTAAACTGGTCTTTTCACACAATAACCTTATTACATCAGTCACATTATCTAGCTTTCTTGATGCTTTAGACAATGATGAGACGAGCTGTTCTGATTTAGCAAGTCTAGCAATCAGCTCAGCTTCTCTCTTGACTATTATATCAAGATCACATTTTAACTGGATTATTTCTTGCAACTCTGTGTTGAGTGTCACTTTATCACTTGTCAGTGATGAAATGATATCAAAGTGATTTTGGTATAATTTGGTGGCATCTTGACAATCATTATAATACTCTCTGACTTTGTCCAGTAATTCTTCATAAGTGTTAACCTCAATGGACGCTTCATCATCTCTGGCCATGAGACAGATAAGCGCTGAGTCATCCACTAGCTCATCATCATCACTACTCTAGCAAACTTCAGGTGCAAATGCTTGTTCTGATTCCGCTAGCAAACTTTGTTGACGAAGGTTGCTCCTGAATTGGTTTCTATCCAAGTAATTCTACCTTGAAGGCTTAGATACGTTTGGATAAGGGCAATTTACCTGGTAGTGCCCTGGTTTCCAACAATTATAACAAAGATTAGTTTTCATCTTTTGTTCATTTGTTAACCTTGCAGTGTGTGGTTTTGAGACCACAGGCGCTGAGAGATTTTGAGTAGACGCTTGGTACTGAATAAGCGCTTGGGGGTGTAGGAACAGAATACTGAGGTGCTTGATACTGTTGTTGTACTGGAGCAAGCGCTTGATACGAACTATGTCCTTGATGCTTAGGACTATTTCTTTTCTTTTCATATCGCAAGAACTTTCTAAATCTATTCAGAAGCGCTAGTTCCTCATCCTCACAGATATCTGAAACCTTTCCCTTATTACCCGATTTACCCTTGATTGATGGTACGAGCGCTCCAGACTCAATTACCGGACTACTCACAACATCACTGGCTGAATTTAACTCAAACTCAAATGACTTAAGTTCTAAAAAGGTGTCTTCTGGACTTAAAAGATCCAACATATTAGATTCTCTCATCGCTGTTGTCTTCATCAAAAATCTACTAGGTAGACTTCTGAAAATCTTAATCACCATTTCTCTGTTTTTCGAATCCATCCCCAACGATGTAAGTTCCGTAACAAGAGCTGTAAATCTTATGTCCAATTGCTCTAGGGTCTCGTTAGTCAACATCTTAAAACCATTAAATTTTTCTTTAGCGAATGAAAGTTTGTTTTCCTTGATTTGTGCTGAACCGCCACAAATTATGGCTAACTTATCCCAAATCTCCTTGGTAGTGTTACAAGCCTTGACCTTGTTGAATAAATTGTCGTTGTCACCAATAGCAGTTTACAAAATGTTTTGTCCACCATTGTCTAGATTAAATCTTCGACACTCATCTGTGGACCATTCCTGCTTAAGCTTCTCAACATAGCCATCTGGAGTCTCTTCTGTGGCTCCAGGCGCTTTCGTGATTATTTTGTAAATCTGAATAGGTCCATCTGAAATGACATCACACATTTCGTCATCACAAGAACACAAATAGGTAAAATCTTTGACCTTCCATGAGTCATAGTTTGACTCAGTCAACTTAGGAACTTTAGAAAATGCCATGAGAAATTTAAAAGTAACTAAATTTTGAAAAAGGATCTAAACAAGCAGTTATGATACCACTAAATTTCAATTTTAACCGCTCTGATACCACTTGTTGGTCCCGATTGGCATATGAAAGGGTCTAGAAGAGGAGGTTGAATAGGCCCTGAAGTCTTTTTCGACTTCAAAATTTCGTATTAAAAAAAAACTGTGTTGGACGCTTGAGAAGAAGGCACTTGACTGGGCGTCTATTTAAGACTATTTTTAGAAAGTTAACTTAGACTTCAAGATTAGAATACTATAACCAAATAGGTTTAAGCGTTCATTTCTTTGATCAGTGTTAACATAGCGGAATTGATTTTAATAGTCTTCTTGTTTGAAAGCTTTTAGCGTCACAAACACTATTCTTCGCTGCCTCACCTTTGATGTTTTTACTTGGTAATTATATGCAATGATAAAGAAAGAAAACAATCAACACAACGCCAATAAACTATTAACCGCCCGAAACAAAGACGAAAGCACAAGAAAGAAACAAAGCAAACTAAACTAAACTAAAAACATGAAAAAGAGCAAGAAACGAGAGCTTGGGTGCCTCCCAAGAAGCGCTAGTTATAGTCGGTATCTCTAGAACTTAAAATTATAGGAATCATAGAGGATCCCGAGAGGGATGGACACTTTGTCCCTTGGTCCGTCAATCCTTATGTAGTGCTTTAACCGTTGAGCGTTTGTCATGAATGTTTGTCCCGTATCTGTTGTGAGTTCATTAACACCCGAGGGGTATATGCAAGATACAAGAAATGGTCCCGACCATCTTGACTCGAGCTTCCCGGGAAAGAGTCGAAGGTGAGAGTTGTATATGACAACCCTCTCGCCCACGTGAAACTCCCGAGGAAGAATGTGCTTGTTATGCCACGTTTTTGTTCATTCCTTGTAAAGTTTAGCATTCTCATAAGCTTGGTGGCGTCATTCCTTGAGCTCATACAATTCGAGAAATCAATTTGTACCTACGAGTGTGGAGTCAAAATTTAGAAACTTAATAGCCCAAAAGGCACGATGCTCAAGCTCAACCGGTAGGTGACATGCTTTTTCAAAAACGAGGCGATACGGGGACATGCCAATTAGGGTTTTAAACGCGATCCTATAAGCCCATAAAGCATCATCTAGCTTTAGAGACCAATCTTTCCTAGATGCATTAACCGTTTTTTCAAGAATGCGTTTAATCTTCCTATTAGACACTTCCACTTGCTCACTCGTTTGAGGGTGGTAGGGAGTCAAAATCTTATGCCTTACCCCATACTTGTTCAATAAGTGTTTGAATTGCTTGTTACAAAAATGGGTGCCCCCGTCACTAACGATAGCTCTAGGGGTTCCAAAACGAGTGAAAATCCTTTTCCTTAAAAATCGAGTAACCACTCGAGCATCGTTAGTGGGTAAAGCCTCGGCTTCAACCCATTTTGAGACGTAAACAACTGCAACAGAATATACTTATGGAATAAGAACTAGGGAAAGGTCCCATGAAATCAATACCCCAAACATCAAATAATTCACATTCAGCATGCTATTTAAGGGCATTTCATGTCTTTTAGAGATATTACCCGTTCGTTGGCACCTAACACAAGATCGGACATACAAAAATGCATCTTGAGAGAGTGTGGGCCAAAAGAAACCTGATTGAAGCACCTTAGCCACTGTTTTAGAAGGCCTAAAAGCCACCTACTTACATGTCATGGCAATGAGCTAAAATCGATGCTATTTCCTCCTCGGGAACACATCTTCGAATGAGGCCATCTGCACAAATCTTAAATAGATATAGTTCATCCCACAAATATTGCTTCACATCAAATAAGAATTTTTTCTTTTTATGGAAAGTAATATCTGGGGGAAGAACTCCCTTGACAAGATAATTAACAAAATTTGCATACCAAGGAGTTGTGTCATCACATATAACAAATAAGTGCTCATCGGGAAACTCTTCTCTAATTGGTGTATCATGCAAGTGTTCGGGATTAGGGGCCTCTATCCTAGACAAATGATCGGCGACTACATTCTCTACTCCTTTCTTATCCTTGATTTCGAGGTCAAATTCTTGAAGTAGTAGAATCCACCTAAGTAGTCTAGGTTTAGCATCCTTTTTGGTAAGCAAGTACTTTAGTGCGGAGTGATCGGTGTACACAATTACTTTGTTCAAAACGAGATAGGCATGGAATTTGTCAAACGCAAACACTATAGCTAGTAACTTTTTTTCCGTGGTTGCATGACTCAATTGTGCATCATTTAGAGTCTTACTAGCATAATAGATGGTTCGAAATACCTTTTCCTTCCGTTGGCCAAGTACCGCACCAACCGCGGTGTCACTTGCATCACACATCAACTCGAAGAGCAAGCTCCAATCGGGAGGCGCCATGATGGGGGCGGATATCAACCGCTCCTTCAAAGCGAGGAATGCCTGCAAACAAGTAGAGTCAAAATGATCAAGACATGTATCGAGAGATGTTTCAAAAATTGAAAAATCGTCCATCAAAATCTCAAGGAATTCCTCAACCATGTATTGAAAAATTGCCATCATGCATCATTGAAAGGTGGCAGTGGCATTGCACAATCCAAATGACATCTTTCTATAAGCAAATGTGCCATAGGGACAAGTGAAAGAGGTTTTCGCTTAGTCCTCGGGGTCTATGACAATTTGATTATAGCCGGAGTATTCATCTAGAAAATAATAAAAATCGTGCCCGGCTAACCTTTTTAGCATTTGGTCAATGAAAGGGAGGGGGAAGTGGTCCTTACGGGTGGTGTCATTTAACTTACGATAATCTATGCACACTCGCCACCCGGTAAGCATACGTGTAGGAATCAATTCATCATTTGTATTTTTAATTACAGTTATGCCCCCTTTCTTTGGAACAACATGCGTAGGACTTATCCATGCACTATCAGAGATAGGGTAGATTATACCAGCGTCGAGTAACTTAATAACCTCTTTCTTGACTACCTCTTGTATTTGTGGGTTAGACCTCCTTTGTGATTGACATGTCGGCTTGGCGGAGTTCTCCATGAGTATTTTGTGTATCCATATAGCTGGGCTAATGCCTTTAATGTCCGAAATTGTCCACCCGAAAGCTTTCTTGTTAGCCCTCAACACCCCCATGAGTTGTTCCTCTTGTTCCCCTGTCAAAGAAGATTAGACGATTAAGGGCAATGTTTTATTATCATTTAAGAAAACATATTTCAAGTGCGAAGGTAACGGTTTAAGCTCAAGGGTAGAGGCCTCTTCAATGGAAGGCCGAGGAGGGGCCGAGAGTGATCTTTCTAGCTTTTCAATCCTCATTGCACGATAAGAAGAATGTTTCTCTAAACTAAGCACGGTTGCCAATTGCCTCTCACTTGCCGAATCAACATCCATGGATTGCCAAAGGCACGTCTCGAGTAGGTCGTCTACCATGTGTGCCTGAAAAGTCTCACTAATCAAAGAGTCAAAGGTATCAACACGTAAACAAGAGTCATAATCAAGTGGATGCTTGAGAACTTTATAAACATCAAACGTGACCTTTTTATCTCCCACATTTAAGGTTAACTTACCATTGGCAATGTCAATTACCGCCTTACCGGTGGCTAGGAATGGTCTTCCTAGGATCAAGGGCACCTCAACATCTTCCTCCATATCAAGGACCACGAAGTCGACCGGAAAATAGAATTTGTCGACTTGGACAATAACATCTTCTATTATCCCCTTCGGCCTCTTGATTGATCTATCGGCAAGTTGGAGGCTCATTGATGTCGACTTGGGATTGCCTAGGCCTAACTTCTTAAAAAGAGAATACGGGAGGAGATTGATACTAACGCCCGAGTCACATAGAAGTTTCTCGAATGTTAAGGGCCCAATGGTGCATAGAATTGTGAGACTCCCGGGATCTTAAAGCTTTGTTGGCACTTTGTTGAGTAGAACGATAGAGCATTCCTCGTTAAGACAAACAGTTTCATTTTCCTCCCACTTTTGCTTGTTAGATAGAATTTCCTTGAAGAACTTAACATAGTTTGACATTTGCAAAATAGCGTCCACAAAAGGAATATTTATCCTTACCTCACGAAGAATAGATAAAATACAGAGAAAGCTCAGATCCATCTCCTTCTTTTTCTTCTTCTCTGCATTTGGGAAGGGAAGACGGATCTCAATAGGAGGAGACAGAGTGGGAATCAAAGGGCTAGGGCCGGAAGAAACAGAAGGTGGCGCCTGGGCACCGTCAAGATGGCGGTCAGGCGCGGATGTGCGAACCGATTTTTCCTGCAGTGTCATGTCTGGTGCCTGGGCATCGTCTGATCCATGCCTAGGCGCGGATGTGCGAATCGAATTTTCAGTGCTGAGTGTCACCAGTGCCTGGGCATGAGGAACTTCGCGCTCGGGCGCGGACATGTGAACAGGAGTACTTTCAACTTGTTTCCCACTTCTCAAAGCAATGCCATGGCACTGTTCTTTCGGGTTCCTTTATGTGTCACTTAGTAGAGTACACGGGCCTCTTCCACTCACCGTGGAGGATATTTGACCCATTTGTGTCCTCATATCCTTCATTTCAATGAACATATCCTTCATCATATTGCGGAGTTCATTGATCGACGTATCCGATTTTCTTATATGATCATCAAGTCGCTGGTCGATTGTGGGAGGTCATGCTTGCCCTTTTCTTTCTACATTAAGATTTCCTTGCCTCGGAGGTGAGTTATTAAAATGAGGCCTCGGGTGTTGGTTGTTGAAATGAGGCTTCGGGGGTTGATAAATGCCCGGTTGTGCGTTTTGTGCGGGGTTTGGCCTCTTTGGGAAGTTTTTAGGTACATGAAAGTTCATTTGGTGCTGGTTATGATTCCCAACAAAATTTACATCTACAACCTCCGGTTCCAGGGCAACCACTTCCTCTAATTCTTTTACACAAGCAACCCTTCGATTTAGTGGAGGAAGCTCATCATCATCTTCGGGGTAAAGTTCATCCTCTCTAGCCATTTGCTCAAGCTTAATCCACACAGTCCTACTATCAAGACTCAAAAGGTCACCACCGGCTCCCGCATTGAGTCGGTGTCGAATCCTAGATCGGACTCCATTATAGAAATGTTGCACTTGCTCGTCTCGGGTATAATTGTGATCAGGGCACTTTCGTAGCATACCCTTGTACCTTGCCCATACGGATGCTAAAGACTCGTTCCTTGTTTGTTTGAACCCTTTGATCTCACTTCTAAGCTCGTTGATTTTTGATGGAGGGAAGAATTTATTGAGAAACTCATCTACTAGATCATCCCATGTTCCAATTGATTGTGGGAGCAATGACTTGTACCAAAGAGTCGCCTCATCTTTCAAAGAGAAGTGAAATAATCGGAGGCGGATGGCATTTAGATCTCGTGGGTTGAATTGCATAGTAGAGATCACATTCTCAAAGTGATCTAGGTGGTCGTGAGAAGAGTCTCTCCAGTCACCATAAAAAGGCTCCACTTGAACCATCCCGAACATATGAGAAGGAATGTGGAAATGTGGAGTAGCAAAGTCTGGGAAGACAACGGGTCCCGGTGTAGTGTGTACCCGGGGAGGTTGATTACCACGAACCGATGGAGGAGGCAGTGGAGGTGCCAGTTGCATAGTTTGGAGTATATTTTGCAACCATTCCCTATTTTCCGGGAGATTCATATCGGGAAAGTTCCCATTCGGATTTGGATTGAAATTGTGAGCCATTTCTCGCGTTCGTCTACTAGCCCGAAGAACACGCTCTATTTCGGGCTTAAAATCGAATAGGGGCTCGTTGGAGGAGCGGGTCATGCACCACAAACCAAACTTATCAATTAACACAAGAAACAAAATTAAACTAATACAAAAATAAAAGAAAAGCAAGAAATAAACAATAACTAAGAATTATGAAAACGTAAACGAAAATCAAAAACTAAAAATAAACAAGTCCCCTGCAACGGCGCCAAAAACTTGACAAGCTAGAAGTTAACGTGCTTGGTAGCAAGTGTACTAGACATGTGTAGTAATAAAAGTGGACTAAAAGTCCAGGTTGTCGAACCACAAGGACTAGGTATTTTAGTTTATGAGTAATAAAAAAAAAGACAAAAGTAAATTGCAATAAAACGAGTAAACAAGCGAAGAACAAAAGAGAAACAAACTATAGATGAAATCTCACGAGTGATAAAACGACTAAGGCACATGCTACAACCTAATCTACTCATCAATATACGTGAGCTACTCTTCGAATTATTAGACTCTTACTGCTTTGGTGGAAAATCCTTAATTAACTATTACCCGATGTCTCGGCTCATAATAATCCTATGATTAATTGACGGTTCTCTAAATATGTCTATCCGAGAATCTAATCAATAACCATGCATTAACGTTCTAGATTTTCCTCGGATAAATCCGGCTAACTACACCCGAAAATCTTTACCTATTTCTAGGGGCAATTCCACATTAGTTTCGGATGATGCGTTGATTTTTGTTACACCCTAACCTATGTTCTTTCGAATGGATTGAATAGGCACAATAGCAAGCATATGGTGATCAAGCATATGATTGTAATAGAAGCACAAAATCAACACACAAAGCATTACGAGAATTAATACGAAAATTCACTTCACATATATTGATTTGTAAAATAGGCCTTCACATGGCCTTAGTACTACAATTTAGCCTCTCATCAAGGCTTTAAGAAAATTTAATACAAACATATACATACTCGTGGAAATAAACATGTAAATGCAAGCAATTAAAACTCCCTCAATAACTTGATGATGGATCCTTGCTTTAGAACTTCAATCCTTAGCTCTTCTCTCTTCCTTGCCCTTCCAATTAGATGAAATGATGGCTCAAAACCCAGAAAATGCCTCCACAAAACCCAGATTTCCAACCCTTCAAATGAGCTGAAAATTTCCATTTATAGCTTCCAAAAATGGTTACAGGGGCGCCTAGGCGCGGGTGGATCGGCGCCTAGGCGCCGCCTACGTGGTAGAGATAACTTGGGAGAAAATTTGAAAGGCGCCCAGGCGTGGGATCACTAGCGCTCGGGCGAAGAAGTTACGACGCCTAGGCGTGGGATCATTGGCGCTCGAGCGAGGAAGTTACGGTGCCTAGGCGTGGGATGTGTAGAGCCTGGGCGTCACACTACGTGGCCTGTTGTGCTCTATCTTTAACAGGCGCCTGGGAGTGGCCTAACTGGCGCCTGGGCGCCGATCTGCGAAGCATCCTTTAGGAAGTCGTTCGATACGCCGTCTTTTGCCCTTTTCTTCGTGCATCATCGCTTAGTGCCTGAATTCACTTAATACACATATTAAAAGTACGAGTGACACAATTCACGCTATTAATGGACCTAAATTGTCAATAAAAGAGCTACAAGCACGTACAAAAATGACTCCTCTCAGACGCTCAGTCAAGCGCCTACTTCTCAAGCGTCCAACACAATTTTTTTAATACGAGATTTTGAAGTCGAAAAAGAATTCAGAGTCTATTCAACCCCCCCCTCCCCCGCTTCTAGACCCTTTCGTATGGCACTTGGGGCCAACACAGATGTAACGGCTCTAGCGCTAGGTACCTGTAATCAAAAGGGAAGTTCTATTTCTATTTAGGTACCCATTGTTCTTGGGTCCTTTAACATTAGTGGCATTGTTAGATTGGATTAGAACTTTAGGAACCCATATTTGCTTAATCTTCATTGCGGGAGGATTAGCCTTCTTGGGTTTCACATTGTGTTGTGTGTGCTTTTTGGGTGTATAATAATATCCTCGATTATAATCATAATCATAATCATAATTATAATCATTATCATAACGATAATATGATCTAGATCGCTATGGATATTGACGCTGGTATTTCCTGGGCGCTGGCTTGGGGTGCACTTTTAGTGCTTGATGCTTAGCGCTTGATTCACAGTGATTAGGTTTATCCTTGGTTTTTTAAGCATTTGGATGAACCTTTCTTTGATGAATCATGTGCCTTTGCCTTACCCTTGTCTGAGTTAGCTTTGATTTTCTGATTTGGCCTCGTACCGTTATCACTTGGTTCATTTTGTGTTTGACTTAGTGAACCTTCTTCAACAAAGAAAACACCCTTTCCTTTGTTGTTCGCCGTAACATTAGATTTGTTTGGTTGTTTACCGAATTTCTTGTATCCTAAACCGGTCTTTTCTCCAATTAATCTTGTTACCTCAGTCACATTGTCTAGCTTTCTTGACGCTTTAGACAATGATGAGACGAGCTGTTCTGATTTAACAAGTCTAGCAATCAGCTCAGCTTCTCTCTTGACTATTATATCAAGATCACTTTTCAACTGGGTTATCTCACTCTCAAGCGATTGGTTCTTCTCATTGCATTGTTGCTGAACTTGCTACTCTGCTTTCAGCATTCCTTTATCACTTGTGAGTGATGAAATGATATCAATGTTGTTTTGATATAATTTGGTGGCATCTTGACAATCATTATAATATTCTTTGACTTTGTCAAGTAATTCATCATATGAAAGAGGAAGAGATAATTCAGTGTTTACCTCAGGAGACACTTCATCATCTCTGGCCATGATACAAATAAGCGCTGAGTCATCCACTGGCTCATCGTCATCACTACTTTCCTCTGAAGACTCCAAATCTTCAGGTGTGGATGCTGGTTCTGATTCCCCTAGAAAACCTTGTTGACGAAGGTTGCTTCAGAATTAGTTTCTATCACGTAATCCTGCCTTAAAGGCTTGGATACATTTGGAATAGGGCAATTTACCTGGTAGTGCCCTGGTTTCCTACCATTATAACAAAGATTAGTTTTCATCTTTTGTTCATTTGTTAGTCTTGCATGGTGTGGTTTTGACACCACTGGAGATGAAAGATTCTATTGATTAGATGCTTGGTACTAAATCGGCACTGACGGAGAAGGTGTAGAATACTAAGGCACTTGATACTGTTGTTATACTGGAGCGAGCGCTTGATATGAACCCTATCCTTGATGCTTAGGACTATTTCCTTTCTTTTCATATCTCAAGAACTTTTTGAATCTATTCAGAAGCGCTAGTTCCTTATCCTCACTGATATCTGAAACCTTTCATTTATTACCCGATTTACCCTTGGTTGATGCTACAAGCGCTCCAGACTAAACTCAAACTCAAATGCTTTGAGCTCTGAAACGGCATCTTCTGGAGTTAGAAGATCCAACATATTCGATTCTCTCATTGCTGTTGTCTTCATCAAGAATCTACTAGGTAGGCTTCTAAAGATTTTAACCACCATTTCTCGGTTTTGTAAATCCATACCTAAAGATGTTAATTCTGTAACAAGAGCTGTAAATCTTCTATCCAATTGCTCTAAAGTCTCATCGGGTAACATCTTAAAGTTGTTGAATTTTTCTTTAGCTATGGACAGCTTATTCTCCTTGATCTAAGCTGAACCACCACAAATTATGGCCAACTTATCCTATATTTCCTTAGTAGTATTACAAGACTTGACTTTGTTGAATAAATTATCATTACCACCAATAGCCGTATATAAAGCGTTAAGACCAACATTGTCCAGATTTGCTCTTCGACGCTCATCAGTGGACCACTCTTGTTTTGGTTTCTCAACATAGCCATCTGGGGTTTCTTCAGTAGCCCCAGGTGCTCTGGTGATTACCTTCAGAATTTGTATTGGTCCATCTGAAATAATATCGCATATTTCGTCATCACATGAGCAAAGATATGTAAAAGCTTTGACCTTCCCGGAATCATAATATGATTCGGTCAACTTGGGAACTTCATAGAATGCCATTAAAAAAAATAAAAGCATCTAGATTTGAAACAAGAATCTAAACAAGCAGTTATGCTTGGAAATTTTGAAATTTTAACTTTAACCGCTCTGATATCACTTGTTGGTCCCAAATGGCACACGAAAGGGTCTTGAAAGGGAGGGGGTTGAATAGACCCTGAAGTCTTTTTCGACTTCAAAAATATTCTTATAGAAATTGGCTGGACGCTTGAAAAATAGGCGCTTGACTGAGCGTCTATTGAAGACTGTTTTAGAAAGTTAACTTAGACCTCAAGATTTGAATACTGTAACCAGATAGGTTTAAGCGTTCAGTTTTTTGATCAGTGTTAACACAACGGAATGATTTTAAAGTCTTCTCGTTTGAAAGCTTTAGCGTCATAGAAAGTGTTTTTAGTTGCTTAGTGTTCAATTGAGTTTTTCTTAACAGATTTATGCAATGATATGACAATATGAAAATTGACTGTAAAGTAAAGAACACAATATTTATAAGGTTCGTTGGGTGGTGTAATCTCAACTACGTCCTTCTTCTCCTTGAACACTTGGAGGCAATCCACTAAAATGATTCTCAAAGAATCACACAGAATCTTCTACAAATTAGGGAGAGATGGATGTTGATGACTTGAGCTCCTTGATAACACAGATTTCTGCTCCAAATAACTTCTATCCACTTGCTTCTTTCACCCAGAAATAATGCAAGTATCCAACTTAGACTTCACACAGACCGCGAGGCTTGGATGGGGTTTTTCTAAAGGTTTGTTTGATTTTGATGAAGTTCAAACAACTTGGTAATATCTCAATAGTAATGTGAGTTTCTTCAAAAAGAATGTTTGAGATATTGTTTGACTGTCTCAAGAATTTTTTTGAGAAAAGCAAAGAGAGTTTTTGCTTGAATATTCTAGCTTTTCTGAGAGTTTAAGGAATGAGACTTCAATGCAACAACAATTTGGCTTGGTATGTGTATGTTGTCTTTGGCTTGTTGTTGAAGTCCTATTTATAGGCAATCTTAGAAAAAGTGTTCGTTTGACACATGCACAGACGCGTGTCTCTCACTTCCGCGAGTGAACAACTTTTGTCCTTTTTCCTGAAATCTTGCTTCACAAAAGTTGGTGCTGCAGTCTATGAAAATTGACAGTCAATGGGGTGGCTTCTCCGTACGTTTGAAAGAGCTTATCAGATTTGATGCTCTTATCAGCATTTAATGCATTTGAAACAAATGCCCGTTGCATTTAGTGATCTGGGAATATTTGCATTAAAATTCTTTCTGGACTTATAAGTAAATTCAGGTGAAATCAGTCACTGATAGATGCTCATTCATCCTTGAATAACTTTTGTCCTATAAGCAACGCTTGATGTAGCTTGTCGATTGGATGCTTCGGAAAACTTCATCTTCATTCAGACTTCAGACGCTTGAATCTTCAGATTTAACTACTGATAAGCTCACTCAGGAATTATCAGACGCTTAACCTAATAATACTTAGCTTAACAATCTAGAATAAAATAAAGCAAAGCCTATAAAGCCTATACAAATTTAATGCTTCAAAGCTTATACATGATTTCTATAAAATCAAACTTACATGTTTTGGGGTCTAACATAAAATCCTAATTGTCATCATCAAAACATCTAACATGAAATTTCCCAACAAAATGCCTTAATCGAAGCATATTTCACCCCAGAAACCTGTTCGTTTATAAGGTGAAATTCAAATGTTAGATTATAGAAGTTAGTGGGAATGAACACGGGTAGTTCACGAGCTTAGAAACCTGTTCGGTTGTGGTTTGGTGAACTATAGGGAAAGGTATTGAAATGTTTATTGGATAAATTGATATTTGATATCACCTCAAATAATTAATGGGCCAGAAACCAGTTAGGTTGCAACCCATTTAGTTAAATGAGGACCTCAATACCCGCTGTGGAATCGATGCCAATGATGATTCCCGATTTTCACATGGGAGTGTGGGATTCAAAAAATGCAGTGGGAGCCAAGATAAATTTTAAGTACTTAATTTTTGTTTGTTAAGTCAAAACAAGTAATCTAATAAATCTGGTTTATTTTTCCAGTTATCTTCTCGTTTATCTCTCTCAATTAAGACAAACTCACTTTCAATTCTACTCGAAAAGAATACCCTGACTGGACCCAAACTGGCTTATAAATTTGAGGATTGTCCTCAATATGGACTCTCTGGGATACGTCTTGGAGGCTGATATCCCGGTAGCTTCTGCTAGAACACGTGCTAATGAGGAAGAGGTCCAAGCCCATGAAAAATGGGTTAAGGATGACCTCCGGGTGAGAGGATACATGGTGGGATCTATGACTAATGATATTCAAAGGTCACATGATAAGATGCCCACTGCAAGAGCTATCCTAGCTCACCTGGTAGAGCTCTATGGAGAGCATAGTCGAACTGCTAGATATCAGATATTGAAAGAGCTCTTCGGAGCCAAGATGAAAGAAATTGAGAAGGTTAGTGATCATGTCCTCAAAATGATTTTGAGGATCGAGAAATTGGAAGCTCTCGAATTCACCATGAACGCCACCCTTCAAACTAACTTAATCTTCCAGTCTCTTCCTGATTCCTTTTCCCAATTTGTGGTTAACTTTAACTGCAATGAGATAAAGTGCAATTTAGCTGGGCTAATGAACAAATTGGTTACTGCACAATCTCAAATGAAACCAAAGGGAAAGGAAACTTCCTTGCTCATCTCTTCTGGACCTAAAAAGTCTAAGTCTAAGAAGAAGAAAAAGAAGAAAAAGTCTGGCGAGCTTGGAGCCCAAGGGGTTGTCAAAAAGGGTAAGGGAAAGACTCAAGGGTTTTACAAGAGAAAAGGGCCTAAGAAAACAGATAGATGTCTCGAATGTGGTGAGCTTGGACACTGGAAGAGGAACTGTCCCAAATTAGGCAAAGGCGTATAAGGTATAAAACTACTTATTTTTTAAACTAATTGTTCTATGACCGGATTTTATACTTTATGGATTCTGGACTTAGGGGCTAGTGCCCATGTATGTCGTTTGGATCAGGATCTACAGAGAAGTAGAAAGCTGGGCGAGAAGAAGTGATGATCAAAGTAGGCAGCGGGGAAAGCGTCGCAGCTACTAGGATTGGATCTACTTCTCTTTATTTGAATTATGGACATTCATTGTTTTTAGATAATGTTTTAGTTTTGCCCAAGGGGCTTAAGAACATTGTATCTATTCCTATCTTAGTTAAAATTGGATATACATTCCGTTTTTCTAAATTAAATTGTGACATTTATTATGGAAATAAATTAGTTGGAATAGAAACAATATTCTTTAGCCCAATGGGCAAAACAAGACAATCATCTAACAATAATAAATGTGCAGAAAATAATCTAATGGAAGTGGTTCCAATGTGTGTCGCTGCTACACTATGACCGCTACCAACATTGATCATCACTTCTCCATGCTCCCACTTCTTACTTCTTTCCAGCTTCTGATTCAAAACACATATGTGAGCACTAGCTCTAGAGTCTAGAATCCACGAAGTAGAAAAATAGTAACAGGACAATTTGTTTCCAAAACATTAATATCCATTCCTAAAGTAATGTCTACTTTTAGCTTGGGACAGTCACGTTTCCAATGTCCCGTCTCACAGCAGTGGAGATACATGTTTGTCTTCTTCGGACCCGTAGTCTTAAACTTCTGAGTTTTTGTAACTCTAGGTTCTCTGATTTTGCCAGCAAGTTCAGTATTATTCGAAATAATAGGAAACTTGAATGCACCCCACCTTTCTTTCATTCGTTGTTGTGCAATCATCAGCTTGCTCATAAGTGCTGAGAGTGGTCCTTCAATGTCATCCATGTCAAAATTGATGACGAAATTTGAGAAGGACCTTGGGAGTGATTGGAGAATAAGGTCCACCTAAAGGTGAAAATCCACGTCGAATTCCATAGACCATAGCCTCTATAACATGGAGATCATCTTCAAAACACGATCTTTAACATCTTCATGCTCCCTCATCTTTGTGTGGAATAGTTCTTTAGACACATTGTATCTGATGAACTTTCTGTGTTCCCCGAACAACTCCTCCAAGTGTAGCATGATTGATTTAAGACTATCCATATTTTCATGCGTTCGACAAAACCATGGCTCTTATTTGATCGGGTCATGTCGGTGAAGAGTTTATAAACATATGGTATTCGTAGTCAAGGTTCATGATGACATGATCATCTTTTTTTCAATTGGGTTACGATTTGGTTCCACGGTGTTGGATAGGTGACAACCTTATCCTTTAGAATCCTCCCATTGCCAATTGAATCGAGCCTAGAGAGTCGCGCTATGTGAAGAAAATGAATATTTTGTTAAGATAAGGGTATTTTGGTAAAATCACATTGGATGTGAATTGACTGACAAAATAGATGGCTTGATTTAATTAAAGATATTTAGTTGGATTAAATAAATTAATTGAATCATATTAATTCATAAGTTAAATTAATTGGAAATTAATTTATAAGTTGAATTATATTAATTGGATTAATGTAATTAATTAATTACCAATTTGATTGGACTTGGATTTAGTTAATTACACATGGGCTAAATGAAAAACAAAGCCCGAAGCCCATCGTCATGGCCTGATTCGGCCGTCCCTCGCTGTATAACCTAAGGGAGTCTTTTACTTGGTATAAGTAATCAGTCAGTGTCAGAACTCTAAACACACAAGTCATTGTTTTAGAATCTGACACTGAGCCAAAATAGCATTAGGAAAGAAAAATCCCTCCCTTTCCATCCACTCTAGCCGCCTGCAATAGTTGTTGAGGAGGATATCGAGTTTTTCTTGGAAAAATTTTCTTTCACGTGATTATCTAGAGGCAGAAGCCCGGGGCTGCTGCTAATAATTCGAGATTCAATAGGCGAAAAAGGTAATTCGATTACTCTTGTCAATTCTCGTCAATGGATCTATATGTTAATATCATAAATATCCCCGAATCGGATTAAAATTTTATTCCTCTAGACCGATTCACAATAGTATTTGGCCAATTTTGGGTCCCCGGTTTGTATCTTCAATTCATAGAATTCTGTATAGGTTATTTCTATGTAATTGTTTTAGTTATAGGCCCAAATGGCAGTTCATGGTGGCATATGAAGTCTTGGAGAATCAAGAAGGTTAGATCTTTGTATAGAGCCCAATCCTTATAATAGATAGGACCCCTCCCCGATCACTCATTAGCTTGAGTTGATCTAGATAGTCCATACATGTGTGTGTTGTTAGAATTGCTAGGCTTATTCTTATGCATTTCCAATTATTGTGCGATAAAGAAATTAAGAGGTGGAAAGTCTATCTTGAAATCTCTTGGACTAAATTAATCCATTCAGTTAAATGTCATTAGATTTATATGAACAAAATCAAAACCTTTATTCTATAAATAGAATCATCAAACGTTTCGTACAAAAAACTTATCTAAGCCCTACTCAATCTAATTCCTCATAGGCATTGAGGGCATACACCTAACAATTTCCCACTTGCACTCAACTCCAATCGCTATGGTATTTGATTCCCATCTTCTTAAGATGTTTATCTAGCACTGCCTGTGATAATGGCTTGGTGAGTGGGTCAGGCACGTTTTCTGGTGAGGCTATTTTCTGCATGGCTATATCAACTCTTCCAACAATTTCTCGCATTATATGATATTTCCTCATCACGTGTTTAGATTTGTTGTGAGACCTTGGTTCTTTAGCTTGTGCAATTGCTCCGTTGTTGTCACACCATAGTGGCAACGACATATTCATGCTAGGAACCACTCCAAGTTCGGCCATGAACTTTCTCATCCAAATAGCTTCTTTGGCTGCCTCAGAGGCGGCCACATATTCCGCCTCCGTTGTGGATTCAGCAGTTGTGCTTTGCTTGGAACTTTTCCATGACACTGCGCCTCCACTCAGTGTGAATGTGTACCTAAAGGTAGATTTAAGGTCATCTGGATTAGATTGGAAATCTAAGTCAGTGTAACCATTCCCTTTCAATTCTCCATTCCCATATATTAGTGGCATATCTTTAGTTCTTCTTAACTACTTTAAGATACACTTCACTGCTGTCCAGTGAGGCTCCCCCGGGTTAGCTTGAAACCCATTGAGCATGCCTACAGCATGTGCCAGATCTGGCCTCGTGCATAACATTGCGTACATGAGACTACCCAGAGCGGATGCATAGGGTATATTCTTCATTTCCATTCTATCCTTGTTCGTTTTTAGGACTCATAGATTTGGAAAAATGAACGCATGTCTCATGGGCCAAAGTCCTCCTCTAGAGTTATGCATTTCACATCTCTTAAGGACTTTCTCTAAGTAGAGCGCTTGGGAGAGACCAATCATTCTATTTGCTCTATCTCTATAAAGGCAAATTCCTATAATGTAGGTCGCTTCTCCCAAGTCATTCATGGAGAATGTACTTGAGAGCCATGTCTTGACCAAAGTCAAAAAGCTTATGTCATTCCTTATAAGTAGTATGTGATCTACGTATAGAACCAGGAATGTCAACTTGCTCTCACTGACCATTTTATAGACACACGGTTCGTCTTCATTCTTGGTGATGTCATATTTCTTGGCTTCTTCATTGAACCTCATATTCCAACTCCGAGTGGCTTGCTTAAGTCCATAAATGGACCGATTAAGTTTGCAAACTTTATGAGAGTCGGCTTCGGATATAAGGCCCCTTGGTTGTTGCATATAAATGTCCTCATCCAAGTGTCCATTTAAGAATGTAGTCTTTACATCCATTTTCTAGACTTCATAGTCTAAGTTTGCAGCTATGTCTTGCAGAATTCTAATAGATTTGATCATGGCTACTGGCGAAAAAGTTTCCTCATAGTCAATGCCCTCCTTTTGACTATAACCTTTTGCCACTAGCTTGGCCTTATAGGTGTCATCCACCTTCGTTGCCTCAAATTCAACTCCTTTTGAGAGAAGAGATACTTAAGGCTTTTGTGGTCAGTATAAATTATGAAGGATGCTCCGTATAGGTAGTGTCTCCATTTCTTTAACGCAAAGATAATGGCAGCTAACTCTAGGTCATGGGTTGGGTAGTTTTGCTCGTAGGGTTTGAGTTTCCGTGATGCGTAAGCAATCACATTACCATTTTGCATCAGCACACATCCAAGTCCGTCCTTCGAGGCATCACTATAAACCACAAAGTTATCAATTCCATCAAGGAGAACTAATACTGGTGCTGTTGTGAGCCTTCTTTTTAATTCTTGGAAGCTAGACTCACATTTCTCATTCCATTCAAACTTAGTTTTCTTCTGAGTCAATCGAGTCAATGGTCCAGCTATTTTCAAAAAATCCTTGACAAATCTACGATAGTACCCTGCCAAGCCTAAGAAACTCCTTATTTCCGTGGCATTCTCAGGCCTTTTCCATTCAACAATCGATTCAATTTTCGAGGGGTCGACACAAATTCCATTACCTGAAATCACATGACCTAAGAAGGCAACCTTAGCTAACCAAAATTCACACTTGCTGAATTTTGCGTAGAGCTTGTTATCTCTCAAGGTTTGCAACACCATCCTTAGGTGTCGTTTATGATCATCTTCGCTCTTAGAATAGACAAGGATGTCATCTATAAATATCACCACAAATTGATCCAGAAAAGGGTGGAATATCCTATGCATAAGATCCATGAAAGCTGCTGGGGCGTTAGTCAATCCAAATGGCATTACTACAAACTCGTAGTGTCCATATCTTGTTTGAAAAGCAGTCTTAGGTACATCCTCCAGACGAATTTTTAGTTGGTAATATCCTTGCTGCAAATCGAGCTTCGAATATATTCTAGCTCCTTGAAGTTGATCAAATAACTCGTCGATTCGTGGAAGAGGGTACTTGTTCTTTATTGTTACATTATTCAACCCACGATAATCGATACATAACCTTAATGATCCGTCCTTCTTCTTCACAAATAACACAGGTGCTCCCCATGGCGAAGTACTAGGTCTAATGAATCCAATCTCCAACAACTTTTGGAGTTGATCTTTCAACTCCTTAAGTTCAATCGGTGCCATCCGGTATGGGTTCTTAGCTATTGGGGCCGTTCCGGGTAAAAGTTCAATAGAGAACTCGATTTCCCTATCTGGTGGTAAGGAAGTTAATGCTTCCGGAAATACATCAAGGAATTCAGACACTACAGGTACTTCTTTAACATTCCCTTTATCATTTGGCTTGTTAATCATGAACGCTAAGTAAGCCTGGCTTCCCTTCCAAAGGGCTTTTCGTGCCCTGAAAGCCGAGATGACTGGTGCTATAGTAGTCCTTGCACTTCCCGTGAATTCTATATCTGGATTACCAGAGTCACGAAGCCTAACAACCTTGGTATGGCAATCCATCTGTGCATGGTGGTAAGACAACCAATCCATTCCTAGAATAATATCATACTCTTGTATAGGTAATATTATAAGATCTGCTAGAAACGATCTCCCACTAATGATGACATCACAAGCTTTGACGACCGAATCAGTCACAACGCTACTACCCATGGGTGTTGTGACTTCTACATAATAGGGTAATAATTCAAAATTTTGATGCAATTTTGGTGCGTGATGAGTGTTAACAAATGAATGTGATGATCCAGGATCAAATAAGACTTTAGCTTGACAACCACAGACAAGAAGCGTACCTTCCACTACATTTGTATCTTCTGGTACCTCTTGTCCTGCTAGAGCGAATGCTCGAGCTTGAACCTTAGGTCTTCCTACATTTCTCCCAGGTCCAACTTGGTTTCCTGTTTGATTTCCTCCTTGAAATGGGCCCCGATTATTCCCATGTGGGGCTATAGAAGGACATTGGTTTGCCTTATGTTGGTCACTCCCACATCTGAGACACCTTCCCAATTTATGCCAGCATTGAGATGGATCATGGGGTCCCTTGTTACAGTAAGTGCAGAGTTTTCGGTGTGATTCTACCGGCTTTGCTTTTCCATTTCCTCCACCATTCCTGTGATTAATTTTTTTGAAACTTCTTTTCTCGCCCATGCATTACGTTCGATGGTGGCGCTCTAAACTACTACTCTGCCCAGTGTGGAGACCAAGACGTTCAGTCCCTTTTTCAATTCTAGCAGCTGCCTTTACTGCTGCCATGTACGAGTCTAGATCGATTGACAACAATCGATCTTGAAGATCATTTCTGAGTCCCCTCACAAACTTGTACAATTTGTCCTCTTCTGTGCTCACTAGATTTGGAGCATACTTAGATAACCGGTGAAATTCAGACTCATATTGGGCTACAGTCAGGCTTCCTTGTTTCAGATGATAAAACTCATCCCTTCTGGCCTCTCGAACCACTTGTGGTATGTATTGGTCCTTAAATTCCTGTGTGAAGTTGACCCAAGTTCTTGGGGTGTCATTTCTGGTCCATTTTTCTTGGACAGTCCTCCACCAGTTTCTGGCTGCAGCTACCAAGCGAAACACCGCAAACGTAATTTGTTGATCTTCAGTGTAGTCTAGTGCAGCAAATATGCTTTCCATCTTCTCGAGCCAGTCTTCCGCTTTAATATCATCAGGTTCGCCCATAAACTCAGGGGGGTTGAATCTTAAGAAGCGTTCCAGTGCCCTATCATGAGTCTCTTGCACTGGCCTTAGGGCCTTGAGGTTGAGCTTGTGCAGCCTGTTGTTGCATAAATAATAGTATCTGTTGCAAAGCTTGTGCAGTCATGTTATCCTCCCCAGCTTGTGGGCCTGCACGAGGAACTTCGTGCGGCAATGGTACCTCTTGACGGAAGTCATGTTGCTCCCCTCGGTTCGCGTCCCTATGATGATCCTGAATAACTCTTCGAGGTCGTCCACGGCCACGTCTCTCTGCCATTCTAAGATAGTACATATATAGCAAAAAAAATTATTCGAGGGCATATATAAAGAAAACTAGGAAGCTAAGATTCGATAGGGTTCGGCATATAACAAATAAATAACTTTATATCTTCTTAATTAACTAGATATCATTTCCAAAAGAAGTTGTTAGGCATAACATTGTTTTCAAAAGTCATCGACCATATACACATCCATTTCCTCAAAAGGTCACACTAAGAACAAAGTTAGCCCTAATAAGCCTAACTACCACGTTAATGATCAAAAGGTCACGCTAACCATCCCTAGGGATCCTACATAATCATCTATGGTAGATACATCACTCTCCTCCTCGGCACCATCCACTACATCATTCCCACCTACCAGCCCGTCCTCATCGACTAACTCCATCTCACCAACTTGAAATTCCTCCTCAGGGTCTTCTTCACCTTCCTCTTGTTGCACCTGCTCCACTGGCGCCGGTGCGCCTGCGTGGTTGCCTCGATCTACACCTATGCCTGGGACAAGTTCTGCAACATCAAGGAGGCGTTCTCTAATATTTGCAAGTCGGTGGGCATTCGCCTCTCTCTCTTCCATATAAGTTTGGTGTTCATTCTCTCTTAATTGCTGAATTTCATGTAGCTGAAATTGTAGCTCCTCAACATGTCCTTGCAATTCAATTATGTTTTCCCCTTGGAGTTGAATATGCTCTTGTTGTTGTTGTACTTGTTGGAACAATGAATCATTGACATCCTGTAATTCACTAACTTCCTCCTCATATGTCGGTATGGTCTCCCCTTGCAATATGTCTATCCGTCCTTCATGTGTCTTTACCTCATCTCGAGCCCTTGTTAACTCTCTCTTTAGGCTAGCCACTTGAGTCCTCGCACTCATTAATTGGACCCGAAGTCGAGAGGCTGACCTCAATGCACAAATCATCTGTGTAAAATATCTCCCCGATCGTCTCTCACTACCTGACCTATGCCGACCAACATAGCGATACCCACTAGAGGATGAAGGTAAACGAGCCATACCTAAAAGTTTTAAGAACAAGGAAACTTAATATGAGCAACGGGTCATGCTAGTAATCAAATCACACACAGAACTTTCAAATATTGATTATTCCTTTCTTGTGGCTCAAAGGTCACCGAGCACGTTGCGGATGGGTTCCATCCCAAACCGAGGATCCTATCCTGGTTTACGCTTAGTGTTATCTTTAACAACCAAGCTCTGATACCACTCTGTAACGCCCGACCTTAAGGTGGCACGATAATAACTTAACGATACGTTCTCTAGGATAAAGGCTAGCAGCGGAATCAAATACACAAAATATCTTCATCGTTTAGCCTAATACAAACCCATACTACATATAAACATCATAGATCATGTCTAACATGTCAAGAAAATTGCTAACGATGGATGTCAAAATAACTATTACAAAAGTTCCCCGAAAGGTATGTCAAGATATTTCCACCCGCTCTTGCCCATGACTGGAAGGAAAAGAAAATACGTAAGCAAAGGCTTAGTGAGTGCCAGTGCTCGTGTGTAAGTTGCTTAAAATGGTTTTTATTGATTTTCGAAGGATCATTGAAATCCTAAATAAGATAAGCAATTTATGATCATGGTAACAAGTAAGCAATAGCTAGTATGAGACAAGGTCTTAGTATATGCACAGTGAGGGGTGTCAAATGTCATGGAAACATGCTTAAAACAATTTCGTTCATGATAAAGCTGGGATGATTGGTGGCATGATATTTAAGTTTGAAAACATGCATTTTAAAAGTGTGCAGTCAATGTAAGTACCACGTCCAAGACTCAATGCAAGTATCATGTACAAAACATGTTTAAGTAACACGTACACGTCACGCTTAAGCAGTAGGGGGCCATGTTCGCAATACCATCGCGTCCGATGATTTACCCATAGCACTTTGGGTCCCTCTGCTTCTTCCTTATCACCCCTGAACACGCGGCTTAACAGCCATCAACTTATACCTCCCCACGCAGGCTCGCGATGCCCGATTTGGTCATATCCGGAATATGCCACACGATAAATGACCCATGCACCCTCAGAGCACTCCGTCCTAGGTGCATGGATCTGGACGTGGATAGCGGGAACTGTTTAAGACCGCAAGCCCATGCTTGACCGGCCGAACCCTGCCCTATCCATCGCCCGACCTTGGGCCCAACACAACCACGCAAGATGAAACATGTCACAAGAACACCATCACGACAAATGATCATGATACAAGAACCAAATGATGGAGTACTTCCACGAATCCATAAAAACCGATGTTTATTTTGAAATCATGCTTGCAAAATATGCATTTGAAACAAGTATGCAATCATGTATGTCACGAATGATTGAATGAAGCATTTTTGCTCATGAAGGAATATTGAATCGAGCGAATATATATATATATATATATATTTTGAATTTCATTAAAAGAATGTTTTCTTGAAATCATTTTCACAAAACCTGCCTGAAAAATTATTCTCGCAAGATATGTCTTTGAAACGTGCCAAGAAATGGTTAATGCAAATTGAGTCCATGATTTGATTTGAAAGTGTTGAAATTCATTTTCATGGAAAGTATTGAAAGCATGATGAAAGTATATAGATATATATATACGACGTGCTCCTTCCAGTTTTAAAAGACATATAACTATAATTTTTGAGAGGCACTCACACTACGTCCAAGCTTATACGGCGTTGTCCTCGTTCGTCTCACCGACAACACCTGCTAAGCGAAATAATATCAGAAGCTCATTTTCTAACTCGTCTAAAGTCTACCCGGGGTAGTCTATGAGGTCCTAATAACTATACCAACATTCACAACAAGTTACCTTAATGAAAACTAGGCTTAATTTCAATCTTCCCCAAAAGGTCGATAAGAGGCATAAAAACAGATTTGTGCAGTTTTAGTGTATGAATTGTTAAAAATCACAAACTCAATAATTGTGGGTAAAGTTTTTTCATAAATGTTCTAAATTTGTTAAAAGACCTTAGATAAATTTTTCAAAGGTAAATGGTCACTTAAAATGTGGCTATTTTACCCAAAACCGAAGTAAAATTGGGTTCAATTGTTTTACTGGGGCAGGATTACTTTAAAATTCATATAAAATCCTAATTTAATCAAATAAGCCCCAATTTTATACACAACAACCCCAATACATATGATTATCCCCAGTAAAATTTTGAAATCAAAATGAAGTTTGTAAGAACCCCAAATGATGTCTCAAACAAACATTTTGAAATCCCGTAAGGCTTCTGGCAGTCTATACTTAACAATTTCCATAATTCACATTACAACTCCAAAAATCTCACAAACTTCCAGACATATTTTCGACATGCAGTAACATACACATTAAAAGTTTTGAACTCAAATAACATTTCCTCATTTCGATATAATTCTTCAAAATCAGTGGCAGATTTAAAGACCCAACTTACAATTGTCATGCATGTGTGATTTCTTCATTTAAGCCTTTAGGTTAGTTAATTACTATAAATTGTAAATTTAAGCTTAAAACTCATAGATCTACTCTTCTAATACACATGCAATAACATTTTCAAAGCAAATTTAGCTTCTACCATTACCTACTAATGTAAGATCAAGGAATTACAAGTTACCTTTAATGCTACCCACAAGTGTGAAGATGGTTGAGGTTGAAGCTAATGTACTAATTTGTATCTATCTATATATAACTTGAATGGAAGGATGAAGAGGGTTGAAGATGACGAAAATGGAGAAGAAGAGTGAAGAGATATTTGTTTGTAAACTAAAATAATGAAACTAAGGCGTAATATATATATATATATATACATGTATGGTGTGATGGTGGTGGTCGGTCAAGCCCACTTTCCACCCCTTTATTTATTAATTTTTTTTTTATTATTATATTTTATTATTATTATTATATTTTTTTTTAAAGTGAAATGAAAGTGGAATTTACTAATTATTGGTGTATTTGGGCAATTTACTAATTCAACTTCTCTCCTAGTGTCTAGTTAAATTTTGGTTCTATTCCTTTAATCTACATAAGATGTATAATATAATATCCCTCTTGAACATATGTGTAAGATCCTAGATCATGTCCTAATGCTTTAGATAGTAACTAGTCGACTAAAAAGAAAACTCGGGTATCACAGTTCTAGTTGCATTAATGCTTCTCCCGATGATTTTTTTCCTTTCTCCTTTTTAGTTTGTGTTTGTACTATTTCAATTGCATTCTCTATGACACTAAACTTGCCCTTTATAATTTCTGCTTTTCTATTAAGTGAGATGAGAAAGTGGATATCATTTGATGTTTGTGAGCTCAATGATCTATAATACTTTGAGTTCTATTTTCGCTAGGAACTTCAGTTTGTCAACATGGCCATTCTTAGCTGCCAACATTCCCCGATTTTTCATGTAATCAGTTGAGCGATATTTCTTTTTCTCAAATCTAGAAAAATAGTCGTAATAAGATAGTTTATTGATTCTTCTTCATTGTTATACTCAATAATCATCTCATACGAAATTTTATTATTAACTTCAGTATCAGTTGGTTCCTCACCGTTCCCAACTCTAAGTAACAACTCACCAAAGTTGGGCCATTTCTAGCATTCATATTCATTGACAAAGTGATACCTATCAGCTCAACAACTTTTTAGGCCACCATACCACTCCGAGTCATCAGCAGGATGTTTACTCCGGGCCTTCAAATTTTCAGCCCATTCATAACGCGACCAACATCCTTGGACCTTCCCCGTTTAAGTCCAACAGCTCGCTTCCACGACCCATTCTTTTCATTTTTCGGGTGTCTTACTTTCAACACTCCAGGCATAAATTTTAGCTATCCATGCCTAACTCTCAGCAGCCGGGGCCCTAGCACTCTCAGTCGATTTACCAATTTCAGCAAAGTCGGCCGACCTTCCTCCCCACTCTTTTTCCATAATGTCTGTCTGACAATCTGAAGAAGGTTAGTACATGAACTCGGGGGTGAGTGCCCACATGACATCGCGCAAAGGTAACCTTTATTCTCTTGTATTGTGTAATTTATTTAAATCAATTATGATTGGTAATGGTGTTGTACTCCCTATCTCCCACGTCAGTCAATATTTTTCTTCATTACCTTATATCCATTTCATCTTCATAACATTTTAGTATTCCTCATATTGTCAAAAATCTTATTTTTGTTCGTCAATTTACTCGTGACATCCAATTGCTCTTTTGAATTTGACCCGTCTAGTTTTTCTGTGAAGGATCTTCAAACGGACGCCTAACTTTGTTGAAGTGAGAGTAGTGGACATATCTATCTCGTCCTTCCTTCCGGTGTCAATCTATCATCCTCAACCGTGAGTCTAGCTGTCGTTTCTCTGCATATCTAGCATCATCGACTTGGTCACTCTGAGGATTCCATCTTCAAGTTTTTAGCATTTAGAAATTTTAATTCTTAAGTGTCTAGAAATTTCTTATTGTTGTGTCATGCTTGTTAGCTAGGCAAGCACCATTGTCTACCTTTTAATAAATTTGTTACTAAAACTTCTTGTAATTTTGAACTTAATCATTCTGATTTATGGATTCTTCTTTAGTTAGTTCTAATGGGTTCTGTTACAATGTTATATTTTTTTGTGGATTTTTTCGATTCTGCTAAATCTGAAGTGTTTAATATTTTTCTCCACTTTTGGGCTACTTTAAAAACCAATTAATTAACTAGGAAATTAAAGATTTTCAATGTGACCATGGCGTGAGTTTGACAATACAAATTTTCATAACGTTTTAAGTTCTAATTGCATTCTTTTTTGCTTCTCTTGCCTGCATATATCTCAACAAAATATCAAAGCGACGATTCAAGCAATCAATAATATTGTTCAAACGCTTCTCTTTCAATCTTAACTATCCCCCTCGTTTTGGGTAGAAGCTCTACATATGATCGTGTATTTTCTTAATCTTCTCCCTACTACAACCCTTTACTATCATACACCTTTTGAGGTGCTTTACAATGTTTTGCCCACGTATACTCATCTTCATGTCCTTGGGTGTCTATACTATCCCAGTCTCTCCACTACTGCCCCTCATAAGTTAGCACCTCAATCCATTTAACGTGTCATGTCAAGTTAATGGGAGGCAGCCCTCACACGTAAAACCTCCCTAATTCCCTCATTTTTTTCTCACATAGTTATTTTTTTTAATTGACTTAATAAATCTTATCACATAATCAACATGAAAAAAGTTGCTGAAGTTTTCAAGAGCTATTCATGTCCTTTTTCTTCTTCAATTATCTACGCAATATTTCTTTTCAAATTAGTTAATTTCCTAATATTTCTTTTCAAATTAGTTAATTTCCTACTTACTTAATCTTCCTTAGAAATAAATACTTACTTCAACAAATTAGCTATTTGACAAGAGTTATCAGTATTAATTAAGAAAATTGGAGATCAAATATCATTTAATACAATACAATATTAGAAATTGCGCATAAATGATTTTTTCTCCTACAAATCTTTATTCATCTCTCTCATAGAAGACAATCACTGTAATTATCCTCTTCATTTGTTAATAAAATTTGCATCTACACTTATGTTTCAATAAAATATATTAAAGTACAATATAATACAACAATATACAGTATTTAAATTTTAAATGTATTTTTTGGAGATAAGTTGTAAGATGTGTGGAAAACATATATAATTAATGTTCTATGCCAAGGACAAAGGAGTCATCCGCATAATTCCAAACTACAAAACTAAATATAAAAAGTAAATACTAATCAACCGAAAAAATCTCATTCTTAGTCATGAAGGGGCAAATCTGAACATCTGGTATGGTCTCTCGCCCGAGTAGGATATTGTGGATTAATTCTACGTCTTAGAGCCCGAAATACTTGATTAACAAGTTGCAAATTGCACGTCCTAGTTAAGCCATCAATTAGAACCTCCATTACCGCATCCTTTTTAAGTATATTGTGAGGTGTAGTGGGTTTGAACAACTGAGCCCGAGGAATTCACCGATCCTTCTAAGTTCCAATATATATATATATATATATACATATATATATATATATATGTGATAAATCAATTACCAATATTTTTAGCCACTGACACTAAATGTTAAAAAGACTTTACATTCAAGAATAAAAGAAAAGGAGTTGTATAATAAAAAAGAGACAATGCGTCGCTCAATCTTAACTATACATCCAGGAAAAACATCATATAATTCATAATTCTGTACATCAAATTCAACATAAATGTCGGCCAAAGTATTAACATAAGAAAATACAAAACCAACCAATGATTAATGTAAATTGGGAGATAAATTTCAACAAATGATTTTAAAAAATATAAAGCTGTCTCATGGTGAAGCAAGGAGAATAGAACTTACATCCCAGTAATGCTTATTGGCAATATCCCGTCCACCTCTGTATTTATGAAACCTAGAAAGAATATCGGGTCGCTTTGTTTTGTTCTCAGCCAATACAAGTGTACTCAGATCGTTGGCAGGCCCTGGAGTTTCTCCATTTGAACTCATTATTTCATCCTTCCATGATCCCATATTTTCTTTCTCCTACATAATTTGGAGCAAGATTATAGGAAAATATGTGGCTTGAATCATTTATATTCTTGTAAATTATTTATGTTCTTATTAAACTCCACCTTGCATATATATTGAACAATGTTAACTATTAATTTCAAATTCATGCACATTCATTTTATAACTATAATCATAACAATTATTTTTTTATTAATATTAATTATTTAATATTGGGTTGTTTTAGTCTTAACAAAAAAGTGTAAATTATGTAAATCATCACAAAACATTCATACTTTTAGAATAGATATAGATATAGATAGATAGATATAGATATAGATATTAATTATTTAATATAGGGTTGTTTTAGCCTTGACAAAAAAGTGTAAATCATGTACATCATCACCAAACATTCATACTTTTACAATAGATATAGATATAGGTATAGATATGCATGGTTCTCTCCAATGTTTTAAAAATTGGACCGGTTATCGAACCGGAAAATCTACCGGTTCAAGGTTCACTGATCAGACCGTGTTCAGACCGTGGTCGGACTGGTGATCTCATAAATATGACATAAATAATTACTAATGTATGAAAATTAGATAAAATAATGATAAAATACATAAATATGCTCCAAAAATAAAAAGGAACAAGTCAATCCTTAAAAATTAAGCATCCACAAATATTTAAATACATAAATATTTAAAATGCATGTTTAAAAATTTGCTAATTTAAGAGCTCTGAATCGCTTGTCAATCCTTATAGATATTTCATCCTCATACGTATTCAACAAAAAAAGATGCAAAATTTGACAAAATATTTACTGCAAGAATTGCAGAAATTGCAACAGCACCGCACTTACAAAGTTGTAATTCTCATTTTGATTGTTACTTATAAGTGTAGAAATGGAGATATTCCCTCTTTACTTTGTAGTTATAATTCTTGAATTTCTTTTAACAAATAATCAAAATATCAAATATAACTAATCAATTTGTGAGAGAGTAAAAGTTAGAGATAGAGATAGAGAGAAAGAAAGAGAACGAAGGAACTCAAGTAAATAAGGAAAAAATGCTTATTTCTGCTCGTTTGCTCGCATAGAAGGAAAAAAGAAGGAACTCACACAAAGGCCAAAACCCACAGCAGACGTGTTTGGTAGAAAATAGGAATTTGACCAACTAATTGAACATATGAAAAATTGTCAGGTTTTTGTGAACCAGTCCCGGTTCGACCGATTCAGAGGTCCAACCGCGAGTCGAACGGTTTTGGCCGGGTTTTAGGCTACACCATTTCTAAGGTTAGAATCCGATTATATTCACAACACATAAGATGGAATTGTTGAGTTAAGCTTCTTCAATAAACTATTCTTCCTTTCTTTGTTGGCTAACTGGCCACTCAACTTCAGGAATAAGTGACGACGTCTAGGGAGTATGCTATATTATTAGGCCATGTATTGTATGTGTATGTGTGTTAATTGTATGTTTCACTTGATAATTTATATCAGGAGAGAATATAACGCTCCTATTATATATTATATCTTTATTTTTTCCATGGTCTTTATTGTTTAATCTATTATGATTATGTGAAAAACATAAAATTCACGATTAGATTCATCTATGAAAATTGATTTAGATGTGGTTCACATCCAAGGTTTAAGAATTTATGGTTTTTCTATTAAAGTAATAGTTTCTCTTCATTATTTATTGATGCTTATTAAGCACAGAAACTAAATATTACGTTTTCTGAATCTATTACATATTTATGGCAAAATAATGTTGCGGAATTTACTATGTGGAATTTGATTTCACTTGAATGGATGGTCATGCACGTACTATTTCTTTTTAGTTGAATGAACTTTTGATTAATGCCTTGCAATGGCGCTATATTTATGTTCAGTTATAGGGATAATGGCCTAAATCGCAAAGTATTGTACATCTGAAAGTGTAATTATTGCTTCATGTTTTCTAATTTATCCAATTAAAGAGCATGTCTCTCTGTGTGTATATATAAATATATATATATATATATATATATATATATATATATATTGTTGGATATTGTGTGTATGAAAAGTGTGTGAACACCACTTCTGCGTATGAAATTCGAACACCATACATATCCGGGATACGAAATATTATTGGATAATATTAATCTACGCCGTGAGTAGATAAGTTTAGCATTTTGAATTTCTCGATTGGGAGTAGTAACGAATGAGAAATTAAGTGTTAAAATGGAGTGTTTGAATGTGGAAATCCCACATTGTATTAAAACCATAAGTTGAATGGGTTTATATACAATTATCTTGAGGTAAAGGGTTGACCCTTTACATCATCTCCCCTTTATGGGTTTTGTAGGGGGAGATGACCTAGTTTTGGTTCGTTTCACCAAACACGCGCGCGTGCGTCGCCGCTGCCGTCCATGGGCCTGGGCTTGAGGTGTGTGTGATGTGGGCTTGGAAACTCATCTTGAGGAGTCAAGTGCTGAAGGCGAGTTAAGTGAGAGTTAAGTCAAGGACTGAACTGAACTTGAGTCAACTAAGTTAAGTACTGAACTCAGCTTGAGCCAAGTGTAGTGACCTCAATTAATCTTTTTGGATAAAGTTTAATTAGATCTCTCTTGAGAAAATCCAACTACTGAAATTGATGAAATGTATTAAAATCGTGGTTTGAATAAAAAGCTAGCCACTTTTCGTTCAATTTTTGAACCAGTTTCTAGAAGAACCGTTTGACTTCTGCAGTCAAACAGTCACATATCTGTAACAAGCAGATTTATTTCTGCTGTTACAGATATATTTTAAAGGCTGGTTTTAACTTGGTTTTAATGCATTGTCTGAATTTCAAGCCTATAAATAGACTCCTCCATAGTCTGATTTTTCACACCAAAATCAAAAAGCATTTCATCTTCTCTAAATCTTCTCTCTAAAAGTTCAAGTTGTTTTTGAGTTCGTTTGAGTTTTTGAATTAGAAGTGGTTTGTAATTCAAAAATTAATCGTTGTATCCTGGGATGCTATTACATAAACCCATACCACCTGTAGCGGGGCAATTTTGCGTTAAGGAAAGAGAGTGTTCTCTCGACTCGATTATTCGTTACGTTCTTACGATTTTTAGTTTGTTCGAGTTCTTAAAGTTCTTGTTCGTTCTTGTTTGGCAGAAGTTTACAACAACAAACTTAACTCAAAATTCTTTGTTGTTCATTTCAGTCAATTCAAATTTCTAAAAATGGCGAATGTTGGTGATGTTGGTGCCCATGATGAGGCTACCCTTGACTTCGGACTTGGCCCGTGGTCTTGGTCTTGGTATTGACGCTGGTTCCGATGGTTTTGGTCCAGGTTTCGGTTCTGGTTCATTTATTCTACCAGTTAATCCTTTTATACCGGCTCAAGCTAAAAAGCTGTCGAAGTTCAGCAGGGCTGACTTCAAGAGGTGGCAGCAAAAGATGCTGTTTTACCTCACTACATTGAACCTAACGAGGTTTTTAAGGGAAGATGCTCCCTATGTCCCGACTGAGTTAACTGATAATCAACTGAGGATGGCATATGATGCCTGGATCAATGGTGATTTCCTTTGCAAGAATTACTTACTCAGTGGATTAGATGATTCGCTTTACAGCGTATATCTATCAGTGAAAACTGCCAAAGACCTCTGGGAGGCACTGGACAGGAAGTATAGAACTGAGAATGCCGGACTAAAGAAGTTCGGTCGTGAAGTTCTTAGACTTCAAAATGGTGGACTCTAGGTCCGTAACGAGCCAAGTCCACGCTTCAGATAATCATACATGAATTTCATGCATAGAATATGGCTTTGAGTGAAACCTTCCAGGTAGCTTCTATTATAGAGAAGTTGTCGCCCTCGTGGAGGGATTTCAAGAACTACCTGAAACATAAGAGGAAGGAGATGAGTCTTGAAGACTTAGTTGTCCGACTCAGAATTGAGGAGGACAATCGAGCTCTGACAAGAAGCCTCCTATGGAGGCGATGGCAAACATCGCTGAAGTTCCGGAGAGTTCTAACCGGAAGCGGAAATTCCAAGGAAAATTCCAAGAAAATTCCCAGAAGAATAAGGCTGCTGGAAAAGGACAGTCAAGGTCAGGAGACCGCTGTCACAACTGTGACAAACCTGGTCATTGGGCTAGAGACTGCAAAGAGCCCAAGAAAAACATGTCTCAAGGGCAAGGTTCTGGTCACAACCAGAACAAAGGCACGAACCAGGTACAAAATGAGGTGCACCTAGCTGTTGATGATGTCCAGGGCATCAACAAGATGATGGATGACCTATCTAATAACCAGGTGTCAATCGATCTGACTGATCTTGATCTCACTGTCGTCGTGTTTGAAGCCAACTTGGTGGACAACCCAAGGGAGTGGTTCATTGACACTAGAGCTACTGGCCATATCTGTTCAGATAGGGGGTTTTCTCGTCCTATATCCTAATTGAAGGACGAAGGCTTTTTATGGGCAATTCGGGCACATCTCCGGTGGTCGGAATGGGGAAAGTTGTGCTGAAGATGACTTCAGGAAAAGAGCTGACGTTGACTGAAGTTCTGCATGTTTCGGAGATTCGTAAGAATTTGGTATCCGATTCAGCTTTGGTCAAGAATAGGTTCAAAATAGTCTTCGAGGCTGATAAGTTTTCTTTAACAAAGAGAGGATTTTATATTGGAAAAGGTTACCTTGAGTAGGGCCTTTTCAAGATGAATGTAATGAATGTAATCCGCTCTATTGTAATTGAAAACGTAAGCAATAAAAGTATTGAAAATTCTATTTATTTGCTTGAGTATTCTAATTTTTGGCACATTAGACTTGGACATGTAAATTATAATACCGTTCAAAGATTAGTTAACTTGAACTTATTACCAACTTTTAAAGTTTAAAATAAACACAAATGCGAAATTTGTGTTGAAGCAAAATTAGTCAAACAGCTGTTTTCTTCTGTGGAAAGAAATACCGCACCTCTAGAACTTATTCACAGTGATATCTGTAATTTGAAGTTTATGCAAACTAGAGGTGGGAAAAAGTATTTCATTACATTCATAGATGATTGCACAAAGTATTATTATGTGTATTTACTCAACAGTAAGATGAAGCGCTTGAGGCGTTTACACATTACAAAACAGAAGTTGAAAATCAACTTGGGAAAAGGATAAAGGCTATCCGTAGTGATAGAGGTGGCGAATACGGAGCACCGTTTGATGAATTTTGTGCAAATTCAGGCATTATACATCAAACAACGGCCCCATATTCACCACAGTCAAACGAAGTAGCGGAGTGCAAGAATCATACTCTTAAGGAGATGATGAATGCGTTGCTGATTAATTCTGGGTTACCTTAGAATTTGTGGGGGGAGGCGATACCCTCTGCCAATTATATCCTTAACAAAATTTCCCATAAAAGTAGGAGTGAGACTCTATACGAACTTTGGAAAGGTCATAATCCTTCATACAAGTACCTCAAAGTGTGAGGGTGTTTGGCTAAGGTAGAAGTACCCAAACCCAAACAGGTGAAAATAGGGCCAAAATCTGTTGATTGCATATTCATTGGTTATGCACTTAATAGTAGCGCCTATCGATTTCTGGTACATAATTCAGAAATCTCAGAGATTCATGAAGGTACTATCATGAAATCTAGAAATGCTTTGTTTTTTGAGGATATCTTTCCAAGTATATGGAAAGAAGTGAAAAAAGTCCTCTTAAAAGAACGCATGATGCTTCTACAAGTAGTTCTAATCCCAGGGATGAAGAATCACGTCGTAGCAAAAGGACAAGAGTTCCAAAATTATATGGTCCCAATTTTGTGTCATACACATTAGAAGGGGAACCAAGGAAAATAAAGGAAGCTATGTCCAATCCAGATGCTCAACTCTGGAAAGAGGCTATCAATAGTGAAATCGAGTCTATTATACACAACCATACCTGGGAGTTGGTTGATCTTCCAAAGAGAGGCAAGCCTTTGGGCTGTAAATGGATTCTGAAAAGAAAGTATAAGACTGATGGAACTATTAAAAAGTACAAGGTCCGTTTGGTAGTCAAAGGATACCGACAAACGGAAGACCTAAATTTCTTCGATACTTATTCTCCGGTAACGAGAATAACATCCATAAGATTACTCATCGATATTGCCGCATTACGTAACCTTGAGATACATCAAATAGATGTTAAAACTTCATTTCTGAATGGTGAATTAGATGAAGAAATATACATGGAACAACCCGAGGGGTATGTTGCTCCTGGACAGGAGAAGAAAGTGTGTGAACTTGTGAAGTCATTATATGGACTTAAACAAGCGCCAAAGCAGTGACATGAAAAATTTGATAACACGATGTTGTCAAATGGTTTCAAAATCAACGAATGTGACAAGTGTGTGTATGTTAGACAAACACATAACGCGTATGTCCTGGTATGTCTATATGTAGACGATATGTTGATTTTGGGTAGTAATCATGAAATTATCATGAATATTAAAGGAATGTTAAAGAAAAACTTTAACATGAAAGATATAGGGTTGGCAGATGTCACATTGGGGATTAAAATCTTAAGGACATCTGAAGGACTAGTCTTATCACAGTCTCATTATATTGAGACAATTTTGGAAAAATTCCTTCCTGGCGATAGAGTACCAGTCAAAACGCATGTGGACTTGAGCGTTCATCTATGCAAGAACCATGGCGAACCCGTATCACAATTAGAATATGCTAGGGTCATTGGGAGTCTAATGTATATCTTGAATTGTACTCACCCTGATCCAGCTTACTCTATGAGCAACTTGAGTAGGTTTACTAGTAATCCTATTTTAGAGCATTGGAATGCCTTAACTAGAGTCCTTAAGTACTTAAAGTATACTAAAGGTTATGGATTACACTACTCAAGATATCCAGCTGTAATTGAAGGATACATCGATGCAAATTGGATATCAGACACTAACAACTCTAAGTCCACGGGTGGGTATGTATTTACGGTCGGTGGAGGAGCGGTGTCGTGGAAATCTTCTAAACAAACTTGCATAGCCCATTCGACAATGGAATCAAAATTCATAGATTTAGACAAAGCTGGTGAAGAAGCTCAATGGCTACGAAAGTTCTAAGAAGATATTCCCTATTGAGAAAAAACCTGTGCCTCCTATTTTAATTCATTGCGACGGTATGTCAGAAATTGGAAGGGCACAAAGTATTATGTATAATGGTAAGTCTAGACATATTCGTCGTAGGCACAATACCATTAAGCAGTTGATCTCTAATGGGATTATTTCCATTGATTATGTGAAATCAAAGGAGAATATTGCAAATCCTTTGACGAAAGGGATTGCCTAGAGATCAAATATATTGCCTATCAAGAGGAATGAGATTAAAACTACAACTTAAGAATGGACACAGCGAAAACCCAACCATGTTGACTGGAGACCCCAAGATCATGGTTCAATGGGACAACTAAGTTGTGAAAATTTAGTGAGGCACTTAAGAGTTTAATAATCTCTAAACCCATTGCCTAGGATAAAGAAGTGCAACCTGCAAATTGTAGCAAAGGTTAAGCTGGGCTTTTAATGATTCCTATACTGTCGGAATGAAGTTGTAACACCCAATATTCTCGGCTCCTAATTTCGTAGAAGTGAAGGTAAACATTACAATCACCGCTAATTAGATTTCGTAAATTATTTGATTGTAGTGATTCGCGTTCGACTAAAAATATTTTTCTACTTGCTTATATAACTATTATTAAATCTATATGTGAAATAGGTTAGTAGTATTTACACCTGGTGGAATAGTTGATGCATTATATCATTTAAGGTGTATATATATATCTATATATATATTCATCTTCATCAATTGATTACTAATAGTAAAATGGGATCATGCCTAACTACATATATATATATATAGGCACAAACACATGCACATGCACACACACACACACATATATATATATATACACGTACCATTCATGCTCTAATAGAGAAAGGAAGATTAGGAGGTGGCAAATTAAGATAATTACATCTCATCTTGCCTAAAAAACGTGGCTTATGGAGGATTAATCTCCATTTCTTTTTTCCCTACCTTTTTGACCAAGACCTCCTTATATACTACAATTCAGCCTTTCAACACTTCATTCATCACCACACCTGAAGAAACTCTGAAAATTAGCACCTATCTCATCTCAAATACATGAAAAGCTGAAGGAGAAGAAAAAAATCCAGTAGGGGAAAGGATCGTCCTTTCTTCTTTCTCTTAAGGTATATGGTAGTTAATCATTGCTTTTGCATGAATATGTTGTAGACTAAATGTAGTTCAAGCTATATATGACCTGGAATTGAGAGTATCATATCATATATATGTATTTTAGTAAACTTCAATGGCATGATGTTCAGCTGTGTTTGGAACTTTCAGTTTCTGAAAGTTACGTTTAAAGCTGTAATGAGGTGCTTAAACTTGTGAGTTTTATTATGATAAATTTTCTGGAATAACTTGATTGTGTTTTAAACATCTATGAAAAATTTGGTAAGGGTTAGAGTTTTGTGGAATTTTCTAAAAATCGTTGAACAAAATCGCCAGTCTGTTCGGCGGAAGTGAAAATTGTTACTGTTTTGAAGATATTTCGTGTACCTGGAAATTTTGGTTTACTCTAAAACTTTTACAGTATCTTGATACATGTGTTATAGAGACTTCATATAAATTTCGGAAGTTTTCAGTAAACAGGGGATTTTACAAAAATATTGGAATATAAGGTGTCTGTTCTGAAACAAATCTGCCGGGACACTCCCGTTTCGTTGATCGAATCCCCAATTTGACAAGGAAATTAAATCTGGAAAAATTATGTAGAATTTTTCAGCATCCTATCTGATATCCTGAAAAATTTGAGAAAGAAATTCCAATCCAAGAATGTGTTAAAAATTGTTGAAAATATTGCGCATGTAAGGGGGCTAGTTTGAACTTAGTTGCCTATATGTTTGGATAGTATGATATAACTCCTGTTGTATGTGATTAGCTTAAAAGTGTATTGTTTTGTGAAAATGATGGTATTTTGAATCACAGGATACTTTCGTGATTCCGAGGCCGAGGCAACGACGCCGGTTTATTATTGTGAGGGTTTCTCTTATTCTTTCAACTTGATCTTGCTTACCATTTTTCGTTCCCTTTTAAATCATAGCCAAGTGTGACCTCATAAAGTTTCATTGATCAGACTCTTATTCTCATCTAAGGTAAGTGTCCAACCGTGTCCCAATTTGTAGTCTATCGTTCTTGTTTTCGCTCGCTCTCGCTCGAATACAAATCAGTGTACATATTCTAGTAGGAAACTCGTTGAAACGATTATTCTTCTTGGCTCTATTCCGTCGGCTAAGGGAGCTAAGTGCTATACGGGACAAAGTGCCACGTGACGGCGGGGGCCACCGCTTGAACCCGTAGGAGCCACCTCTAGAATCCCGAAGTCTGGCATCCATCCGCGATGTGTCATTTTCTTGATATACAGCTTTGATTCGAAAAAGCAGAGTGAAGGGAGCTAAGTGCTATACGGGACAAAGTGCCACGCGACGGCGGGGGCCACCTCTTGAACCCGTAGGAGCCACCACTAGAATCCCGACATCTGGAACACTTCATAGAACATAAAGGTGTGAAGCCTCCTGCTGGTATGGGACAGTGGAAGGTGGATCACGATCACATGATATGATTACAAAAGTACATGGGTTATGTCCTCTGATTCATACGTAACATACTCGATTAATTTAACTTGTGATATGTTATTCTATTCTTTTGCTTGCCATCGTATATGTCCATGTCGTTATTGATTTTCGCTGCAGATTCTATCTCTCCTGATAAGGTAAAGCAAGCCATTAGCCTACCTCACTGGGTCATTCGGACTCACCCCTCCTTCTTTCTTCCTTTTCAGATAAGCTTAGAATGTCGGATACAAATGGAGAAATGAGAAATAAAGGAAGCATTGGTTTGTTTCTATCAAAGGGAGTAATGTTTTGGGATGTACGATTGGGTATGTATATGTTTTGGCTTGGAGATTTGTAATTGATAGGGTTATTGTTTAATTGTGTAAGACTGATGAATAAGGTATTGTTGGTTTAAGTGGAATGAAATTCTTTTAGTTTTAGTAGATGAAGAATTGGTATAGTTCTGACGCTTAGCGCTAGCTCGAGAAAGGACAGTCTCGTGGATCGAGCTAGTGTCGCGGTGTAGCGGGCCACCAGGTGGTCGGTGGGCGTTACAGTTGGTGGTATCAGAGCTTGGGTTAGTACCTGAGCTATACTAGGATAAGATCTTTAGACTTTGGCATGGAGTTGTGATTGGTTGAGCTTAGGAGATGAGTTTTGAAGATGTATTAGATGGGCGACAAGATTAGATATATCAATAGGAGAAGGAAATAAGGGTAATGTTTTTTTACTTGTTCTGAGGTGTTGGACTTTTTAAGGGATGATTTGGTTAGGGTTAACTGAAAATGAAGCGAGTAAGCTCATATCCCTCGAACCTAGTTAAGTTCTCCATCTTCGATACTTGCCAGTCTTGAGACTTTTACTCATGGAAATTGCCTTAACTGTGTTCCAAGCCCTAATCTTGTGGTATCCTTTATAAAACTTAATTCCGTCTTGTTATCATCAACATTTGAAGCATTTTGATGTCCTAAGTAATCATCATCTATCTCAAAAACCTTGCCATGCTTAATGTTTGAATCCTGTTACCATTTTTATGGCAAGACCTTCTGTTTATTCATTTATTCTTAATGATCCTGTTCTCACGTTTGTATTATCTTTAGTCCTGAAACTCCTAATCATTGAATATTTCCTTTTGCTCTTTGTCACCCCTCAAGTCGTAAACTTGATTATAATTGCTATTTTTGGATACCAAATGCCATTGTATATATTTGAGGACTCTTCCATTGAGTTTGAACTTCCTTCAAAACTCTATGTACAGTGCTTTCTTTGAGTGTATACGGATCGCTGACCCTAAGTTGAGAATCCTATTTTCGTCTTTTGAAGCCGGTATTTTTTTTTGCCACTTTGAAATGCCTATTGATTACCAATCTTTACTTTTAATCAAATCATTTTATTGTGAAATTCAATCTTTCTACTTGTTTTTCTGAGAAATATTTAGCTTCTATCTACAACTCCTATTGAATAAACTCTGCTTGAATCTCCTTTCTTTGATACATATTTCAATTGTTTGTGCATATCATGGTAATTGCATCACTACGTTTTCAACTCCTCCTAGTACTTAACGTTATTCTCTTTTATTCTAATATTTCTATCCCAGTCCTTCCGTATTCAACGATTTTAGTTTTTTTTTTTATTCAAAACGCAATTGTACAGTTCAAACTTTACCTCTCTGTGTAAATCTTCTTATATTCGATCTCATTTTAACATTTCAAATTATCCTTCGACTTGTAATTTCAATGACCATCTTTCAGTGATCATAGTAAGAATGTCTATTGCGTCCTCGTCTATTATCCCATATCGCATCCCACTATTATTGACGAAGGTTATAACAATCTTTGAGCTCCAATGTATATTCCTAAACCACAAATCATTGTATATCGTTTTTTTTAGCAGTCCATGCTTGTTGTAAAATATTTTATTCATAATACAAAAAAAAAAAAAAAACTTTGATAGCTTTAGTCCTAGAATTTGGCTTTTGACTATTTAATGTTTGAAATCCACTATCAAATGAGATTCTTCTTTCATTTTCCTTACAAACTATACATTGTTTCAGATGATTCTTGTTGATGAACCCCCTCGTCATTGCTGACTTATATTCATGAAACATTTAAAACTTGATTTGATTGTTGTAAACTTCCTTGTATTCCATCTCTTTCGTTTCGATAGCAAATTTTATTTAATATTTAACCTCTTTGAATACCTCATACTTATTCCTCGGTCATCTCTCTTTCTTCTCTTTCTGAGCCACCTTGTCATCTCGTTCAATATCTTGAAATCCTTGAACATTTTACTTTTTGACTAGAGACACATATATTCTAACTACCTCAAGTGGACACTCAAAAGTCTTGGTTAGATTGTTCACCGTCTTGTTCATGAGCTAACAATATTTTGTACATCTTTCAGTAATTCGACCTAACTATTCCTTATGATTGATTACCTTCAAATTCCACCATAGCCGACTGTCGATAGTGATTCTTAAGCCTAAAGTTTTTTCATAGAATCACTAAATCTTATAACTTCAAACCTAGAGCAATGCATCAAACTCGAGAGTTTGAGCCCGTTTATAAAGTCATTATGTTCGATATTTTTTTTAACAACAAACAACGCCGAGACTATAGAGTGGCGCAGCGGAAGCATGATATAGGGATCTATAATGACATTCACGAAGCAAGATTCATACAGCTGCGCGCACCATATTGATAGAAATACCGAGTGTTGTTCTATTTAGATTATAACGCATGTAAAGGATCATCGTACAAGGATCTTCATAGAGCCCTACAAGCATTGACGGTCAATGACACTAGCAAAGGGTAGGAGCGTCAATCATAGAATCTAAAAATGGATAGAAGTCAGAAAATCTATGTAAGCAAGTATGAAGTGATCAAGAATTCAAGCCTTCGTCAACACTTTAATAGAAGACTTTTCAAGAAGATTGAAACCAGGAAGGTTCAATTGCATCGTCAAAGAACCATTCCAACGATCAAAGTGTATCGTACGAGTGTTTTAGAAGTACAAATGTTTCAGTGAATTTTTCCCGCTTATCAGGTCTATCGTAAGATTCAATTATAGAAATATCACTTGGACTCAACGCACATCATGTACCGACGCGATCTTTATTTGGGATGAAACATGTCATTCCAATAGGAACCCATTCGTAAAACGAATTAGGTGCAATAACTTCGATCAAATAAGAAAGACAAGTCTTGGCTCCTCGAGGAACCACGACTTGGAGATGCTACACGGGAATGAGGAAATTATCCGACTTCATGGGATACCGGTTAGCATCGCCTCCGACAGAGATCTCAAGTTTACATCTAGCCTGTGAAGACGGTTTCAAGAAGACCCAGGTACAAAGTTGAACTTCAGTACCGCCTTTCACCCGCAGACCGATGGACAGTCAGAAAGGGTGATAAGATAAGTGAAGATATGTTAAGGACTTGGGTCTAGACTTTGGAGGGTCTTAGGATACACACCTTCCATTAGTAGAACTTTCCTATAAACAACAGTTACCAGGCCACCATCCAAATGGCACCCTATGAAGCACTTTATGAGCGGAAATGTCAATCCCCGCTCTATTAGGATTTAGATGGTTGGAGAGCAGCATCACAGGATGGACGAGAAGGGCCTTGCGGATGGAAATGATACAAGAAGCCATTGACAAAGTTCAAATCATCAAACAGCGAATGAGTGCAGCTCAGAGTCGTCAAAAGAGCTATGCCGACACACGACGCAAGGACTTAGAATTTCAAGTGGGAGACCAAGTTTTTTATTAAAGTATCACTGCGAAGAGGCGTTAAGAGGATGGGAAAAGGGGGTAAGCTTCAACCTCGATATATAGGACCATTCCAGATCTTGAAGCGTGTTGGGGTAGTAGCGTATGAAGTCAAACTACATAAAAATATTTCCCATATTCATAATGTGTTCCATGTATCACAACTTAAGAAGTACCATCCTGATCCGTCACATGTGATATCTCATGAGGAATTACAACTAGAACCAAATTTGTCGTATGAAGAGATGCCGATACTCATACTGGACTTCAAATATCAAGAATTACGATCTCAGAAAATACCCTTAGTCAAGGTATTGTGGAGAAACAATCAGGTTGAAGAAGCAACTTGGGAGCGAGAAGATGACATGAGAAAAGGATATCCAGATCTCTTTGGGACCTCTCAGAATTTGGGGACCAAATTCTCTTAAGGAGAGGGGAGTTGTAACACCCAATATTCTCGGCTCCTAATTTCGTAGAAGTGAAGGTAAACATTACAATCACCGCTAATTAGAATTCGTAAATTATTTGATTGTAGTGATTCGCGTTCGACTAAAAATATTTTTCTACTTGCTTATATAACTATTATTAAATCTATATGTGAAATAGGTTAGTAGTATTTACACCTGGTGGAATAGTTGATGCATTATATCATTTAAGGTGTATATATATATATTCATCTTCATCAATTGATTACTAATAGTTAAATGGGATCATGCCTAACTACATATATATATATAGGCACAAACACATGCACATGCACACACACACACACACATATATATATATACACGTACCATTCATGCTCTAATAGAGAAAGGAAGATTAGGAGGTGGCAAATTAAGATAATTACATCTCATCTTGCCTAAAAAACGTGGCTTATGGAGGTTTAATCTCCATTTCTTTTTTCCCTACCTTTTTGACCAAGACCTCCTTATATACTACAATTCAGCCTTTCAAAACTTCATTCATCACCACACCTGAAGAAACTCTGAAAATTAGCACCTATCTCATCTCAAATACATGAAAAGCTGAAGGAGAAGAAAAAAATCCAGTAGGGGAAAGGATCGTCCTTTCTTGTTTCTCTTAAGGTATATGGTAGTTAATCATTGCTTTTGCATGAATATGTTGTAGAATAAATGTAGTTCAAGCTATATATGACCTGGAATTGAGAGTATCATATCATATATATGTATTTTAGTAAAACTTCAATGGCATGATGTTCAGCTGTGTTTGGAACTTTCAGTTTCTGAAAGTTACGTTTAAAGCTGTAATGAGGTTCCTAAACTTGTGAGTTTGATTATGATAAATTTTCTGGAATAACTTGATTGTGTTTTAAACATCTATGAAAAGTTTGGTAAGGGTTAGAGTTTTGTGGAATTTTCTAAAAATCGTTGAACAAAATCGCCAGTCTGTTCGGCGGAAGTGAAAATTGTTACTGTTTTGAAGATATTTCGTGTACCTGGAAATTTTGGTTTACTCTAAAACTTTTACAGTATCTTGATAAATGTGTTATAGAGACTTCATATAAATTTCGGAAGTTTTCAGTAAACAGGGGATTTTACAAAAATATTGGAATATAAGGTGTCTGTTCTGAAACAAATCTGCCGGGACACTCCCGTGTCGTTGATCGAATCCCCAATTTGACAAGGAAATTAAATCTGGAAAAATTATGTAGAATTTTTCTGCATCCTTACTGATATCCTGAAAAATTGGAGAAAGAAATTCCAATCCGAGAATGTGTTACAAAATTGTTGAAATATATTGCGCATGTAAGGGGGTTTGTTTGAACTTAATTGCCTAGATGTTGGGATAGAAGGATATAACTTGTTGTATGTGATTAGCTTAAAGTGTATTGTTTTATGAAAATGATGGTATTTTGAATCACAGGATACTTTCGTGATTCCGAGGTCGAGGCAACGACGCCGGTTTATTATTGTGAGGGTTTCTCTTATTCTTTCAACTTGATCTTGCTTACCATTTTTCGTTCCCTTTATCTAATAAATCATAGCCAAGTGTGACCTCATAAAGTTTCATTGATCAGACTTTTATTCTCATCTAAGGTAAGTGTCCAACCGTGTCCCAATTTGTAGCCTATCGTTCTTGTTTCCGCTCGCTCTCGCTCGAATACAAATCAGTGTACATATTCTAGTAGGAAACTCGTTGAAACGATTATTCTTCTTGGCTCTATTCCGTCGGCTAAGGGAGCTAAGTGCTATACGGGACAAAGTGCCACGTGACGGCGGGGGCCACCGCTTGAACCCGTAGGAGCCACCTCTAGAATCCCGAAGTCTGGCATCCATCCGCGATGTGTCATTTTCTTGATATACAGCTTTGATTCGAAAAAACAGAGTGAAGGGAGCTAAGTGCTATACGGGACAAAGTGCCACGCGACGGCGGAGGCCACCTCTTGAACCCGTAGGAGCCACCACTAGAATCCCGACATCTGGAACACTTCATAGAACATAAAGGTGTGAAGCCTCCTGCTGGTATGGGATAGTGGAAGGTGGATCACGATCACATGATATGATTACAAAAGTACATGGGTTATGTCCTCTGATTCATACGTAACATACTCGATTAATTTAACTTGTGATATGTTATTCTATTATTTTGCTTGCCATCGTATATGTCCATGTCGTTATTGATTTTCGCTGCAGATTCTATCTCTCCTGATAAGGTAAAGCAAGCCATTAGCCTACCTCACTGGGTCATTCGGACTCACCCCTCCTTCTTTCTTCCTTTTCAGATAAGCTTAGAATGTCGGATACAAATGGAGAAATGAGAAATAAAGGAAGCATTGGTTTGTTTCTATCAAAGGGAGTATTGTTTTGGGATGTACGATTGGGTATGTATATGTTTTGGCTTGGAGATTTGTAATTGATAGGGTTATTGTTTAATTGTGTAAGACTGATGAATAAGGTATTGTTGGTTTAAGTGGAATGAAATTCTTTTAGTTTTAGTAGATGAAGAATTGGTATAGTTCTGACGCTTAGCGCTAGCTCGAGAAAGGACAGTCTCGTGGATCGAGCTAGTGTCGCGGTGTAGCGGGCCACCAGGTGGTCGGTGGGCGTTAAATACGCGAGTCCATATCTACTATGGTTGTCACTGAATGTAATGAAGTACTGAAAACCTCCGTAGGCCTAATCTTGAAGGGCCCACAAATGTCTGTATGAACTAAGTCCAAAACTTCCTTGGATCTTTCAAAACGTCCGGTGAAGGGTGACCTAGTCATTTTTCCTTTTAGACAAAATTCACATGTTGGATATGGATTAGATCCAAGAGGGCCAATAAGCCCTCGTTTCTCCAACTCGTGAACCTTGAATTCACCTTCAAGTCCAAGTCTAAGTTGCCACATAAGTCTTTGGTTAGTACCATTCCTACTACGCTTCTTAGTCATAGTGTTAACCAGGCAATGGTTTTGAACATTAATATAATACAATCCATTCACTAAAGATGCTAAACCAACATTTTTATTTCTAAAATAAATATCTCAACCATTGTCATTAAAAGTAAACAAGTAACCTTGCCTGACCAATACAGGAATAGAAACAATGTTCTTAAGCCCATTGGGCAAAACGAGGCAATTATCTAAAGTAATAGAATGTTCGGACATTAATATAATAGAAGTGCTTCCAACGTGTGTAGCCGCGACACTGTGCCCGCTTCCCACATTGATCATCACTTCTCTTTCTCCCAGCTTCCTACTTGTTTCCAGATCCTAGTTCAAAACACAGATGTGAGCACTAGCTCCCGAATCTAGAATCCATGAAGTAGGGAATATAGTCATAGAGTAATTAGTTTCAAAAACAAAAGTTCTATACCTGCTTTTCCAGCTTTCAGCTTAGGACAGTTGCGCTTCCAGTGGCCCAGCCCCTTGCAGAGAAGGCATATGTCCCTTTTGTTCTTAGAGCCCTTGGCTTTGAACTTCTGTGCATTTGTGATCTTGGGTCTCTGATTTTTCCATCTAATTCCGTGTATTTGAAAATAATAGGAATTTTCATTGTACCCCATTGGAGAATGAGATCCACTTGAAGGTGGATGTGTATGTAGAAATCCATAGACCTAAGTCTCTCTAACATTGAGATCGTATTCAAAACATGATCCTTTACATCCTCATGCCCTTTCATCTTGACGTTGAATAACTCTTTCGATACAAAGTATATAAGAAACTTATCCCATTCCCCGAACCGTTCCTCTAAGTGCAACATGATTGATTTAGGACTATCCATATTTCATGTGTGCGCTGCAACTCGTTGCACATAGAGCTCAACATATAATCCCTTACCTTACGATCACCAAATACCCAAATCTGAATATGCTATCTTAATTGGATCATCCTCGTCAACCCCAGGTCTCGGTGGTCGATCCAACTCCAACATATATTCAAGAATTTCATCATTGAGGATTGTTTTCAATCCTCTGTTCCATTCAGAGAAGTTTTGTCCATTCAGAATGTTCTTTTCAAGCAAATCCCTGAGTTGGTTAACCATTATAGAGACTAATTATCAAACTGCAGAAAATACCAAGATTATTCAATTAGGTGCTTTATAATGTTTAAAACAAGTAATTATAAAGGTCTTGTACAATTACTTGTCTCCCACTATTTCTCTCAATTATTGTACTCCCACTGCAATAATAAAAAACCTCGTTGGATTAGTTTCATAGTGGATGATTGAGGTCCTCAATGTCTAGATGGGTTGCAACCTTTTTCGATATAGCGTCCATCTAGAAATTGAGGTGGCGCCTACCGCCAGTTAAACCATTTAACGACTCAATCCCTTTGACTCATGAATCACTTAACCGCAACCTTTCTCGATATATAGGTGGTGATTCATCTAAGTCTATTCCCATCAACTCTCATAAGTCTAACAATTTAATCTCACCTTGCAACTTTTTTCGATATATGCGGTGAAATTCGCTTCGACTGAAGGCATCTAATGCACTAAAGAAGATCAAACATATTACCTTTATATATGACCCCCTAATACCGGGATGGTGCTATATACAAGATACAACCATCTCATTCTAAAGTTTGATGGAGAGCCAGGATATCAAATATCCTTTACTTACTTAGTATTATTTGATATAGGGAGATTTAATAACTTGATAGTTATTATATTTCGGGTCTCACTTTGCCCATTAATTTATCAAGCACTATTTATGGAAATGCATAAGAAAGACGCCTAGCAATTTCTAACAACACACACACATATGGGATTTAATCTAGATTGTCTTGAGCCAATGAGTCAATCGGGGAGGGGTTCTAATCTATTACAAAAGAGATCCTTGACTCCGCTCCAAGCTTGCCACTGTCTTCTCTCTTTATTGGTCCTATCTAATATTTTTATTACAATGGTACAATCCTAAGCCCATACGAGGTGTCACCATCACATAATGATAAAAGGAGCATATAATCAAATTAAACACATATGTGATTATTATTAAATCTTATTTAATATTTAATTAAATCAAATTTAATTAATATTAAAAAATAAATCCGATTTATTTTAAATTTTAATGTTAATGGGCCAAGCCCAAACATTTACTTTAATCGAATTAAAGTGAACTTTATCAAATAGAGCCCAACATGGGTGAAATAATTTGAAAGCGAAATTAAACTCTAATCTAAATCTAATTCCAAATTAATTTGGGTCAACCCGATTTAATTTAATCTATAAAATAAAGCAAGTCGAGCTTTATTTGGTCATTTAAATCCAATTTAAATACCATAGATTAAATTTGATGATTAATTTTAAGTGGTTAATAAATCCAATTTTGGCCTTAGAAAAATCCAATTTTTCAAACAAACGAATCAAAATTAAATCTTAATTAAAATCCAATTTTAAATAAAGTAATGAAAATTAAATCCAATTTAATTCTCAATTAAAATCTAATTTTAAAATTGAAAAAGATTTTATGGGGGCTTTTTGTTGGGTTTCGCGTAAAAACTCATAAACCTAGCGGAAGGATTTCAAAAATTTAATAAAAACCCAAAATGTTTCTCTAATTGCATAATTGAATTAAAAAACGCTTTAACGAATAAATCGACTTACCCGTTGAAGCGAGGTGGTAGGAGAATTCAATTATTCTTCAAAACTTTAGATTGATTAACTTCTTGAATTCTTCAATCCTCGTGTTCTTCAAGTCTTGAATTCTTGAAGTTGATTGTAGATGAATCCAACAACGAATCACGTTGCCTCTAAATTATCACGCGCGAAATGATGACGAAAAATTCCCTTCTTTTCTCTATATGGGCGACGGCTATGTGTATAGAGAGGGGAGGATATTTTTCTTTCTTCTATTCTTTGGAGAGTTACAATAGATGTAATTCAATTGTTGTCTCGGTTAAAGTCAAGAGAAGTCTCTTATACCTCAATGACTTATTGACCAAGACAAAACAAAAGAGACCACTTTGATCATCCAACTAGCCCTAATGAGGACGCCCCACATGAGGCCCGGGATTTCTTCTTTTGCTTTGTTAATTAATTCTTTATTCAATTAATTATTTATTTTATCCAATAAATAAATATATTAATTAAATAATAAAATTAATTAGATAAATTAATTCATTAATATATTTCTCTAAGAAATTAATTAATAATTAATCTTATCCTTTTAATTAATTATCTTATCCAATAAGCAATTAATTAATTATTTATTTAACTTATCTAATAAATTAAATCTCTCCAAAGTAAAATAGAAAATCCTTTTCAATTTTTTTCATCATTTCTTTAGCGCGACTCTTTAGGTTCGTTTTATTTGGCAATGAGGGGAAACCAAAGAAAGTGGGTAACACCTAGCCAGTTATGTGGCCCACTTCGTAGCCCAAATGAAATACGAATGAATGGATCATTGTACAACCTTCTAATCGTAAATACCTTATATGTATAAACCCTTTGTTCACGTTCCCCGGTCAAGTGAGAGTCATGGTTATGTCAAACTCACTGGACTTGACCATATGTATAAATTATAATAATACGAGATCATTGAGACTGATTTGGTGCCTAGCAGACTTTGATCTCTATTTATCCATAATTACATTGGGTACATTCTTATTCACTTATGAGAGAACAAATCCCATGTTAGATATCTGCTAAGACTAACACTTGCCCATTGACACGCTAAAAGCTAACGTGCTATAATAGCAAGTGCACTAGTCGTGTGTAGTAATAAAAGTGGACGAGAAGTCCGGATTGTCGAACCACAAGGACTTGAATTCTAGTTTAAGATTTTATAACAACAAAGATCAAAACAATAAAGGTAAAATGAGTGTGAAATGCGTAAGATAAGAACAAGGTTGCACAAATGATTTAAAACAAAATATAAAGGGAGACTAAGGCACATGCTAGGTTCAAATTGATCAATTATACTTATAAAGATTCTCGTTGAAGGATTACGCTTATATTGTTATGGTGAGAGCTCCGAGGGTAGAGAATAACCGATGTCTCGCGTATAAACTCCTATGCTTAGATCGTGATTTCCCAAATATTCCTATCCGGAAATCTAATCACTAAACATGCATTAACTTACTAGAGCTCACTCGATTTGAATCGAACAACTTCACCAGGGAATCTTTACCTATGTCTAGAGCAATTCCTCATTAGTTGCGAGTCATGATGTGAATTTCTTGCACCCTAAGTCAATTTTCTCCCAAAATATTCACCTAGGCATAAGATTCTAACATTAACGTGCTATAATAGCAAGTGCACTAGTCGTGTGTAGTAATAAAAGTGGATGAGAAGTCCGGATTGTCGAACCACAAGGACTTGAATTCTAGTTTAATATTTTATAACAACAAAGATCAAAACAATAAAGGTAAAATGAGTGTGAAATGCGTAAGATAAGAACAAGGTTGCACAAATGATTTAAAACAAAATATAAAGGGAGACTAAGGCACATGCTAGGTTCAAATTGATCAATTATACTTATAAAGATTCTCGTTGAAGGGTTACGCTTATATTGTTATGGTGAGAGCTCCGAGGGTAGAGAATAACCGATGTCTCGCGTATAAACTCCTATGCTTAGATCGTGATTTCCCAAATATTCCTATCCGGAAATCTAACCACTAAACATGCATTAACTTACTAGAGCTCACTCGATTTGAATCGAACAACTTCACCCGGGAATCTTTACCTATGTCTAGGGTAATTCCTCATTAGTTGCGAGTCATGATGTGAATTTCTTGCACCATAAGTCAATTTTCTCCCAAAATATTCACCTAGGCATAAGATTCTAACATATAGTGATCAAGTATATGCAAGATAAGTAGAACATCAATTCACATCACATAACAATATAAGAATAACCTCAACAATCATCTATTATAAACATAAATCACAATTTGGCCTTACATGGCCCTAGTCTTACGAATTTAGTTCATAATTGAAAGCATAAAAGACATAAAAGGATTCATATAAATATTCATAGACATAAATGAAATGAAAAGCTCTTAAAAACTCCCTAAATGGTGAATGATAATGGATCTTGAAGTTGAGCCTTCAATCCCCAAGCTCTTTTCCTTCCTCTAGTTTTCTCCTCTAAGAGTGATGAAGAATGGTGATTAATGGTGGAGAAATCAGATTAGGGACTGCCCTCCTCTCCTCCAAGAATCTGAAATTGATAGTGAATCATGAAGAGTATGGGTTCCCCCTCCTTTTATAGCCAAAATTCCACTAAAGTATGCATTAAGAATTCCCATTAAAGTTCCCCAATGAGAATTCCACCTAAGGTGATGCTTAAAATTGGCTTTTAAGATTTCAACCAGCTAAAAAATGCTAAGCTTTCGGCCCTTAAGAATTCCACCAAGCATAACCATGTGAAAACTTCAACAAAACACATGCATGCTGCCATTTTCTTGCTTTCCAGCGCAGTCTTAGTATTTTCCTCATAAAATTCTCCAAAGATCTCCAAATTGGATGATTCAAGTCCCCATGTTCAGATAAAACATAGATATACAACTTTCCAGAAGGAGATTTTGTCCAATTCGGTCGCTAAGTATACCTAAATTACCTTTCAACATGGAGGTTGTTTCTGATTTGGCGCCCATAAAGTAAATCTACCAAGAAACACACTTATGACAACCCCTCAACACATGTGCTGAATTATGGCCAAACGTGATTCTTACCCATCATATAATGCTAGAATTTAGGCTGAAAAGGAGTAACATTCGGATTATCCATGCCTAGGCATGACTAGGAGGGCGTTGGGGCGTATCCTGGCACATGTACTTCTTTGTTCGGCGCAGCAATCGTATTTCCTTCACAATTATCTCTATAGACCTCCGATTTGGATGTTTCAAGTTCCCATTTGAAGCTAAGACATACATCTAAAAGTTTGTAGAAGGAAACTTTGTCTAAGTCGGTCTCGAAATGTACGGAATTATCGCTTGAATGTGGTAGGAGATGCATAAACCGCCTAGGTGTTGAAAAACATGCTTGAACTTGTTTTGTACATCGTTTTTCTTCCCTTTTCTTCATGTATTCATTATACTGTATTCACTAACACACCGATTAAGACAATGTGACATGATGGAAGCATAGTGAATCCAAAGATAAGAATTCCGGTTGAAAAACCACGTAAAGACTCCTGGCTCATCATCACTACTTTCATCTGATATTCTAAATCCTCTTCAAGTGTGGAGAATGTTCAATTCGCTAGCAAACCTTGTTGATGAAGGTTGCTCCAAAATTGGTTTCTATCCGCATAGTCTTGCCTTGTGGGCTTAGACACATTTGGATAAGGGCAATTTACTTGGTAGTGCCCTAATGAGATTTGTCCAATGGGATTTCTCTTTTCATATCTTAGAAATTTTTTAATTTCTTGACCAATAAAGCCATCTCTTCTTCCTCATTTGATTCTATCACTTTCACCTCACTAATCTCTTTACCCTTGCTTTTGGTGGTAGTGATTAATGCTCCTGATTCAGTCGTTGAAGTCGATGTGTCACTGACTTCACCTAGTTCAAACTCAAATGCCTTTAATTATGAAAATACATGTTCCGGAGTAAGAGTCTCCAATGTCTGTGATTCTCTCATAGCAACAGTCTTAATCAAACACTTGCTTGGAAGACTTCTGAAAATCTTATTGACCATTTCCTTGTTGGTCAACTCTTTGTCTAATGACACCAACTCTGTAATGAACAAAGTAAACCTTGCGTTCAATTGTTCTAGCGTCTCCTTGGTTTACATCTTGAAATGCTCAAATCTTTGCATGGCTATGGAGAGCTTGTTCTCCTTCATTTGTGTTGAACCTTCACATACTATAGCGAACCTATCTCATATTTCTTTGGAAGTCTTACATTGCTTGATCTTGTTGAACAATGCATCATTGTCTCCTAACGCTGAGTAAAGTGCACTTCGTCCAACATTGCCTAGATTTGCTCTTTTCCGATCATTTGGCATCCATTCTAACTTGGGTTTCTCGACATAACTATCTGGAGTAGCCTCAGTTGCTCCAAGGGCTCGAGTTACAACTTTCATAATCGGAATGGGGCCATCTGTAATCATCACACATTTCATTATCGAAAGAGCATAAATAAGCGAATGCTCTAAGTTTCCTAGAATCATAGTTTGACTTTACCAACTTAGGCATTTTGTTAAAAGCCATAATGAAATGTTTTAGAGAGTACTTTAAAGCGACTAAGTTTTTAAAAAAATGGATCTAAACAAGCAGTTACGCTCGGAAATGCTTATCTATCTACTTCAACCGCTCTGATACTACTTTGTGGTCCCAAGTGGCATACGAAAGGGTCTAGCAAGGGGGGGGGGGGTTGAATAGACCCTGCAGTCTTTTTCGACTTCAAAAATTTCGTATCACTTTTAAAGATTAGAACGCTTAGGCAACTGAGCGCTTGGATCAGACGCTTCAGTAAAGATAACTTAGATCGCTTAATCAGGGTTAGCACAGCAAAAATAATTTTAAATCTTTAGCGTTCATTTTGGTTAAATAGTCGCTTGAAAGATTTAGCCTCTCTTTCTCAGAATAGATAAAATAATATAAAACAAGACAATAATGAAAGTAAATGACACAAGATATATAAGGTTCACTGGGTGATGTAATCCCAGCTACGTTCTTCTTCTCCTTTTTCACTTTGAGGGAATTTAATAAGTTGATTATCAAAGAATCACACAGAATCTTCTACAAGGTAGTAAATAGGTGAAATGATCTCGGGCTCCTTGATCACCGATTTCAACACCAATGAAGATCTTCTTCTACAAGCTTCTCTCACTCAAAAATACTGCCTGCAAGAGGTTTCAACAACTTTCTCACTCCGATGAAAGGTTGAGGGTTTTATCACAAGGGTTTGTTTGTTTTTGGAAAGATCAAACAATTTGGAAAATCTCAGTATGAGTTTAGGTTTCTTCTTTGGAAGATGTTTGAGATACTTGTGATTGTGTGGAATGTATGTAAAAAGCTTGAAGAATTTTGGCTATGGAGTTTCTAAGCTTTTTCTTTGATAGAGAATTTCAGCAAAATTTTCTTGTGCGTGTACGTATGTCTCTCTCTTTTAAGGTTTGCTGGAGTGAGGTATTTATAGGCAATTCTTGTGATTATGTCCATTGGACACATGTAGGAGTGTGCCTTTCACGCGGCGTGTAATTCTACCTTTTCTCTGACATTCCTGAAATCCTGCTGGTTCCGATTGGACGGGAGCAGCTTTGAACTTTGAAATTCTGACAATCTAGTCAAAAAGGTGTCTTGTCCACAAGTCATAATACCTTATCACATTTAATGCTCTTATCAGGCATTTAATGCATTTGAATTTATTTCCCGTTGTAGATAAATGTCTATTGAATGATTGCATTTAAGTTCTTCATGATTTGAGGATTTATTTCAGGTGAATCTGATACTGATCGCTAGAGTGCTTTGAGTGCTTAATCCATGTATCCTGAAATAGTCCTTTAGCGTTTGACAGACGCTAAGGATAAAACTTCATCTTCATTTGACTTCAGACGCTGATCTTCAACTTCATATCTAATAGACTCACCTAGAATTCTATTAGAGATTCGGTATCTAATATTTAGTCTAAAATCTATAAAGATAAAAAATTACAAGCCTAACAAAATTACATACTTTCAAACGCCTATACAATTGATCTATGAAACATAAACTTACATTATATTTTGGGGTCTAACATAAAATCCTATCCTGTCATCATCAAAACATCTAACATGAAATTCCTAACAGCCACTGTCCGCCCCATCAATTCTTGCACTTCCTTCTTGGACCTGGGAGGAGTTAGGTCTAAGATAGCTCTGGTTTTCTTGGGTTTTTCTTCAATCCCGCTCTCACTCATCATGAAGCCCAAAAACATTCCTCCCCGTACCTCAAAAGTACATTTGGCATGGTTGAGTTTCAACTTGTAGCGCCTAAGTGCTTTGAAACACTCTTCCAAATCATGTATATGGTCTACCCCCTTTTTGCTTTTGACTAACATGTCATCAATATAAGCTTCCATATTGCTACCCAGCTGTACTTCGAACATTTTATTAACCAGCCTCTAATACGTAGCGCTGCGTTTTTTAACCCAAAAGGCATCACGTTGTAACAGAAGGTCCCTTGGTCAGTGATGAAGCTCATTTTCTCTTGATCCTCGGGTGCCAAGAGAATTTGTTTATACCCTTGCCTTGCATCCGAAAAGGTCAAGAGTTTGCATCCAACGGTGGAATCTATCAAATCATCAATTCGGGGGAAAGGATAGATGTCTTTTAAGCATGCCTTATTTAAATTAGTAAAGTCTATGCACATCCTCCACTTTCCATTTGGTTTTTCCACCGACACAACATTGGCTAGCCACTCGAGGTAGTGCACGACCCTTATTATTTTGCAGCAAACAAGTTCTCTATTTCCTCCTTAGTGGCTATACTTATTTATCTCCCCACGGTCCGCTTGCGTTGTTACACAGAGCGAGCATCAGGATAGACGTTCAAATGATGGGTCATGACCCCGGGGTCAATCCCCTCCATATCTTCCATGCTCCACGAGAACACATCCATATTATCTCTGACAAAGCACACTAAGTCACTTTCATGCCTTATTTAAAATGTCACGTGATTTACCACGTGGGGAGGGAATCCGGCAGAACACACGACAAACTAGGCTGGGGTTTGTATTAGGTATAGACTGCACTCACTATTATGCAAGTTGCCTACGTACCCAATTTGATGGGATTAAGTTAGTTCGTAGTTCAATAGTAGAATTACTCTCAGAAGTTGCAAGTGGATTTTTTCTGAGAGAGTAGATAATAATCGTTCACCAGCTCCTTTGAGATATATATAGGAAGCTGGAAATGCGCTATGGGCCATGGGCTATACCTTAACACCGGCCCATCAGTCTTTTTATTAAACCCAATATTTGACTATTATGCTATTATAATAACCTAATTACTTTTACAGCTTTATTAACATAACGACCCATATTCCTAATGGGCCGTCAGCCCTTTGAGCTTCACTAGTTTATTAACCGCGAACTTGATTCACAGGAAGTGCAGGAGGTGCCTCGGCTCGAGCCGAGGATGAATTAATTATCATAATGCCCCTAGACATTTTGGGTGTACATCAATGGTTAAATATTTTTAGTGATACCATGTGCAACTCTTTCTTCTCATTCCTCCTAACAGTTACTCTGTACATTTAGATAAAAGTTGAAAGACAATCGACTGAAGTCAGACATGTTAGGGAGTTAGCAAAAATTTGAATAATCTAATACATTTTTTAGTTAGGCCATTTACTAGACTACACTGCAAGTCTACAAATGTATAAGAAATTTCAATATAAAATATGGATATGTGTCCAATTCACGCCAATAGTGTTTATATATTAATGGGATAATTGCATAAGGGTCCCGTGTGATATGCGAAACCTGCGCCAAACTCCCCTGTGTTAATTTTTTTGCGAATCACCCCCTTGTGTTATTTTTTATTCTGCATATTCCCCCTTTTTGATTTTTTTTGGTATTTTTTTCCATCATAAATGTTCTATATCCAACCCAAATTAAATTATTTAACTATTATAAACATGTTTGGGGGCAAAAATGCATTTGGATTGACATTTATGATTAAAAAAACACCAAAAAAAACCAAAAAAGGGGGAATATGAGGAATAAAAAATAACACAAGGGGGCGATTCGTAAAAAAAATTAACACAGGGGAGTTTGGCGCAGGTTTCACATATCAGAGGGGGGGTTTTATTCAATTTTCCCTATATTAATTTATGGAAAAATGAGATAATACGTGAATGATAGATAAATCGACAAAGCGTTTGATAGAAGAAAAAACAGTTGTTGTACATTTTAAAGTGAAGCTATAATAAAGACGAGAGTTTAACGTGGTTCGATCAATGAGACCTTCGTCCATGGGGAAGTAAAGTTTTTTTTTCATTCATCCTTCAAGACAAGTATTTATAAAAATTGATGGTCTCGGCTAAATAAGGTAGCTTGATACGAGCTAGTATTCTTCTATAATTACATATGGAAGCTAATATAAAGCTAGTCTCCTTCCTTTTCTACACATGGTAGTTGCAGCTATTCGGGAAGAATTGGAGCCCCTGGATCGAGGCCGATCAGCTTGATATCCTCAACTTGCTATGGTAGGTACCCAATTAATTGAATCTTGTCTCCAACCTTGCTCCATATAGACTTAGCCTTCTTTGCTACTGATCCAGGTCTTGAAAAATTGGCATTGATCCAGGTCTTTCTATTGTGGAAACATGCATATAGCCAGACTAAGCATAGTGAAAAATTAAAATTTTAGTTTTAAGGATTTAAACATATAAGTATTTTAATCCTACAGGCTTATCATATATTATAGGCTTGTGCATCTCTATACTAGTTATCTAAAACCCAAAAAGAAGATCTTACCTTATTCGATTTTTCATAAAAATCAAAGAGTTTCTTCTTTCTTAACGTAAGATCCCTAGCTTTTTCCTCGTTCCTTGAATCAACCGGCTCGTTCTTTCTCTAGTTGAAGATTCAAATTCCTCCACCAAATATCACCATTGTATAGATTCTTGGCTCACTTCAAAGACCCAAGTATTTCTTATCTTAAATTGATCCACACCCCGGATATCCATTTTTTTATGATCTTTAGCTAGGTGGATCTATAAATGCTTATTCTAATTTAAAATATAGTGTATGGGATTAACATTGAAGTAAATAATACTTCTCTAAGTATTTTAGATGAATTCTTGAATTCAAGATCTTGATTAATAATCATACTATATGAGAGAGAGAGAGAGAGAGAGAGAGAGAGAGAGAGGAGGGGGGAACGATTTTTCTATGCAAGAGGAACAAAAACTTTGGCTTGTAATTGCGTGAAATTTTTGTCCAAGACTATTCCTATTTATAGACTAGTTTTTGAAGTACTTTCCCATGTAGAACTCTTCTACATTAATTCTTTTCCTTATAGAAGTAGAAGACTTACTAATTCCTAAGTAGAACTCTTCTACTTTAATTAGTTTCCTTATTGAATTTACTCTATAAGGTAGATTCCTATTTATTAGGAACCTTATCCTTGTCTAATAGGAATCCTGTTCCTATCTTTAAAAGGAATCATTTCTCTCCAAGAAATCTTATTTTCTTCTAAACGAAAATTAATTAAACTCCTTTATTTATTTTTGTTAGGTCTTGAAATTGACTTTTTTTACTATTTTTTTGCCTCATATTTGCCAGGAATTTTTGCTTTGAGTTAATTTTTTTAGTCGTTTTTATCCTTGTTTGTGTATTCTTGCTTCTAAGTCGTTTTAATGCTTTTGTAAGCAATGAACAATGGTTTTGACAAGTTAAAATGTGATTTTTGAATAGATCAAAGAAGGCTAACTAAGAGACCTAAACAAGAACAAGAGAGAGTCCAAACAAATTCTAGTTGAAAAAAACGTGGTGAAAAAATCCGGACAGCAGCTTTGGCTCAGTGGTGCCAAAACTATGGACAGATTCTGCACCATTGTGCAAGCGTGAATTTAGACTTTTTGTTATGGGCTCGGTTTTTAGGATTTTAATTTGGTGTTTTGGTAATTAGAGATCCTTTATAAGGTATATAAGAGAGAATAATCGCAGACATTCATAGAAAGAAAAGATAGAATACGCTACTGAGAGAAAAAGAGTATTGGAAGAGAATAAAGGAATTTCATTGAACATAGGAGAGAGAAATCTTGATTTCTCACCAATCAAAAGCGTTTCTTCTTAGATTTGCTTGCTTCTTCTTCTTCTCTAATTGTATTCTTGAATTTCTCCATTGTTGAACATGAAGATTCTTTATTTTATGCAATTTAATTCTATTTCTTCTTTAAATATGCTTGACTAATTTATTTTTTAAGGTTTAAGATGTAATCTTGTGTATGTTCATAGATAAACACTATGACAGTCTTGTTTTATATATATTAAATGTCTATTATTTATGGTATGCCTCTTTATTGTCATTTAGTTATATTAGTTTAAATAAAGATCACAGGGATTGCATTATGGTTAGGGTAGTGGTCGGGATACCTATGGAATGCTCTCAAAGACTGTAATCCTAAAACGTGCTCCAGGTCATAGAGGTTGTGAGATGTAGGATATAACGGGCCTTGTGAAGACTTGTTCGTGTATGTTACTCTTGTTAGAGATTGATGTGTTCCATTGTCAATGGTCGGTGAGTCAGTACATGCACGAAGATTCATACTTAAAGATGTATGGAATTGAACGACCCTGCAAGGATTCCTCATTAGTTTTGTTGAACATGGAGTGCTTGGATTTCGTAGCGTGAGATTAGTCCTTAGACCTAAGATGTCATTGGGAAGGATTCTATCCACTATGCTTTGATGTGAACATGCACTCCAGGAGAGTCATACGGCGTGTATGTTGGGTATAGTTTAATAGTACAGCAGAATAGATGGCAGTCGTCAAGGGATTCATCCAGGATCAAGTACCCGTCATTTCCTATGTTGTTGTGAGAATCTAAATGATCGTTCAAAGACTTTGATCAAAGCAGTTGTCTTATAAGAGGGATTGGTGGTCCTGTCTTGGAGCACTGGATCATTAGATGTCACAACACAATCATAGTTTTCTAAGGTTATTAGGGTTCCACCGTCACCATACCCTAGGCTATAGACGGGAAACTGATGAAGGGATTTTACTCATATAAAAATCGTAACCTGGGAAGGTTTGCTTTTCATCGTTGACATCTAGGAACTCGTGTGCTAGACATCGATCCATGACCAATAGGTGCTTTGGGTTAATTGGTGAAGTTAATCCAAGGCCTAGTTAATTATTAAGAATAATTAATCTAGCCTATGGGAGGACTTATTGCTAGTTTGTTAATGAGTCTAAGGGGTCACACACTTAACTTAGTGTAGTACCTATTGGCTAGTTAATTATTTGTGAATTAATGGAGAGATTAATTAAATGGTTTTAATTAATAGGGAAAAGGAATATATTAATGGTATTAATTATTAGTCTTATAATTTAATATTGGCATATTAAGTTGGGAAAGTCTAATTAATTAATTTGTGAAAGAAAATATATATATATATATATATATATATGTACACATGCGCGTGTATATGTATGTGTGATATTGGTGGAAAGATTTTATCTTGTTCATTAAGTTCATATATATATATATATATATGTATCTTGTAATATACTTAGTAGATCTATTTTAATTAGTTAGTTACTAATTAATATGGAAATATCTTGTAAATATATTAGTAAAGATATTGGATAGATATGTATATTTGAGATGATCTCAAATATATGAAAATATCTTGTCAATTGGAAAAGTATCCAACTAATTAAGGAAGAGAATGAAAGAGAAAACAAATGAAATATATATACATATATATAAACATACACGCCTCCCATAAGAGAGAGGGAGTAGGCGTGTATGTGTCTGTTTCTATTTGGTGCACTCTATATAAATGTGTATTCCATATTTTGAAAAGATAAGTTGAAGAGATTCAATTCCTCAAAAAGTCTTTCTCTCTAATTCTCTCTGCTTTTTCTTTCTCTCTAATTCTCACGAGCCAAAATTCTATATTCGCTTGGCTAGCACTAGTAGAGATAATCGAGGGTACGAGCTAAAGTGTGGATAAATCTCAGAGGCGCAAAAATTGGGACGCTAAGCTCGTTCAGGATTTTGAAGCAGGGAGTAGTTTAAAAAGAAAGTTGTTGATTAGTTCTTCAAGAGGTAAATACGAGTAAACTTTCTTTTACTTAATTTTTGAATCTGATGGTACCATGTCTACCTAACCCAAATTTGGGGATGTCGGATTTTTTATTAAAATCTATACTTTCCGCTGCGCTGGGATCCCCGGGGTTGTACCGATCCCAACATAATGCTTATAGTTGCTTGATCACCAATAACATGATTTAAGTTAATTTAAGAAGTATCGGGAGATGAACTAAAGTTTTGGTTCAGATATGATAGACATGTTAGAAGTACTTAATAAAGATATTAGTAATTTTGCATGAGGCTAATTAATAATTTTCATAAAAATTATTAGATTCATCTAGATTAGTTGTTGATTATGTGAGTGACAAAACTTAATTTAGTTGGGTACTCATGAAGATCTCAGAAGAGTGTTTATGTAATTAAGGAAAATTGGGTCTTTAAATTATGCAAGAATGATAACTCATTGAAATTCAATAATCCATAGAAATACCTCGATGAAATCTTAATCCCTAGACTTTTCGTTAATTGATTTACCATTTTAATTAATTTTGTTTTAATTAATTTTAATTATTAATACTTTTATTAGTTTAAAAATGTCATCTCTTATAATCGATTGTCTAGCTAATAGGGTAGACTTAGTTTGGTACTTGACAACCTTCCCTGTGGAGACGATGCTTTTTTTACCACTATATTATTTATTCGATTTCGTGTTGTTACAGACGGTTAACAAATTGGCGTCGTTTCTGGGGAGGGCAACAAATAGTCAATACCAATAGTAAGTTGATTCTTATTAGTTCAGACATTTTTCTTTATTTATTTATTTTTGTTTTCGATCTTATTTGTCTCAGCTCTAATTTTAAACTTTTGTTTCAGTTGAATTTTGGTAGATGCAAAAGTGTGCACTGAATGCACCTACTATTGAAATCAATCCAAAACCAGAATGAACCTTTTGAAGAGGCAGACATCAGCAAAGAGAGCAACGTAGAATAGCAGAAAAAATACAAAGGATTGAACCTGCAGTTCCTGCTGAGGTGTACAGATAACTCTCCGGGATTATGCTACGCCAACATATCAGAACCTAACTTCAAGCATAGATGTACCAAATGCCCAGGCCAATACTTTTGAGTTGAAGCCATCTATTATTCAGATGCTACAGAACACTGCTTTTGAGGGAGATATGGAGAGGGAGGATCCTCATTCACATCTGGGGATTGTGTTTGGAAATTTGCAGTACTTTTAAGATGAACGGCGTCGCTGAGGATGCCATTTGCATACGATTCTTTAAAACGAGCCTTCAAAAGATCTCCAAAAGTCTCCTCGATGGTGGTGGTGGATGGCTGGGAGAGATATTTTGGGATAGGAGCTTTTTCCTTTTGTGTTATGCAATTAGGGTTAAGGTTTGTTGTAGCAATTGGAGTTAACTTATAACTCTACTTACTTAAGAAAGAAGTAGGATTCCATCTTTGGACTCCTCTTAGCCGCCCCTAGGGCCCCAAGTGGACAGTCAAGGTGGGCTTTTTGGCCTGGCCAATTTAGTCCACCTTTTAATACATATTTAATTTAATTCCCATTTAAATTCAATACATATTATTAATTAATGTCATTAATTAATATTTCACATAAATAATTTAATTTAATCTAATTAAATTAAATATTTAATTTATTAATTTAACCAATAAATCAATCCGTCCAATTAATTTTATCATTCTAAAAGATTAACACAAAAAGACATCATGTTCGTTTCTTATAGCGCGACTCTTTAGGTTTATCCTAATTAGCAATGGGAGGAATTACCAGAGGATATGAGTGTCACCTAGTCAGTCCCATGGACTCACATCGTAACCCAATTGAGTACAAAATGAATGAATCATCTACAAACCTCTGGACCACAAATACCGTATGTGTATAAGCCCTTCACTGATGTATCCCGATCAAGTGAGAGTCATGGTATATGTCAAACTCACTAAACTTGATATTGTGCATTTAATCATAGCATAATGAAATTACCAAACTACCCTCCATGTCCTACATTAGTTAGTTTCATTGCTTTAGCCAAAGACTTATAATTTCATTTGCCTATGATCGCACAGGATACTTTCTCGTTCACTATCGAGACCGTGAATCCCATCTTGGCGATCACTTCACAAGTGCTACTTGACTCATTGAGATCGCACTTTGAGGTCGGCCACACCAAAGGATGACTTCGGCCTAACTACTCTAGTAACATATTCAACAGTACCAGTACGTTGATCATGAACCCTCAAGTCTAAGGCTCACACATACTATTAAGGTCAATAATCCAATCATTGACAGTCACTGAGTAAATACCCATGTGATCGGATTACTGCGAGCCGTGTTCGAACATATCAATTCCATTGGTACATCTAGGATACATGTTCTCACTATCACATAGTGTTCGACTGGCACTCCTTGTCAGAGCATATGTCATACAAGTCGAATCTTAATGCCCAATTAAGATTCCTTGACTTGCGAACCCTTTTAAGTGATCAGGAGTAAGACTCTCCCCATGCCACTTCTTTATTCCATAAAGGGCAAAGAGTTAACCTTGATACATATGGATTACTTGTTCAATACTTATTAATGCCATGAAGTTTTATAGGAACAGAAGATTAAATGCCTTTATTAAATATAAGTGCGTACAACATAGTTGGATACCCTATACAATCTATTTGTCCTCATTTGCATCTAGTGCATATACCTAACAATCTCCCACTTCAACTTAATGCTAATTTCTTTGGTATCTAATACCCATCTTCTTAAGATGCCGCTCTAACACAGCCTGCACCAATGGCTTAGTGAGTGGGTCAGCCACGTTTTCCGCTGAGGTTATTTTTTGCACAGCAATGTCGCATCTTCCAATGATTTCTCGAATTATGTGATATCTTTTCTCTATGTGTTTGGATTTCTTGTGAGACCTTGGTTCCCTAGCTTGCGCAATGGCTCCATTGTTTTCACACCAAAGTGGCAACGGTAGCTCCACACTAAGAACAACTTGAAGTTCTACCATGAACTTCTTAATCCAAACAACTTTTTTGGCTGCCTCTGAGGCTGACACATATTCAGCTTCAGTGGTCGAATCAGCAGTTATGCTTTGCTCGGAACTCTTTGAAGACACCGCTCCACCGTGCAGAGTGAATATGAACACAGAAATAGATTTGCGGTCAATGATGTCTTATTGGAAATCAGAATCTGCATAACCATCCACTTTCATTTCTCCATGGCCATATTCGAGAATCATATCTTTGGTTCTCCTCAAGTACTTCAAGATAGATTTCACAGCAATCTAATGTTCTTTACCCGGGTTAGCTTGAAACCTACTTACTACGATCACAGCATAGGCAAGATCTGGTCTCATGCATAACAATGTGTACATGAGACTTTCCACTGCTGATGTAAACAGAACTACACTCATCTCTTTTCGATCTTCCTCACTTTGAGGACTCATCTTTTTAGAGAGATGAATTCCATGTCTTATACATAACATTGAATAATTATTTATTCAATTAATAATTTATTTTATCCAGTAAATAAATAAATTAATTAAATAATAAAATTAATTAGAAAAATTAATTCATTAAGATATTTCTCTAAGAAAATAATTAATAATTAATCTTATCCATTTAATTAATTATCTTATCCAATAAGTATTAATTAACTATTTAACTTATCCAATAATTTAAATCTCTCCAAAAATAAAATAGAAAATCCTTTTCAATTTTCTTCATCAATTCTTTAGCGCGGTTCTTTAGGTTCGTTTCCTTTGGCAATGAGAGGAAACCAAAGGAAGTCGGTAACACCTAACCAGTCACGTGGCCCACTTCGTAGCCCAAATGAAATACGAATGAATGGATCATTCCAAAACCTTCCAATCGTAAATGCCATATATGTATAAACCCTTTGTTCACGTTCCCTGGTCAAGTGAGAGTCATGGTTATGTCAAACTCATTGGACTTGACTATATGTACAAATTATAATAATACGAGATCATTGAGATCGATTAAGTCCCTAGCACAATCGTTTCTTTTGCTTTGGCCAAAGATTTTGATATCTATTAATCTATAATCTCATAGGGTACATTCTCATTCACTTTTGAGAGAATAAATCCCATATTCGATATCTGCTAAGACTACCACTTGCCCATCAAGTCCACATTTCAAGGTCGACCCCACCAACGGGTGAAATGGGTCTAACTACTCTAGTGAAAGACTTGACGTCACAAGTCCATCTTCAGCTTGATACTTCAGGTCAAATGTTTACATATACCTATTACGCATAATCAGTTCTATCATTGACAGTCACAGAGTGAAAATCCATGTGACAGAACCGATGCGAGTCGTGTTCGAACATATCAACTCCACTGATTTGCCTACAGTCATAAGCTCCCACCATCACATGGTGTTCAACTAGCACTCCCATGTCAGAGCTAAGATTGTACAAGTATTCGAAGTCCTTATTTTCCCATTAAAGACTTCATATTACTTGCGAACTAGTTTTAGTAATCAAGGTCGATCTCTCTAGTGCCATTCTTTCTATCCCATAGGAAGTAAACGGATCGCACTGAAAACACCGGCAAAGCGTTTTACACAACTTATAGATACAGATAAGAATTAAGTGAATAACTAAATAGTGCCTTTTATTATAAATAATATTTAAGTTCAATACAAGACAGATACCCTACTCATTCTATCCTTTATGGCATCTGAGGACATATTCCTAACAATCTCCCACTCGCACTTAATGCCACTCATTGTGGTATCTAATACCCATCCTTTTGAGGTGATGGTCCAAAGCAGCCTGATGTAGCGGTTTGGTGAACGGGTCAACTACATTGTCAGCTAAGGCTATTTTCGACACTGCTACCTCTCCTCTGCCAACGATCTATGTGATGATGTGAAATTTTCTCTCAATGTGTTTGGACTTGTTATGAGATCTCGGTTTCTTGCCTTGCGCTATTGCTCTATTGTTATCACAATAAAGTGGTAATAGGAGCTGAGCACTAGGGACCGATTCAAGTTCTCCAAGAAACTTTCTAATCCAAACAACCAAATGCTCCTCCTCAATGGTGGAATCAACGGTTGTGCTTTGCTTGGAACTTTTCCAAGACACCGCTCCACCATTGAGAGTAAAAACAAACCCTGAAGTGGATTTTCGGTCATCAACATTAGACTAAAAGTCTGAATCAGATAACCTTCCATCTTCAGGTCACCACCTCCATAGATGAGAATCATATCCTTAGTTCTTTTGAGATACTTTAGGATATTCTTCACAGCTATCCAATGTTTCTTTCTCGGGTTTGCCTGAAATCGATTCACCATGCTCAAAGCATAGGCAACGTCGGGTCTAGTACACAGCATTACATACATTAGGCTACCAACTGCAGAAGCATAGGGCACATTACTCATCTCCTGTCTATCTTCCTCACTTTGAGGACACTTAGACTTGAATAAGTGTACTCAATGGCTCATGGGAAGAAATCCTTTCTTAGAATTATCCATCCTAAATTTCTTTAGGACCTTTTCTAAGTAAAGGGCTTGGGAGAGACCTATCATTCTATTCGTTCTATCTCTGTAGATACGAATTCCTAGAATATATGTCGCTTCTCCCAAGTCTTTCATGGAAAATGTACTCGAAAGCTATTTCTTAACTGTGGTGAGCATTCCTATGTCATTTCCTATAAGCAGAATGTCATCCACTTATAGTACTAAGAACGAGAGTTTACTTCCACTAGTCTTTTTGTAGACACAGGGTTCATCTTCGTTCTTGATGTAGCCATATCCCTTTACTACTTCATCAAAATTAAGATTCCAGCTTCTAGATGCTTGCTTGAGACCGTATATGGACCTCTCAAGTTTACATACTTTATGGATATCGGTCTCGGATACAAAACCTTTGGCTGTTCCATATAGATATCCTCGAGGAATCCATTCAGGAAAGTTGTTTTGACATTCATTTGCCATATCTCATAATCCAAGTATGCAGCTATGGATAACAGTATTCAGATGGACTTTATCATGGCCATGGGTAAAAAGGTTTCTTGATAGTCAATTCTTTCTCTTTGATTATACCCTTTCGCTAAAAGCCTGGCTATAAAGGTGTCAACCTTGCCATCACTACCTATCTTTCTTTTGTAGATCCACGATCCACTTACATCCTATAGGTTTGATACCTTCAGGATGATCTACCAAAGTTTAGACTTGGTTCGATTGCATAGAGTCCTTCTCCGTTTCCATGACTTCTCGCCATCTTCAAGCATCGACATCCACCATCACTTGATCATAGGTACAAGGATCATCTTCATAACCTTCTTGTACTACAGTGGGAAGCTCTGGCTCCCCCTGCAGTAGATACCCATACATCTCAAGTTCATGTGGTATTCTACCAGATCTACTTGGTGGTTGTGCTATTATTGGTTCGGGCCTTGGTTCTTGGACAGCTGTCTCTGAGGGAGTTTCATTTTGTTCTTCTATAACAATTTTCCTACCTTTGTCTCCTTCCAATATGAATTCATCTTCGAGGAAGTGGGCTTGTAGGGCCACGATGATTCTCTAATCATCATGCAGGTGAAACAAAAATCCCATTGAATCTTCAGGATAACCAATGAAACGTCCCAAGAGGGATCTTGTCTCCAAATTCTCCACTTTAGTCTTCTTGACATAAGCGGGACATCCCCAAATCTTAATATGATTAAGACATGGTTTCCTATTATTCCACATCTCATGCGGAGTCTTAAGAACGGGTTTGGAGGGACATTTGTTCAATATATAAGCAGCAGTAAGGAGCATGTGTCGCCACAACGAAATGGGTAAATCAGTGTAACTAAGTATGGACGAACCATGTCCAACAATGTTCGGTTCCTTCGCTCGGCTACTCCATATAGTTGAGGGGTTATTGGCGGTATTAGTTGTAACATTATTTCTTGTTGTCCAAGGAATTCATCAAACTCGGCACTCATATATTCTCCTCCACGATCCATTCGTCGAGTTTTTATATTTTGCCCAGTTTCATTTTATACTAAAGCTTTGAACTCTTTAAACCTTTCAAAGGATTCAGACTTTTGCCTCATCAGATACACTATGCCATATCTTGAATGATCGTCTATGAAAGTGATGAAGTATAGAAACGCCCACAAGCCATTTCTCCAAATGGTCCACAAACGTCGGTATGCACTAACCCTAAGACTTGGAGTAGCTCTTTCAAAAGTCCCGGTGAAGGGCGATCCAACCCCAGTGAGCTTAAAAGCCCATCCCTTTCCATTTTGTGTATCTTGTGCTCTCCGGCATGGCCTAATCTAAGATGCCACTTAACCCTTAGGTTGACTTCTTACCTACCACATTTATGAGTTACAACATTCACAACAGATGAATTTAAGACATTTAAATAATACAAACCATTAACTAAAGAAGCATTGCCAACCAATTTATTTCTATAACAAATGTCGCAATTTAACTTAGAAAAATGGAATGTATACCCAATCTTAACTAAGATGGGAATAGATACAATGTTCTTAAGCCCCTTGAGCAAAACTAAAACATCATTTAATAATAATAAATGTCCAAAATTCAAATAAAGAGAAGTGGATACAATCCAAGTAGTTGCGACGCTTTCCCCGCTGCCTACTTTGATCATCACTTCTTCTCCGCCCAGCCTTCTACTTCTCTGCAGATCATGATCCAAACAACAAACATGGGCACTAGTCCCTGAGTCCAGAATCCACAAAGTAGAAAATACGGTCATAGAACAGTTAGTTTCAAAAACAAAGAGTTCCATACCTTTTGCGCCTTTACCTAATTTGTGACAGTTGCTCGTCCAGTGGCCAAGCTCACCGCACTCGAGACATCTATCCGTTTTCTTAGGCTCTTCGCTCTTATAAAACCCTTGAGCCTTTCCCTTACCCTTTTTTACACCCCCTTGAGCTCCAGGTTTGCCAGACTACTTCTTGTTCATCTTCTTTTTATACTTAGACTTTTTAGGTCCAGAAGAGATGACCAAGGTAGTTTTCTTTCCCTTTGGTTTAATTTGAGATTCTGCAATAACCAATTTGTTCATTAGCCCAGCTAAATTGCACTCTATCTCATTGCAGTTAAAGTAGACCACAAATTGGGAAAAGGAATCAGGAAGAGACTGGAAGATTAAGTCAGTTCTAAGGGTGGCGTTCATGGTGAATTCGAGAGCTTCTAGTTTCTCGATCCTCAAAATCATTTTGAGGACATGATCACCAACCTTCTCACTTTCTTTCATCTTGGCTCTGAAGAGCTCTTTCAATATCTCATATCGAGCAGTTCGACTATGCTCACCATAGAGCTCTACCAGGTGAGCTAGGATAGCTCTTGCAGTGGGCATCTTATGATGTGACCTTTGAAGATCATTGGTCATAGATCCCACCATGTATACTCTCACCCGGAGGTCGTCCATAGCCCATTTTTCATGGGCTTGGTTCTCTTCCTCGTTGGCACGTGTTCTAGCAGGAGCCCCAGTGATATCATCCTACAAGACGTATGCCAGAGATTCCATATTGAGGACAATCTTTAAATTTCTAAGCCAGTCCACATAGTGGGGTCCAGTAAGAGTATTATTTTTGAGCAGAATTGAAAGTGGGTTTGTCATATTTGAGAGAGATAAACGAGAAAATAACTGCAGAAATAAACCAGATTTATTAGATTACTTGTTTTGACCTAACCAAGAAAAATTAAGGACTTAAAAATTTTCAAATCCCACACTCCCATGTGAAAATCAGTAATCATCATTGGCATCTGATAAGTCCATATTTTACAGTATTTTATGCCCCATTGTAATATGATTTGATCGTTACTTTGATCATTTTTTATCCCTCATAATACTTTGATTGGTATATATTTTGTTTTGTAGGATAAAAGTTGATTTACTCATGAAAGACGAGAAAAGAGATCCAAATTGAGCTTGAAATTGAAGAAAGAAACAAAAGAAGATAGTTGACGAAAGATTTTACACAATGCTCATATATAAATGAGGTTTTCGTCCTCTTACAGGCCGAATCATACTAATGTTTCTTCTTCAATATTGTAGATCTATTTCTTAGCTTCGCGTAGCAACTTGAATCAACTCAATCCGACATTTGTAGAGACAGTTATGATCAAAATACGAAAGCTGCGAATTTCACGTTAGAAGACCGCGGTCCGAAAATGCAGTGCCAAATTAGACCGCGGTCCACTTTCCCGAGCCCTATTTTTTATATCCGCCGTTTTTGGTCTTTTTAACACATTCTTCACTTACCAAAAGGCTAGAAATGCTCTAAAACACCAAGGGGAAGCCATGGAAAGTCCTAAGAAAGCTTGAAGAGTCATCATCATCATCATTTTCATCATCAAAGCTTGGATTCAAACTTTGTAATAGGGAGTAATTCAACTCTTTCTCTTTGATTTGTGTATCAACCATGTCTTATAGAATTGTTGAATCATTTGTTGTTGTAAGTATGAGTTAAGTATTTTTGTGATTGGGTTATGTGAATACTTTGTGATGTTTTGTGTTTAATGAATCATTAATTTCCGGATTTATTACATTCTTGTTACATGTTTGATTTTGTGCTTAATGCTTGCATATGCTTGATCACCATGTGTTTGATAAAATGCTTTGTCTTGAGACCGAGAGGAGATAGATAAAGGGAGATCGAAAAATTAATCATCATAACGTAACAATTGACTAGAGATAGAATCGATTGCGTTGTGTGGCTTTTTGTGATAAGATGACCCGATTGAATGTAGGATCTTCGTAAACAAGGAATTCCTTTGAACCTAAATGCATGTTAGTTAATTCAATCTTCACTATAGAGATATAGGAAGTTGTTAACTAGTATAGGCTTGTTATTTCAAGAGATTGAATAATAAATACATTAGGGGGTTTCGCCATAACAAGAACGTTCTAAGAATCCGGATAATTGAGAGTTCATGAACATAGAATAGAACATAGTAGGATCATAGCCCAATCACCTCTTTCCATTCGATTTATTATCTTGTTTATCACATAGTTGTCTTTGATTATTTTCATAGTATAAACACCTATCATCTTATAAATTGATTTAGCTTAGAATTAGATAACATAGCAATTACGAGCATTGAATCCAATTGTCCCTGTGGAGACGATATACCCCGGGCTAAATAGTCCACTTTATTACATTGCACGAGCTAGTATACTTGCTAGGATTTCGCGTGTCAAGTTTTTGGCGCCGTTGCCGGGGAAAATTGCGTTATTTGATATTGTAATTCACTTATCTATTCTAAGACTAAGTTGCTGTTTTTATGTTTTAAGTTGCCATTTTTGTGTTTTTAGTTGCTGTTTTGTGTTCTAAGTTGCTATTTTTGCATTTTAAGTTGCTGTTTTTGCATTTTGCTTTGCTGTTTTTGCGTCTTAAGTTGCTGTTTTTAAGTTAAAAGTTGCTGTTTTTGCATTGTGCTTTGCTGTTTTTGCGTCTTAAGTTGCTATTTTTACATTAAGAGTTGCTGTTTTTGCATTGTGCTTTGCTGTTTTTGCGTCTTAAGTTGCTGTTTTTACATTAAGAGTTGCTGTTTTTGCATTTTTGCTTTGCTGTTTTTGCGTCTTAAGTTGCTATTTTTACGTTAAAAGTTGCTGTTTTTGCATTTTGGTTTGCTGTTTTTACGTTTTAAATTTGGTTCTTTTGATTCTATTGCCAGGTTGATCTCTTTGAGTAGTGCATGACCCGCACATATCAAAGAAACCTTGAAGATTTTGATTCTGAGATCGAGCGCACTTTCAATAGAAGAAGACGAGCTCAAAGCCGAAACGAGAATCAATTTGAGGCAATGGAAGGGAACAATCCCATCAATTTAGAGGACCCGGGAATTCAAGCCTTGATTCAAGCCGCTGTTGCTGCCACATTAGCACAAAGACAAGAACAAACTCCCCGTCCTTTACGTGATTATATGCAACCCACTCTTCATGGAGCCGCTGGTGCTATCGTACTACCCACGGCAGAAGCAAATAATTTTACAATCTCACCGGCTATTCTTCAACTCATTTCCACTGAACAATATCGGGGTACGGCGGATGAGTCACCACATGCTCACATTACCAAGTTCATTAGCTATTTGAGCACATTTCGACAAAATGGAGTGACCGATGATGCTATTAGAATGAGACTCTTTCCGTTCTCATTGAGGGATAAAGCAAGAGCTTGGCTTGACTCATTGCCAACGGCATCCATTCATACTTGGGACCAGTTGGTGGAGAAGTTTTTGAGTAAGTATTTTCCACCGGGGAAAACAGCCGCTATCAAAGTTGAGATACAAGGTTTTCGACAAATTGAGGGAGAGTCACTTTATGAAGCACTTGAAAGATTCAAGGAACTTCTCCGAAAATGCCCTCACCATGGTTTTGCAGTTTGGACTCAAGTGACCATCTTCTATCAAGGCCTTGGAACCGGCCTTCGCACTCATCTTGACGCAGCTGCGGGTGGTTCACTCATGAATTTACCACCACAAGCGGCTTGGGAAATGATCGATAGGATGTCGGAAAACAACTACCAATGGCCTACCGAGAGAGTAATACTTCCAAAGAAGGCGAGTGGAGTTTATGAAGTGGAAGCTTCCACTTCACTAGCTAATTAGGTAGAACTTTTGCACAAGAAATTGGATGCTATGAATTTCTCGGTAAACCAAGTGCAAACGTTGTGTGAAAATTGTGGTGGAAATCATCGTCTTACGGAGTGTCATCATGGCAGTCAATCCTATCAATCCGAATGTGTTGAAGCTGTGAATTATGTGCAAAATTCGAATAGGACACAGAATGACCCATTTTCTGAAAAATATAACCCGGGATGGAAGAATCACCCGAACTTCTCATGGAGTAACAACAATAATGTGGTGAAACAACCTCCCGGGTTTCAAACACACGGTGATAGACCGCCATTTCAATGCCAGGGGGGTTTTCAACCCAACACATTTCACAGACAAGGAGGTTACCAACCACAAGAAAAGAAACAGAGTTTTGAAGAATTGATGCTCCAATATGTAAAGAAAACTGATGAATATATGAGGAGAAATGATGAACGGTGTCACAACCTTGAAATTAATGTGAGCAACATACAAACTCAATTGGGACAATTGGCTAGTCAACTTTCAGGTAGAACACCGGGATCGCTACCTAGCGACACTGAGAAAAACCTGAAAGAACAGGTTCAGGCCATCGCATTGAGAAGTGGTAAAAACGTTGGTGCTGAAAATCTCCAAAAATCCGACTTGAACCGCAGCACTGCACCGCGGTCTGAAATTCCAGTGTCCAATTTTTCAGAACAGGACCGCGGTGAAAGACCGCAGCACAACTCCGAACCGCGGCCCAATGCCGTGGCACAGTCACCTGTTTTGGAAAACAGCGAATCTGTATCCCGCACCGCTCCTGAACCTGTACAGCCACGACCACCTTTTCCTTTGGCACTAAAAAGGGGAAAACTTGATGCTCAATTTCTCAAATTTATAGAAATGTTTAAACAATTGCGCATTAACATTCCTTTTGCAGATGCTATTCTCCAAATGCCAAGCTATGCTAAATTTCTCAAGGAAATTCTTTCGAACAAACGCAAGCTTGAAGAACATGCAACCGTTGCACTCACCGAGGAATGTTCCGCGATACTTCAGAATAAACTTCCCCCTAAGCTTAAAGATCCAGGGAGTTTACAATTCCTTGTCAAATTGGTTCTAACAATTTTCCTAAAGTTCTATGCGATTTGGGAGCGAGCATTAACTTACTTCCATTCTCACTTTTCAGGAAATTAGGATTTGGAGAGCCAAAGCCCACCACCATTTCACTCGAATTAGCTGACCGATCCATAAAGTATCCAAGAGGGATTATAGAGGATGTCCTCGTAAAAGTTGATAAGTTCATCTTCCCGGTAGATTTCATAGTCTTAGACATGGAGGAAGACGTGGAAATGCCTATCATACTAGGTCGACCTTTCCTAGCTACATCTGAAGCCATTATTGATGTCAAGCGTGGTAGGCTCACATTTTCGGTTGGGGAAGAAACGGTAAGCTTTAATGTTTTCAATGATTTTAAACCGTCTTCTTCAACTAATGGTGTTTCTCAAGTTGATTCTATTAGAGTAGTTCAAAGATTGTTCAAGGAAAGTGGTTGCACGATGACTTGGTCAACAACACCCATGAAGGGGAATCCTGACACTGACCCTAATGGTGTTGGTTAAGAGCATAAAAGGAGTCGAGCTACCGACTTTAAACTAGCGCTTCGTGGGAGGCAACCCACGTTTTACATGCTTTCTTTCATTTCCGTTTTTTTTTTGTTTTGTTTTGTTTCTTTTCTTTTCAGTGTTCTAAGTTGTTTTGATGATGCTTTTTGTCTCTTCTTGTTTTTCTAACTTCACAGATGGCTAGGCTTTATTGTCAGACTCTTCGCCTTGTTGCTCTTTCGCTTTTTGGACATCACTTAGCTTCAAACATCAGGGACGTCTTTCCTTCCTTTACTTTACATTTGTATGTTCGCTCATTGGGGACAATGTGCTAGATTAGTTGGGGGGTGGGGTAGACGTCCTAATTTTATTGTGATGTGGTGATATGGTGTAACTTGTACTCATTTGTTAAGTTTCATGCTTGATTTGGGATTAGAAAACTGTGATAGTCAATGATTTCATATTCATGATTTGTTATACTTTTGCTTGGAGCATGATTCGTTTGAGTGTCTCTACTTCATCTAAGATGAAATCATTTGTCGTATTTTATATGTGAAAGCCTTTTTAGCCATGCTTATGTGAATTGTTGAGGATTTAAAGCATTGAGCGTTCAATTTTGTCAACTTTGAAATGTGTGTTGAGTGTGCGAAGTCATGAAATGATTTAGGCCATCTTTGATTTTCTTTAACCTTACAATTGGCCTTCACGATACTACATAATCTCTAGACCTTATTTTGAGCTGTATTGATAAGAATGGAGTGTGCTAAGCACACTAAAAACCACCATTCGCTTTTCTTTCGTAAGCCATACCAACCACCCTTTAGCCTAAAAGAAAGAAAAACAAAGTATTTCCCAAGTAAGAGAGCATATAACTTCATATCATTTGGCTTTAATTTAGGTTTATGCTTTGTTTTGGGTGTCGAATGTCATGGATTAATGGGTTAAAAGGTGTGTTGGTTCGTGATGATGTTGAGAAATTTTGAGGTCTTGAGTTTATGTGAAATCAAGAGAGGAAAAAGAAATGTTGTAAGTTGGTTAAAGAGTCGAGAGATTGGAAGTTACCGAAAAATATATTATGTGAGCTCTCTCTCGACTTGGCTACGAACTGAGCTTCAATGTGATTTATTTGGTTTGGGAATCATTTTTCCACCCCTAGCATCAAAAGAAACAAGTTTTGGGGTTATGAGTTCAAAGGGAAAAGAAATCAAAAAGCGATAAGTGACAAGATGTAGAGATTTGTTCGGTTGATAAGTGAGTGTTTAGCTCGATGATATTGAGTTGTATTCTCTCTTGAATTTAGTCACTTTATCCATATATTCCCGTCCAACCCATTACCTAGCCTTACGTTACAAGCTAAAAAGACCTTTTGATCTTGACTTTCACATTTCATGCACACCGATAGGTTAACAAGTTTTGAAGTGTTTTAATGTTTTTATTATCTAATGAGTTTGCATAATCTTGTTTAAAGTGTGCTCCTGGCATAAAAATGGATTTGGAGTTCATGATTTCGAGATGGATTCAAAGATGTTTGGGGGCTTTCAAATTGTTGAGTGTTCTAGGTAAAGTGTAACCTGTCATAATCATTTTCGAGGGTCTAATTCTTTTACGTGCTTGATTATTGACACATGAACCTTTCAAGATCCCAAACCAAGTTGCAAAATCTGAACTTATGAGTACTTGTTCGCCATTTAGTGATCGAGACGATCATAGCCTAGTTGGGGGGTAGTTGATAAGTCCATATTTTACAGTATTTTATGCCCCATTGTAATATGATTTGATCGTTACTTTGATCATTTTTTATCCCTCATAATGCTTTGATTGGTATATATTTTGTTTTGTAGGATAAAAGTTGATTTACTCATGAAAGACGAGAAAAGAGATCCAAATTGAGCTTGAAATTGAAGAAAGAAACAAAAGAAGATAGTTGACGAAAGATTTTACACAATGCTCATATATAAATGAGGTTTTCGTCCTCTTACAGGCCGAATCATACTAATGTTTCTTCTTCAATATTGTAGATCCATTTCTTAGCTTCGCGTAGCAACTTGAATCAACGCAATCCGACATTTGTAGAGAGAGTTATGATCAAAATACGAAAGCTGCGAATTTCACGTTAGAAGACCGCGGTCCGAAAATGCAGTGCCAAATTAGACCGCGGTCCACTTTCCCGAGCCCTATTTTTTATATCCGCCGTTTTTGGTCTTTTTAACACATTCTTCACTTACCAAAAGGCTAGAAATGCTCTAAAACACCAAGGGGAAGCCATGGAAAGTCCTAAGAAAGCTTGAAGAGTCATCATCATCATCATTTTCATCATCAAAGCTTGGATTCAAACTTTGTAATAGGGAGTAATTCAACTCTTTCTCTTTGATTTGTGTATCAACCATGTCTTATAGAATTGTTGAATCACTTGTTGTTGTAAGTATGAGCTAAGTATTTTTGTGATTGGGTTATGTGAATACTTTGTGATGTTTTGTGTTTAATGAATCATTAATTTCCGGATTTATTACATTCTTGTTACATGTTTGATTTTGTGCTTAATGCTTGCATATGCTTGATCACCATGTGTTTGATAAAATGCTTTGTCTTGAGACCGAGAGGAGATAGATAAAGGGAGATCGAAAAATTAATCATCATAACGTAACAATTGACTAGAGATAGAATCGATTGCGTTGTGTGGCTTTTTGAGATAAGATGACCCGATTGAATGTAGGATCTTCGTAAACAAGGAATTCCTTTGAACCTAAATGCATGTTAGTTAATTCAATCTTCACTATAGAGATATAGGAAGTTGTTAACTAGTATAGGTTTGTTATTTCAAGAGATTGAATAATAAATACATTAGGGGGTTTCGCCATAACAAGAACGTTCTAAGAATCCGGATAATTGAGAGTTCATGAACATAGAATAGAACATAGTAGGATCATAACCCAATCACCTCTTTCCATTCGATTTATTATCTTGTTTATCACATAGTTGTCTTTGATTATTTTCATAGTATAAACACCTATCATCTTATAAATTGATTTAGCTTAGAATTAGATAACATAGCAATTACGAGCATTGAATCCAATTGTCCCTGTGGAGACGATATACCCCGGGCTAAATAGTCCACTTTATTACATTGCACGACCTAGTATACTTGCTAGGATTTCGCGTGTCATCGATTCCACAGCGGGTATTGAGGTCCTCAATTAATTAGATGGGTTGCAACCTAACCGGTTTCTAGCCCATTAACTATTTGAAGTACTATCTAATATCAATTTATCCAATAAACATTTCAATACCTTTCCCCAAAGTTCACCAAATCGCAACCGAACAGGTTTCTAAACTCGTGAACTACCCGAGTTCATTCCCACTAACTCCTATAATCTAACATTTGAATTTCACCTTGCAACCGAACATGTTTCTGGGGTGAAATATGCTTCGATTAAGGCATTCCATGTACTTAATAAAATTTTAAATTATTTCTAAATGCATAACCCCCATAACTGGGAAGTATTACACATTTATAGTAATTTTAGTTTTAGAAAGCTTAGTGGAGGGTGAGGATGTCAAACATCCTTTATTAACTCAGTATTATTTATTTTGGAGAATTTTGATTCATCAAAAGATTTGGTCTCACTTTGCACATTATTCAATTTGTATAGCGCTTTTATTCTATATTGATCATGCATAAAAATACTACTAATAATCATTTCTTTCAATATAAATTGTAACGCCCTCAAATTTAATCCTAAAGAATCCAACACGAAAGCGTTATCCTATTCTTACAGAAGTACAAACCAAATTCTGGACACAATTAAACAATTCATCTTATCGGGTCACAACCCCAATACATCAACTAAATAGCTATGCGAACTTAATATACATGAGTCAATCTACATCATTCACCTCTAGGATAGTCCGAGTTTATACTCCGATCCTTCAAGCTAGTTTCACTTCTCGACTTGCCTATAACTGGAAGGAAGAAGTGAAGTACATAAGCAAAGGCTTAGTGAGCGCCAGTGTACGTGTGAAAGGTGCTTAAAATAGTTTTTAGACCCCAAAGTGATAAATTAATAAGGTGAAAACAATAATAGTTTCTATTTTTCAAACGCTCATTAAAAAGGCGAGTAAGAATGACATTTGCGTTCAAGTAGTAGCTGGTATGACACCGGATCTTAGTATACATACGATAAAGTTTTAAAACATGAATTTTTAAAAGTGTGCAGTCAATGTAAGTACCACGTACAAGACTCAATGCAAGTATCATGTACAAGACTCAATGCAAGTATCATGTACCAGACTCAATGCAAGTATCATGTACAAGACATGTTTAAGTAACACGTACACGCCACGCTTAAGCAGTAGGGGGCCATGTTAGCAATACTATCGCGTCCGATGATTTACCCATAGCACTTTGGGTCCCTCTGCTTCTTCCTTATCACCCCTGAACATGCGGCTTAAAAGCCATCACCTTATACCTCCCCACGCAGGCTCGCGATGCCCGATTTGGTCATATCCGGAATATGCCACACGATAAATGACCCATGCACCCTCAGAGCACTCCGTCCTAGATGCATGGATCTGGACGTGGATAACGGGAACTGTTTAAGACCGCAAGCCCATGCTTGACCGGCCGAACCCTGCCCTATCCATCGCCCGACCTTGGGCCCAACACACCACGTAAGATGAAACATGTCACAAGAACACCATCACGACAAATGATCATGATACAAGAACCAAATGATGGAGTACTTCCACGAATCCATAAAAACCGGTGTTTATTTTGAAATCATGCTTGCAAAATATGCATTTGAAACCAGTATGCAATCATGTATGTCACGAATGATTAAATGAAGCGTTTTGGGCTCACGAAGGAATATTGAATCGAGCGAATATTTTTTTTTTCCAGAATTTCATTAAAAGAATGTTTTCTTGAAATCATTTTCACAAAACCTGCCTGAAAAATTATTCTCGCAAGATATGTCTTTGAAACGTGCCAAGAAATGGTTAATGCAAATTGAGTCCATGATTTGACTTGAAAGTGTTGAAATTCATTTTCATGTGAAGTATTGAAAGCATGATGAAAGTATATAGATATATATACGACGTGCTCCTTCCAGTTTTGAAAGACATATAACTATAATTTGAGAGGCACTCACTCTACGTCCAAGTTTATACGGCGTTGTCCTCGTTCGTCTCACCGACAACACCTGCTAAGCGAAATATATCATAAGCTCATTTTCAAACTCGTCTAAAGTCTACCCGGGGTAGTCTATGAGGTCCTAATAACTATACCAACATGCACAACAAGTTACCTTAATGAAAACTAGGCTTAATTTCAATCTTCCCCAAAGGTCGATAAGAGGCATAAAAACAGATTGTGCAGTTTTAGTGTATGAATTGTTAAAAATCATAAACTCAATAATTGTGGGTAAAATGATTTCCATAAATGTTCTAAATTTGTTAAAAGACCTTAGATAAATTTTTCAAAGGTAAATGGTCACTTGAAATGTGGCTATTTTACTCAAAACCGAAGTAAAATTGGGTTCAATTTTTACTGGGCAATACCACTTTAAAAATTCATATAAAATCATAATTTACTCAAATAAGCCCCAATTGCATACACAATAACCCCAATACATATGGTTATCCCCTGTAAAATTTTGAAACCAAAATGAAGTTGGTAAAAGCCCCAAATGATGTCTCAAACAAACATTTTCGAAATCCCGTGAGGCTTCTGGCAGCCTATACTTAACAATTTCCACAATTCACATTAAAACTCCAAAAATCTCAGAAAATTCCAGAGCTATTTCAGACATGCAGTAACATACACAGTAAAATGTTTGAACTCAAATAAAGTTTCCTTGTCTCGAAAACAATTCTTCAAAATTAGTTGCAGATTTATAGACCCAACTTAAAATTATCATGCATGTGTGATTTCTTCATTTAAGCCTTTAGATTGGCTAACAAAAATTGTAAATTTAGCTTAAAACTCATAGATCTACTCATCCAAGACACATGCAATAACATTTTCAAAATAAACTTAGCCTTTACCATTACCTACTAATATATAAGTTCTAAGTTCTAAGGGATTAAGAGTTACCTTTAATTGCTACCAACAAGTGTGAAGATGGGTTGAAGGTTGAAGTCAATATACTTATTTATATATATATATATATATATATATATATATATATATCTATCTTGAAATGAAGAGATGAAGAATGGTTGAAGAGACCCTTTTGCTTTGTATAAAGAAACATGATGAAGGTTGAAGGTGGTATGTTATATATATAGGTGTGTGTGACCGTGTAGTGCTCCACTTTTCTTCTCTTTTTCTTTTTTTTATTTTTTATTATTTAATGTGAAATGAAAGTGGAATTTACTAATTATTGGTGTATTTGGGCAATTTACTAATTCAACTTCTCTCCTAGTGTCTAGTTAAATTTTGGTTCTATTCCTTTAGTCTACATAAGATGTATAATATAATATCCCTCTTGAACATAAGTTTAAGATCCTAGGTCATGTCCTAATGCTTTAGATAGTAATTAGTCGACTAAAAAAAAACTCGGGTATCACATAAATAACCTTGGAATTTAAATAAATAAATCCATCATGCGATCATGGACCTTACTAGAGGCCCCGAGGCAATGGGCCATCACAAAAGGCATAAATTAAAACATATTTAACATCCATGGGCATTTTGACTTTATCGTTATTGAACAATTCTATTTCAATTCCTAAAACAACTCATGCATTATTTCTAAGAATATAATAAATAGCCTCAAACTTCATAACCCATAAAATATAAAGGTAAAACAAATAAACCTAAGCCCACGATCGGTGTTACAATCACATAAGGCATGCTCTCATCAATTAATACATGCTCGCAATATTAAATCAGTTATGTTGATTATTAAAATTTTAGTCCAACTAAAAAGTTCTTTATAAAATTCCCAACCTTTTATACATTCAATATTTCAATTAAAATCATTCTAGTCCAACTAGATGACTTAGATATACGAATTAAAAAATTAAGTATATCTACCTTTATTTAAAATAATATTAGTCCTACTAAGAGAATACATAAAATATGGAATTCTATTTGATTCTGATTTAATGTCATATTTAATTGAAAATACTTTTATTTGATCAAAGAATTAATTATTAATCTCTAAGAAAAATAGTTTATATTCCTTATTAAAAAATTAAGTAATTTCCAAGTCAAGAAAAAATTAATAATATTTAATTCATAAACTAATTATTAATCCCCAAGAAACATAATTAATTATTCTAATTAGATATTTATTTTCAATTAATCTTATTGGGCTCGATTTCATCAAACCCAAGTTACCATCCTTTTGGTGTACTTGGATTTAATTCAATTGGACTCAAATTAATTAATTCGGAAAAACATGCACATTTTATTAATTTTTATTGGGCTATTTTTAATTAAAGTCCAAATCACCCATCCAATGGGCCCATTTGGACCTAATTAAATTAAGCCCAAACTAATTAATAAGTCGAAAATTGATTAAGGCATAATTAAATTATATCGGGTCATCATCCTTTTGACCCACCTGAATAATTAAATTTACCCAAACCCAAATTTCAATTTCAATTTCGACCCAACACATAGCCCATTTACCGACCCTGATCCCGAACCTAAATCAGCAAATCGAGCGTCGAAACACAGGACCCGTCCGGCTGAGCACACGACCTGACGGACCGTGTGCAGGTGACCAGGCCATGTAGCAGCGTGCACAACATGCGCGCAGCAGATTCTCGGGGCTCTTCGAGCCCCGTTTTTCCTCGGGTTTTTCGATTTTTCAATATCATCAAATATTCCCAGATTTACAATAACTAAAAAATCAAAAGTTCTAGGCAAAAATCATAAAAATGCAGATTTAAGAAAATATACAAACATGCTTCAAAAACACATATCATGCATATCTTAAATCATGTAAACAAGATCAAATATGCAAATTAAAGATTGGCTCTGATACCACTGTTGGGTTTCGCAAAAAAACTCATAAACGCAGCGGAAGGATTTCAAAAATTTTAACAAAAACCCAAAGTATTTCTCTAATCGCATAATTTAATAAAAAACGCTTTAATAAATAAATCAACTTACCCGTTGAAGCGAGGTGGTAGGAGAATCTAATTCTTCTTCAACTCTTCGAATTGATGAACTTCTTGAATTCTTCAATCCTCGTATTCTTCAAGTCTTGATTTCTTGAAGCTTCTTGAAAATTAATCCAAACAACGAATCACGTTGTCTCTAAAATATCACACACGAATTGATGATGACAAAATTCCACTTTTTCTCTATATGGGTGACAGCTAGTGTGTGTATAGAGGGGAAGGATATTTTTCTTCTTCTATTATTTGGAGAGTTACATTGAATTGTTATTCATTAATTGTAAATTATATCTATGTTAAAGTCAGGAGATGTCTCTTATACCTCAATGACTTATTGACCAAGACAACAAAAGAGACCACTTTGATCATCCAACCTAGCCTAATGGACGTCCTCTAGGGCGCCCCATATGGGGCCTGGAATTTCTTTTGCATTGTTTAATTAATTATTTATTCAATTAATAATTTATTTTATTCAATAAATAAATTTAACTTATCCAATAAATTAAATGTCTCCAAACATAAAATAGAAAATAGAAAATCCTTTTCAATTTTCTTCATCAATTCTTTAGCGCAATTCTTTAGATTTGTTTCATTTGACAATGAGAGGAAACCAAAGGAAGTGGGTAATACCTAACCAGTCACGTGGCCCACTTCGTAGCCCAAATGAAATATGAATGAATGGATCATTCCATAAATTCCAATCGTAAATACCATATATGTATAAACCCTTTGTTCATGTTCCCTGGTTATGTCAAACTCACTGGACTTGACTATATGTATAAATTATAATAATACGAGATCATTGAGATTGATTAAGTGCCTAGCACAATCGTCTCTTTTGCTTTGACCAAAGACTTTGTTCTCTATTAATCTATAATCACATAGGGTACATTCTCATTTACTTATGAGAGAAAAAATACCATAGTAGATATCTGCTAAGACTACCACTTGCCCATCAAGTCCGCATTTCGAGGTCGACCCCACCAATGGGTAAAATGGGTCTAACTACTCTAGTGAAAGACTTGGCGTCACAAGTGCATCTTCAGCCTGATAGTTCAAGGCAAAGGTTCACATATACCTATTACACATAATCAGTTTTGTCATTGACAGTCACAGAGTGAAAACCCATGTGACAGAACCGATGCGAGTCGTGTTCGAGCATATCAGTTCCACTGATGTGCCTATAGTCTTAAGCTCCCACCATCACATGGTGTTCAATTGCCACTCCCATGTCAGAGCTAAGTTTGTACAAGTATTCGAAGTCTCTATTTGCCCATTAAAGACTTCATATTACTTGCGAACTAGTTTTAGTAATTAAGGTCGATCTCTCTAGTGCCATTCTTCCTATTCCATAGGGATTAGAGGAATCGCACTGAAAACACGAGCAAAGCATTTTACATAACTTATAGATGCAGATAAGAATTGAGTGAAAAAACTAAATAGTGCCTTTTATTATAAATAATATTTAAGTTCAATACAAGATAGATGCCCTACTCATTCTATCCTCTATGGTATCTGAGGGCATAATCCTAACACTATCATGTATATCATGTTCATAACATGAGTTGCTACTTCGTTGTCTTCTCCCATTTTTGCTTGGAAAAGTTCCTTCGACAAATAATATCGAATTGATTTTCCATGTTCCCCGAACATTTCCTCCAAAAGAATCATAATCGACTTTGGACTTTCCAGATCCAAATGAATGTGTCTTAAGTCTTTGATCATAGATTGTAACATGTAGCTGGTGACCTTTTGGGCATCAGAGTTCCATCTTGCCCTCAGCATCATAACACGGTCATTGTAGTTTGGCCCAGTGAGGACATTTTTCTCAAGCACTGTTGATAGTGGGTTAACCATTTTGAGAGAGATATAAATGGCTGCAGAAAATAAATCAAGATTTAATTAGATAATTATGTTGTACTCAAGTAAAATTAGGAATTAATTTGACTTGGCTCCCACTAAATTTTTCGAACCAATGCACTCCCACTGCAATGAACAAAAGTTTCATTGGACAGATTTCGTAGTAAGTGATTGAGTTCTTCAAAATTTTCGATGAGTTGCAATCTGTAACGATATATGACTCATTGAAATTTTGAAGTGGTGTGCCACGCCAATCAGTCCAACTGATGGTCAATCTCACTTTTGGCTCATGGATCACTTAACCTCAGCCTGTAACGAAATATTGGTGGTGATCCATTTAAGTACTTTCCCATCAATCGTATCGATCTAACAATTTAGTCCACCTTTTAATACATATTTAATTTAAATCCTATTTAAATTCAATACATATTATTAATTAATTTCATTTAATTAATATTTCACACAAATAATTTAATTTAATCTAATTAAATTAAATACTTGGTGGTCTCAAGTGGCATACGAAAGGGTCTAGAAGGGGGGAAGGGTTGAATAGACCCTGAAATCTTTTTCGACTTCAAAAAATTTCGTATCACTTTTAAAGATTAGAACGCTAAGGAAGATGAGTGACACGCTAGAAGCTAACGTGCTTTGGTAGCAAGTGCACTAGTCGTGTGTAGTAATAGAAATGGACAATAAGTCCGGGTTGTCGAACCACGGAGACTTGAATTTTAGTTTATGATTTTCGATAACAAAAGGAAGTAAATTAGAGATTTAACTAAAAAGGAAAGTAAAATAAGCTAAAGCGAAAGCAAAGAGAGATTAAACTTCCGAGGTGGAGAGGTGACTAAGGCTCATGTTCGGGCACATGTTGCGTATTGCTATCCTAAGATCATTACCAATTCATTAGACATACATTGCTATGGTGAAAGCTCCTAAGGTAAAGAATAACCGATGTCTCGTGATAGACTCCTATACTTATTGGTGGTTTCCTAAGTATGTCTACCCGGAAATCTAACCACTAAGCATGCATTAAAGAACTAGAGCTTTCTTGATTAAAATCGAACGACTTCACCCGGGAATCTTTACCTATGTCTAGGGCAATTCCTATTTGGTCGGTGATGTTGTGAAATTCTTGCACCCCAAGTCAACTTTCTCTCGAATAATTCACCTAGGCATGATATCAAACACATGGTGATCAAGCATATGTAAGGCATTCAACAACAAAATCACAACACATAGCAATATACGAATTGAAATGGAAAACGATCTTGTTATCACAATACTAACAACATGGCCTTCTCATGGCCCTAGTTCAACAATTTAGCTCATAAAATGCATAGGGAAAAAGCTAAGCATAAGATCCATGTTTATAGACAAAGATGAATCTAAAGCTAAGAAACTCCCTATGTTGAATTGATGATTGAATCTTTAATTGGAGGCTTGAATCTCTTCTTTCCCTTCTCTTTTGCTCTTCTAAAGTGATGAAAAGTGAGCTCCCAATCCCAATAAATCCCCAAAATTCCTTTTGAATTCGAACCCCTGAAATGAATTGAAAAATCCAATTTATAGAATCAGAATTCTGTTATCGCGGCACCTAGGCGCGCGTCGATCGGCATCTAGGCGCCGCCTACGTGGCGTATCTTTCTTGGGGCAGAAGTTCAGGGGCGGCTAAGTGTGGAGATAAGAGGCGCCCAGGCGCGCGTCATTGTGCACCTAGGCGGGCATTTCAGAAGCCAGATCTCTCTCTGCCTGGATGGCGCCCAGGCGTGGTCTTCAGAAACCTGAGTAGCGTTGATGAAACGAGTCGTCTTTTTCCCTTTTCTTCGTCCATCGTTGCTTACTACCTGAAATCACTTCGCAAGCATATTCAACGCACGAGTGACATGAAATAAACTGTATACGAGCCTGAATTGTCATTAAAAAGGCCTAAAAACTTATGCAAAAATGACTCCTATCAACCCCCCCAAACTTATCACTTGCTCGACCTCGAGCAAGAAAAGGTATAAGATACGAACTCATCATCAAACACAGGGAAGCAAAAGAAAAGAAACTACCAAACTCACTTTCATGGAGTAAACGGTTGCATTTAGCGGATGCAAGAAGCCTTTGAACCCTTGAGTTACCTCCAAGGACGAGTTATAGTCTCGTGAGGGTTTGCAGACGATATAACCACAAAATCGAAAGATTTTCAACCCCGATCACTCCACGTAAATTACAATGATTAATAAAACACAATGGTATGAATTCATCTGTTTAAGCTCAAGTTACATATATATACACGTCACACACTTGCTCATGTTACACCTTAACATCGAAAAGATCATCGTAAGGGTGTAGTGTAATAAATCTCAAGTATTATAGTCGAGTGGCATTCTTACCACTTTTCAAGCATTAATCCCATATTTATCAACTTTTGATTAGTCACATGGTACGAGAATTGAATACAACTTCATAGCCACTAAAAATCCGTCACTTTATCCACTTTTGGCTTTAACTTATGCACTTTCAACTCGAAACATTAGAGGTTAGACCATGTGCAATGTTCGATCCTCTTAGGCTTTCTATGACACCCTTGTAACGAGCTTTAGGCCAATAACTCCCAAACCAGACGGCTTTAGGGTATCAAGTGTAGAGACACTCCTAAGGGCTCAATCGCTCGAGTGTCAAAGGCCACAAAACCGAACTAGGTCCTTATTCACTTAACACTTGCATTGGCTTGAGCTTAGCTCAAATTAGCATAATAGTACAGTATTCTAGGCATGGTGCTCTTCGCCCCCAGTATCTATTAAGCCTGACTTTTGCAGTCATACCAATGTTCGCATATGAAGTTAACGTTCTCAACTCATAACACATGTGAAAATTCTAAGTTGATGTTTTCGGAATCAAGCCTTTAAGTGTTTCAAAATGGTTGCCCACTCAACGCCTCTACCCTCGATTTATGTGCATATGTGAATCATCTTAAAGACAATCTAGTCACGCTTAGGATATCACAAGCAAGGAAACGATGTGTATAGCCATTAAAAACCAAATTGATGGAGAAAACGTACCATGTATTCAAATTAACCATGCTCAATGCATCAAGTGATAGGTTGAAATTCTATAAAAAAAAATTCAAAATTGCACAAGCCTCGCATGTAGAGGTGCCCCCCCCCCCCCCCCCACAAACTTAACATGAACATTGGCCCCAATGTTCGAAAAAAAAGAAGGGTAAAGTACACATCACCATAGGGTTGCTGAAAAGCAAACCCGAGTCCACTAAGGCAATTGAGTCCAAGGGTGGCAATCACGGTGTCAACCACTACACATTTAAACATATGCTAGCCATACAAATCATCAAGCATTGGATAGAAATGATGAAAACACAACGAAACAAACATACTAGAAGATGCAAAGATAACGAACTAGAAAGGAAACAAAACAGCATTCAACATATAACAATATCCAACAAATCAAATCAAAAGATAGACAAAACGACAAAGCGAGATAGGAAATTGAAAATACAAGCTAAGACTAATCCTCGGTGCCAAAATGGTCAATATAATCCTCATCCGCTCCTCCCTCAAGATCAGCCAAATCGATCATAGGGCTACGCTCGTCATCGGGAGCATCCTCATCATGTCCCACGGGAAGTATAGCACCCGACTCAAGCACATCCTCGGGTTGCTGAGGAGTGGGGCGCGGGTAAGGTGAAGGAGTAGAATAGTCAAATTGGCCCCGGCCGACAAATGCGTCCTGGTCGATGAGAAGCTGACGGAAGTAGGCACATGTGTCAGTCATTACCATCCTCATCTCGGCCCTCAACTCATCCGTCAACTGTCCAACGGCGGTGGTATCCGGCAGTGGGAACTGTTGAGAACTAGTAGGTAGGGACGACGACGGGCGAGGCCTCTTGGAAGTGGCCTGTGGCGGGGGAGCCTGTGGGTCATCAGCTACCATGGCTAGATTAGAACCTGGGGGCTCCGTGCGCTCCATGGGAAATAATGGAACCTTGGCCTTCTTACACAAGATGGTGATAAGGGACGGGAGAATGATGGGGTTCTTCCTGGTGGGCCCATCACCCTTTTGCTAGGCCATCTCCTTGACAATCAACGACCCCAATTCATTCTTCAATTTCCAAAAATGGTCCTCCAAGGACTTATGAATCACCCGTGCAAAGTCCACAGCTTTTTTGGACATAATGGCATAAATGAGGGTGGCCCTTTCCTTGTTACCCTCGGACCGGTTGGTACTTGGGATCAAGTTAAACCGGATGAAGTCTAGCCAAAATGATGCCTCAGGAAGTAGGGCCCGACGAGGAATATGAGCATCTCCGTGCACCCACTCCCAACCCTCTCGTGCGATAACCAGCAAAATATCCGATAAGCTAACCCGTAGGTGCCCCGCATTGTATAGAGACATGAACTCGCACATTTGAGGGACGGGGGTACCTATGCACTCCCTTATCGTCCCCAACTCATAGTCGACCCCCTTACCCCGTACAAAAAGTGTAGGCCCTGTCCATACTAGCTTCTCAATCTCACAATACGCACCGGAACTGAAAAATTTGAGGACCCATGGAAGGTGGATGGCTTCGGGTTTGTGGCAAAAAAACTGTAGGTGATGGAAATTAATCAATTCTTGCACAGAGGGCTGTCCCCGGATGAGGAGATAGTGCTCTTTAATTAGAGTACGGGGGGCGCTCAAAATCTGACAGAGAATCTGGATTTTGGGGTCTGCAAAACGGGGATCAAAGGGGGTCTCGGGCTCGTTAGAAGAACCCTCACCTACTTTCTTCTTGCCTTTTGACTGTTTGTTGGTTGTTTTCGGCATTTTCAAACGAAAAATGGGCGTTATAGAGGCGTAAATCGAATCCCCAGTATTCGGTTCTACCCAATTCAATCAACCAAATCAGCAATAACCACAATACCCAACCAAGACTCCACAAACACGTATCAACCCTCAATGCACAATCCACAACCCAACAACAAACCACAAATTTCACATAAATAAAATGCACCAAATACCACGGCAATGCCCCAAATTCTCAAAGCGATAATAGCTTCCGACTAAAGATGGAAATGGAGGAAGAAGATAGCCAAACTCACCTTTTTATATTCAACGAATGGGTCTACGGATTCGGATGTGTACAAGGAGCCCACTGCGTGACGGCAGAGATTGGCGGTGAAAGACGGTGGAAATGGCCGGACAAATTGAGAGAATCGCTGGAGATCGCGGTCAGAGAGGAGGTGTGGAGGATTTTGAGGGATTTTGACCGTTTTGACCAAAGAAAAAACATAAATACATTAAACTACGCCTGGGCGCGCGTATTTTGGAGCCCAGGCGCCTCATTCAGTACCTGAAGATGTCGGGAGATCCTTAGGCGCCTAGACGTGCAATCTGTGGCGCCTGGGCACGGAGTAATGTGCGCTCGGGCGTGTGGTTGGTGGCGCTTAGGCGCCATGAATAGAGGCTAAGTGAATTCCTGGAATCCCTGGACGCGGTATGATCGGCGCCCAGGCGCGGGTCACCTGTTGTGTAGGATTTCCATTTCCTGTTTCAAAAGAAGAAGAAAGAGACTTAAAACACGAACCAACAAGGATTTAAAACGAGAAAAGAAAGCAACGAAACGAAAAAACACGAAAAAAAGAAAAAGAAACGAAAAGAAAGCTTGGGTTGCCTCCCAAGAAGCGCTAGTTTAGAGTCATTAGCTCGACTTAAGACGAGAGATCATGGAGGGTCCTCAAGGATGATGGACACTTTGTCTCTTGGTCCATCCAACACGGCATATGGTTTCAAACGTTGAGCGTTGACCAAGAAAGTCTGTCCTTTATCCGTTGTGAGCTCGACGGCGCCCTATGGATAAACATGGGAAATCAAGAATGGGCCCGACCATCGAGACTTAAGCTTCCCGGGGAAGAGTCGGAGTCGAGAGTTGTATAGTAACACCCTCTCTCCCTTGTGGAACTCCCGGGGGAGAATATGCTTGTCATGCCACATTTTGCTACGCTCCTTGTAGAGTTTTGCGTTCTCATAGGCGAGGTGACGCCAATCTTCAAGCTCGTTGAGTTGTAGCAAACGTTGTGTACCTACACGTTGAGAGTCAAAGTTCAGAAACTTAACGGCCCAAAAAACACGATGCTCAAGCTCAACGGGCAAATGACATGTTTTGCCAAAAACAAGACGATACGGGGACATGCCAATTGGGGTTTGATAGGCGGTCCGATAAGCCCAAAGAGCATCATCCAACTTAAGGGACCAATCCTTTCTTGATGCATTGACCATTTTTTCTAAGATACACTTAATCTCCCTATTTGAAACCTCCACTTGGCCACTAGTTTGCGGGTGGTATGGGGCCGAAATTTTATGCCTCAGCCCGTACTTGTTCAATAAAAGCTCAAATTGTTTGTTGCAAAAGTGGGTGCCCCCGTCACTAATGATGGCTCGGGGAGTTCCAAATCGAGTAAAAATATGCTTCTTTAGAAAACGAGTGACTACCCGAGCATCATTAGTGGGCGAGGCCACGGCATCCACCCATTTGGAGACATAGTCTACCGCAACAAGGATGTATTTATTTGAACAAGAACTGGGGAAAGGTCCCATAAAGTCCATACCCCATACATCGAACAACTCACACTCTAACATGCTATTTAAAGGTGTTTCATGGCGTTTAGAGATCTTCCCCATTCGTTGACATCGATCACACGATTTGACATAATGATATGCATCTTTAATAAGAGTAGGCCAGAAGAAACCTGATTGGAGGATCTTAGCTACCGTTTTGGAAGGTCCAAAGTGACCACCCACCGCCATATCATGACAATGAGAAAGGATATCATGCACTTCCGTTTTGGGTATGCAACGTCGAATAAACCATCTGCACAAACTTTGAATAGAAAGGGTTCGTCCCATAGATATTGCTCCACATCAAATAGAAATTTCTTCTTTTGATGAAAAGTGATATCCGGGGGAAGGAGGCTCGTAACAATGAAATTGGCAAAGTTAGCATACCAAGGTGAAATATTGTCAGAAATAGCAAGGAGGTGTTCATCCGGGAATTCCTCACGAATGGGTATCTCATCTAACGGATCATTCAATAGCTCTAATCGTGAGAGGTGGTTGGCTACTACATTTTCGGTGCCTTTCTTATCTTTTATCTCTAAATCAAATTCTTGTAGTAACAAAATTCACCTAAGGAGTCTCGGTTTGGCATCTTTCTTGGCAAGCAAATATTTTAAGGCGGAATGATTGGTGTAAACTATCACTTTGTTTAGCACGAGGTAAGAGTGGAATTTTTCAAATGCAAAGACTATGGCTAGTAACTCCTTTTCCGTGGTGGCATAATTTAATTGTGCATCGTTAAGAGTTTTACTAGCATAGTAAATGGTTCGAAATACCTTCTCCTTTCTTTGGCCAAGGACTGCTCCAACTGCGGTGTCACTTGCATCACACATCAACTCGAATGGTAAGCTCCAATCGGTGGGTGACATGATAGGGGCGGAGACTAAACGTTCCTTTAAATCGAGAAAAGCCTGCATACAAGAAGAATTGAAATCAAACAGTGTATCCTTGACAAGCAAATTAGAAAAAGGTTTTGCAATTTTAGAGAAGTTCAAGATAAATCGCCTATAGAACCCGGCATGCCCGAGAAAACTCCTAACGGCTTTGACCGAAGTGGGTGGGGGAAGTTTTTCTATGACCTCAATCTTGGCTTGGTCCACTTCGATCCCTTTGTGAGAGATCTTGTGGCCAAGCACAATCCCCTCCCGGACCATTAAATGACATTTTTCTCAATTCCGTACAAGGTTGGTTTCCTCGCAACGTTTAAGCACATCGTTCAAATGAGCAAGACATGTATCAAAAAGTTGTTCCGAACACAGAAAAATCATCCATAAAAATCTCGAGGAAATCTTCAACCATATCATGAAAAATCGTCATCATGCATCTTTGAAAGGTAGCCGGGGCATTACACAAGCCAAATGGCATCCTTCTATAAGCAAATGTGCCATAAGGACAAGTGAAAGTGGTTTTCTCTTGATCCTCGGGATCTATGGTAATTTGATTATAGTTGGAGTAACCATCGAGAAAACAATAGAAATCATGCTCGGCTAATCATTCAAGCATTTGGTTAATAAAAGGGAGGGGGAAATGATCCTTACGGGTGGCATCATTCAATTTACGGTAATCTATACACACACGCCACCCGCTAAGCATACGAGTTGGGATCAACTCCTTATTCGCATTCTCAATTACTGTTATCCCCCCTTTCTTGGGCACCACTTGGGTAGGGCTCACCCATGCACTATCACAAATAGGATAGATTATACCTGAATTGAGCAGTTTAATCACTTCCTTCTTTACTACCTCTTGGATTTGTAGGTTTGACCTCCGTTGTGGTTGGCGTGTAGGCTTGGCGGAGTCCTCCATAAGTATTTTGTGAATACATATCGCTGGACTAATGCATTTGATGTCCGCGATTTTCCACCCGAAAGCTCGTTTGTGAGACCTCAACACTGTCATTAGTTGCTCTTCTTGTGGTCCTGAAATAGATGATGAAATGATCAATGGTAGTGTCTCATCATCATTTAAGTACACATATTTAAGGTGGGAGGGGAGGGGTTTGAGTTCAAGAGAAGGGGGTTCTTCAATAGATGGTCGAGTGACTCTCGACAATGATCTATCAACTTTGATGAAGCCTCTTGAATGATAGGAAGATTTGCAGTCCAAGCTTAGAACGCTTTCCACTTATTCATCACTCTCTGAGTCCACTTGTATGGAGTTCATAAGATCCCGTTCGAATGAATTTTCAATCGTATTGCCCTGCAAATACTCAACAATCAACGGGTCAAACGTATCAATTCAAAAACACGAGTCATGATCAAGAGGGTGTTTAAGGACTTTGTAGACATCAAAGGTAACCTTGTCGTCGCCCACATTCAAAGTTAGCTTACCATTAGCAATGTCAATCACCGCCTTACACGTGGCTAGGAATGGTCTCCCTCGGATTAGCGGTAGGTACCTCCACATCTTCCTCCATATCAAGGACCACAAAATCAACCGGGAAATAAAACTTGTCGACTTGGACAATAACACCTTCGATTATCCCCTTGGGCCTCTTGATTGATCGATCGGCAAGTTGAAGGCTCATTGAGGTCGGCTTGGGATTGCCAAGGCCTAACTTCTTAAATAGTGAATACGGGAGAAGATTGATGCTAGCCCCTGAGTCACATAACACTTTTTTGAACGACAAAGACCCAATTGTGCACGGAATTGTGAGGCTCCCGGGATCTTGGTGTTTAGTTGTCAATTTATTGAGCACTACGACGGAGCATTCTTCAGTGAGACACACCGTCTCATTTTCCTCCCACTTCTATTTGTTGGAGAGTATGTCTTTGAAGAACTTCACATAATTCGGCATTTGGAGAATGGCATCAATAAACGGAATGTTAATCCTCACTTCACGAAGGATTGCCAAAATTCGAAGAAAACTTGGATCCATCTCCTTCTTCTTCTTCTTGTATGCATTTGGGTAGGGGAGATGAACCTCGATAGGAAGAGAAGGCATTGGAGTGGAGGAAGTAAAACCAGAGGAAACTGGTGGCGGCGTCTGGGAGCCGTATGATGGGCGTTTGGGCGCCGAGGTGCTGGAAGTTTCACTCTCCAATGCTTTTCCACTTCTCAAGGCTATGGCATTGCATTGAGCCTTCGGGTTTTTTTCCGTGTCGCTTGGTAGAGTCCCCGGAGCTCTACCATTCACCGCATTGGAAATTTGACCCACTTGTGTTCGCAAATCCTTCATCTCCATAAACATATCCTTCATCATACCCCGAAGTTCGTTGAACGACGTATCGGACTTCTTCATGTGAGCATAGAGTCTCTCATCGGTTGTGGGAGGTCGCATTTGCACTTGACCTTGACCTTGTCCATTGAAATTGCCTTGCCTCGGGGGTGGGTTATTGAAAGGTGGCCGTGGAGTTTGATAGATCCCCGGTTGTGCGTTTTGTACGGGGTTGGGCCTTTTTGGAAAATTCTCGGGTACATGAAAGTTCACCCGAGGTCGATTGTGATTCCCCACATAGTTGACGTCGCCAACCTCCGGTTCCAAAACCACTACTCCCTCAACCACTTCCTCATCACAAGCAACCTTTTTAGAAGATGGGGTCTCTTCATCGTCGGGATAAAGCTCGTCTTCTCGGGCCAACTGTTCTATTTTGTCCCATACACTTTGACAGTCTAACCCTAGAAGATCTCCTCCCGCACCCGCGTTGAGTCTATTCCGAATACGTGACCGAACCCTGATAAGTCCATATTTTACAGTATTTTATGCCCCATTGTAATATGATTTGATCATTACTTTGATCATTTTTTATCCCTCATAATGCTTTGATTGGTATATATTTTGTTTTGTAGGATAAAAGTTGATTTACGCATGAAAGAAGAGAAAAGAGATCCAAATTGAACTTGAAATTGAAGAAAGAAACAAAAGAAGATAGTTGACGAAAGATTTTACACAATGCTCATATATAAATGAGTTTTTCGTCCTCTTACAGGCCGAATCATACTAAGGTTTCTTCTTCAATATTGTAGATCTATTTCTTAGCTTCGCGTAGCAACTTGAATCAACTCAATCCGACATTTGTAGAGAGAGTTATGATCAAAATACGAAAGCTGTGAATCTGCGTCAGAGGACCGCGGTCTGATAAGAGTTTGTGCCGCGGTTCCAATCTCCCGAAGCCTAAAATTAAGTCCGCCGTTTCTCCCTTTATAACACACTTTTCTCTTGGAAAACACTTAGAGATGCTCTAAAACACCAAGGGGAGCCATGGGAAGTCCTAAGGAAGCTTGAAGAGCCATCATCATCCTCATCATCATCTTCTTTTCATCATCAAAGCTTGGATTCACACTTTATAATAGGGAGTAATTCAACTATTTCTCTTGATTAGTATTTCAATTATGTCTTGTAGAGTTGTGAATCACTTGTTGTTGTAAGTATGAGCTAAGTATTTTTGTGATTGGGTTATGTGAATACTTTGTGATGTTTTGTGTTTAATGATCATTAATTCCGGATTTATTACATTCTTGTTACATGTTGATTTTGTGCTTAATGCTTGCATATGCTTGATCACCATATGTTTGATAAAATGCTTTGTCTTGAGACCGAGAGGAGATAGATAAAGGGAGATCGAAAGATCAATCATCATAACGTAAAATTGACTAGAGATAGAATCGATTGCGTTGTGTGGCTTTTTGTGATAAGATGACCCGATTGAATGTAGGATCTTCGTAACAAGAATTCCTTGAACCTAAATGCATGTTAGTTAATTCAATCTTCACTATAGAGATATAGGAAGTTGTTAACTAGTATAGGCTTGTTATTTCAAGAGATTGAATAATAAATACATTAGGGGGTTTCGCCATAACAAGACGTTCTAAGAATCCGGATAATGGAGGTTCATGAACATAGAATAGAACATAGTAGGATCATAACCCAATCACCTCTTTCCATTCGATTTATTATCTTGTTTATCACCTATTTATCTTTGATTATTTTCATAGTATAAAATCAATCTTATAATTTGATTTAGCTTAGAGTTAGATAATATAGCAATTACGAGCATTGAATCCAATTGTCCCTGTGGAGACGATACACCCCGGGCTAAATAGTCCACTTTATTACTTTGCACGACCTAGTATACTTGCTAGGATTTCGCGTGTCAAGTTTTTGGCACCGTTGCCGGGGACAATAGCGTTATTTGATATTGTAATTCACTTATCTTCTCTAAGACTAAGTTGCTGTTTTTGTGTTTCAAGTTGCTGTTTTTGTGTTTTTAGTTGCTGTTTTTGTGTTTCAAGTTGTTGTTTTGTGTTTTTAGTTGCTGTTTTTGTGTTGTAAGTTGCTATTTTTGTGTTTCAAGATGCTGGTTTTTGTTTTTTTAGTGTTGGTTTTGTGTTTAAGTTGCTGTTTTGTTTTTTATTAAGTTGCTGTTTTGTTTTTTTTAGTTGTTGTTTTGTTATGTTTTTTTATTTTATTTTATTCTTGAATAGATGAGCATCAATGACTTTTATTGGTCAAAACAAGGATGGGATGAAGGTGCCGAATACGGGAGTCGAGTGCAAGATTTATGTTCGTGGTGTGGAGACGCTCATCATAGCGATTATTGTCAACACGGATGGAGAAGTCAGCAAGACTTGCCATTGAGTTATTATGTTATGAGAGATTCACAAGCATACCTGCAACAACATAGGTCCCCCTTTCTAATGCAGGGAGAATTTGAATCGGCTAACTTTCAGAACCATGGGGATTATCAACAACAATGTGATAGGGACCCAAGTTTTGAGGAGTTGATGATCCAATGGATGAAGTCGAACGATGAGCGGTCTCAAAATCTCGAAGCATCTATAATGGAATTGCGAACACAACTCAACCAACTTTCCAACTTATTGGCAGAGAGATCATCAGACACTTCTCAGAGTGGCACAGAGGAGAATGATGAGGTATCTGATACAGAAGTTGAACAAGTTGTTGATTCGACACCACATTGTCTACAACCCATTGCTACACCAGCACTACCTTCAGAATCTATGTGTGGTGAAGTAGATACAACATCACTGGAGCACCTTCAATTCAGCATAGGGATCCCAAAATCCACTCCATCAAATGACCAAGAAAAAGCATTAGAAATATTCAAGAATCCAACGCCACCTACCATCATATCTCTTGATTTCTTAAGAATGTGCATCAATAACCAGAGAGCTAGAGTGGTGGAGGTTGAAGACAAAGTTTACAACTTTAGTGGCCTGTTCGAGGCATACACTAAGAACCCAAGTGATACTACGGTTGAGAATGAGGAGATCCGAAGATATACAAGTCACTGGGATATATCACCACTAAAGTTGTCAGAATCAAGGCTCAGGGAGTTAGGCCTGGCCACATACTTATTAAAACCATCAATGGAAAACTCCCATCTTTAAAATTCACTTTTAGTTATTTACAATTTTATTACATTTTTATAAAAGTGAATCTGAGCTCATATCTTAGTTTTTCAGGATTTGTGAATGTGATGGGAAATGAGAAGCCTTTACGCAATTGGAAAAAGCACAAAAAGGCTCATCTATACAAAGTTGGCATTGCTCCTTATGATCCACCATGAGCAGTGCAAGGGAGTCGAGCTACCGACTTTAAACAAGCGCTTCGTGGGAGGCAACCCACGTTTTACATGCTTTCTTTCATTTCCGTTTTTTTTTTTTTTTTTTTTTTTGTTTCATTTGTTTTAAGTGTTCTAAGTTGTTTTGATGATGCTTTTTGTCTCTTCTTGTTTTTCTAACTTCACAGATGGTTAGGCTTTATTGTGAGACTCTTCGCCTTGTTGCTCTTTCGCTTTTTGGACATCACTTAGCTTCAAACATCAGGGACGTCTTTCCTTCCTTTACTTTACATTTGTATGTCCGCTCATTGGGGACAATGTGCTAGATTAGTTGGGGGGTGGGGTAGACGTCCTAATTTTATTGTGATGTGGTGATATGGTGTAACTTGTACTCATTTGTTAAGTTTCATGCTTGATTTGGGATTAGAAAACTGTGATAGTCAATGATTTCATATTCATGATTTGTTATACTTTTGCTTGGAGCATGATTCGTTTGAGTGTCTCTACTTCATCTAAGATGAAATCATTTGTCGTATTTTATATGTGAAAGCCTTTTTAGCCATGCTTATGTGAATTGTTGAGGATTTAAAGCATTGAGCGTTCAATTTTGTCAACTTTGAAATGTGTGTTGAGTGTGCGAAGTCATGAAATGATTTAGGCCATCTTTCATTTTCTTTAACCTTACAATTGGCCTTCACGATATTACATAATCTCTAGACCTTATTTTGAGCTGTATTGATAAGAATGGAGTGTGTTTAGCACACTAAAAACCACCATTCGATTTTCTTTCGCAAGCCACACCAACCACCCTTTAGCCTAAAAGAAAAGAAAAACAAAGTCTATTTCCCAGTAAAAGAGCATATAACTTCATATCATTTGGCTTTAATTTGGGTTTACGCTTTGTTTTGGGTGTCGAATCTCATGGATTAATGGGTTAAAAGGTGTGTTTGTTCTTGATGATTTTGAAAATTTTTGAGGTCTTGAGTTTATGTGAAATAAAGGGAGGAAAAAGAAATGTTGTAAGTTGGCTAAAGAGTCGAGACATTGGAAGTTACCGAAAAATATATTATGTGAGCTCTCTCTCGACTTGGCTACGAACTGAGCTTCAATGTGATTTATTTGGTTTGGGAATCATTTTTCCACCCCTAGCATCAAAAGAAACAAATTTTGAGGTTATGAGTTCAAGGGCAAAAGAAATCAAAAGGCTATAAGTGGCGAGATGTGGAGATTTATTCGGTTAATAAGTGAGTGTTTAGCTCGATGATATTGAGTTGTATGCTTTCTTGAGTTTAGTCACTTTATCCATATATTCCCGTCCAAGCCATTACCTAGCCTTACGTTACAAGCCAAAAAGACCTTTTGATCTTGACTTTCACATTTCATGCACACCGATAGGTTAACAAGTTTTGAAGTGTTTTAATGTTTTTATTATCTAATGAGTTTGCATAATCTTGTTTAAAGTGTGCTCTTGGCATAAAATGGATATGGAGTTCATGATTTTGAGATGGAATCGAAGATGTTTTGGAGCTTTCAAATTGTTGAGTGTTCTAGGTAAAGTGTAACTTGTCATAATCATTTTCGAGGGTTTAATTCGTGTACGTGCTTGATTATTGCGACATAAAACTTTTCAAGATCCCAAAGCAAGTTGTAAAATCTGAACTTATGAGTACTTGTTCGCCATTTATTGATCGAGACGATCATAGCCTAGTTGGGGGGTAGTTGATAAGTCCATATTTTACAGTATTTTATGCCCCATTGTAATATGATTTGATCGTTACTTTGATCATTTTTTATCCCTCATAATGCTTTGATTGGTATATATTTTGTTTTGTAGGATAAAAGTTGATTTACGCGTGAAAGACGAGAAAAGAGATCCAAATTGAACTTGAAATTGAAGAAAGAAACAAAAGAAGATAGTTGACGAAAGATTTTACACAATGCTCATATATAAATGCGTTTTGCGTCCTCTTACAGGCCGAATCATACTAAGGTTTCTTCTTCAATATTGTAGATCTATTTCTTAGCTTCGCGTAGCAACTTGAATCAACTCAATCCGACATTTGTAGAGAGAGTTATGATCAAAATACGAAAGCTGTGAATTCTGCGTCAGAGGACCGCGGTCTGATAAGAGTTTGTGCCGCGGTCCAATTCTCCCGAAGCCCTAAAATTAAGCCCGCCGTTTTCTCCCTTTATAACACACTTTTCTCTTGGAAAACACTTAGAGATGCTCTAAAACACCAAAGGGGAGCCATGGGAAGTCCTAAGGAAGCTTGATGAGCCATCATCATCCTCATCATCATCATTTTCATCATCAAAGCTTGGATTCACACTTTATAATAGGGAGTAATTCAACTATTTCTCTTGATTAGTATTTCAATTATGTCTTGTAGAGTTGTTGAATCACTTGTTGTTGTAAGTATGAGCTAAGTATTTTTGTGATTGGGTTATGTGAATACTTTGTGATGTTTTGTGTTTAATGAATTATTAATTTCCGGATTTATTACATTCTTGTTACATGTTTGATTTTGTGCTTAATGCTTGCATATGCTTGATCACCATATGTTTGATAAAATGCTTTGTCTTGAGACCGAGAGGAGATAGATAAAGGGAGATCAAAAGATCAATCATCATAACGTAACAATTGACTAGAGATAGAATCGATTGCGTTGTGTGGCTTTTTGTGATAAGATGACCCGATTGAATGTAGGATCTTCGTAAACAAGAAATTCCTTTGAACCTAAATGCATGTTAGTTAATTCAATCTTCACTATAGAGATATAGGAAGTTGTTAACTAGTATAGGCTTGTTATTTCAAGAGATTGAATAATAAATACATTAGGGGGTTTCGCCATAACAAGAACGTTCTAAGAATCCGGATAATTGAGAGTTCATGAACATAGAATAGAACATAGTAGGATCATAACCCAATCACCTCTTTCCATTCGATTTATTATCTTGTTTATCACCTATTTATCTTTGATTATTTTCATAGTATAAACATCAATCATCTTATAATTTGATTTAGCTTAGAGTTAGATAATATAGCAATTACGAGCATTGAATCCAATTGTCCCTGTGGAGACGATACACCCCGGGCTAAATAGTCCACTTTATTACTTTGCACGACCTAGTATACTTGCTAGGATTTCGCGTGTCAAACCCCATCATAGAAATGTTGTACTTGTTCATTCAACCCAAAATTATGATCGGGGCATTTTCGGAGCATGCCCTTATATCTAGCCCAAGTCTCGGCTAAAGACTCATTGCTCCTTTGCCTAAATCCTTTTATATTACTCCGGAGCTCATTGATTTTGGAGGGTGGAAAGAATTTATTTAAAAAGGCATCGACCAACTCACCCCATGTCATAATAGATTGTGGAGGCAAGGATTTGTACCATGTTGTCGCCCTATCCTTCAATGAGAAATGGAAGACTCTTAGACAAATCGCATCAAGATCCTGTGGGTGATATTGAATGGTCACAAGAGCATCGTCTATAGTTTCTAAATGAGCGTGAGGTGATTCGTGCGGTTCTCCATAGAAAGGTTCTCCTTGCACCATACTAAAGATGTGAGCCGGAATGTGGTAGTTTGGTTCGAAGAAATTAGGCAAGACTACGGGCCCCGGAATGGTATGGACCCTAGGTGGTAAGGTACCCCGAACCGACGGTAATTGTTGAGGTGGTGCCGCTTGCATGGCTTGTAGAACACCTTGTAACCACTCCCTGTTTTCCTGTAAGTTCATATCAGGAATATTTCCGTTCGGGTTTTGGTTGAGATTGTTGACCATTTCTCTTGTTCGCCTACTAGCCCGAAGAACTCGTTCAATTTCGGGCTCCAACTCGAATAGAGGCTCGTTTGAGGAGCGGGTCATGCACCACACAAGAATCTAACAATTAAACACAAGAACGAAATTAGACTTAACACGAAAATAAAAGAAAAGCAAGAAGTAAATGAAAAACTAAGAATTATGAAAACGTAAACAAAAAAAAAATCAAAAACTAAAATAAACAAGTCCCCGGCAACGGCGCCAAAAACTTGACACGCTAGAAGCTAACGTTCTTTGGTAGCAAGTGCACTAGTCGTGTGTAGTAATAGAAATGGACAATAAGTCCTGGTTGTCGAACCACGGAGACTTGAATTTTAGTTTATGATTCTCAATAACAAAAGGAAGTAAATTAGTTATTTAACTAAAAAGGAAAGTAAAATAAGCTAAAGCGAAAGTAAAGAGAGATTAAACTTCCGAGGTGGAGAGGTGACTAAAGCTCATATTCGGGCACATGTTGCATATTGCTATCCTAAGATCATCACCAATTCATTAGAGATACATTGCTATGGTGAAAGCTCCTAAGGTAAAGAATAACCGATGTCTCGTGATAGACTCCTATACTTATTGGTGGTTTCCTAAGTATGTCTACCCGGAAATCTAACCACTAAGCAAGCATTAAAGAACTAGAGCTTTCTCGAATAAAATCGAACGACTTCACCCGAAAATCTTTACCTATGTCTAGGGCAATTCCTATTTGGTCAGTGATGTTGTGAAATTCTTACACCCCAAGTCAACTTTCTCTCGAATAATTCACCTAGGCATGATATCAAACACATGGTGAACAAGCATATGTAAGGCATTCAACCACAAAATCACAACACATAGCGATATACGAATTGAAATGGAAAACGATCTTGTTATCACAATACTAACAACATGGCCTTCTCATGGTCCTAGTTCAACAATTTAGCTCATAAAATGCATAAGGAAAAAGCTAAGCATAAGATCCATGTTCATAGACAAAGATGAATCTAAAGCTAAGAAACTCCCTATGTTGAATTGATGATCGAATCTTTAATTGGAGGCTTGAATCTCTTCTTTCCCTTCTCTTTTGCTCTTCTAAAGTGATGAAAAGTGAGGTCCCAATCCCAAGAAATCCCCGAAATTCCTTTTGAATTCGAACCCCTGAAATGAATTGAAAAATCCAATTTATAGATTCAGAATTTTATTATCGCGGCGCCTAGGCGCCCCCTACATGGCGTATCTTTCTTGGGGCAGAAGTTTAGGGATGCCTAAGTGTGGAGATAAGAGGCTCCTAGGCGCGCGATATGTGGCGCCTAGGTGCACGTCATTGTGCGCCTAGGTGCACGTTTCAGAAGCCAGATCTCTCTCTGCCTGGGTGGCGCCTGGGCGCGGGTCAAAATGGTGCCTAGGCGTGGTCTTCAGAAACCTGAGTAGCATTGATGAAACGAGTCGTCTTTTTCCCTTTTCTTCGTCCATCGTTGCTTACTACCTGAAATCACTTCACACGCATATTAAACGTACGAGTGGCACGAAATAAACTGTATACGAGCCTGAATTGTCATTAAAAAGGCCTAAAAACTTATGCAAAAATGACTCTTATCAATGAGCGCTTGGGTCGGGCGCTTCAGTAAAGGTAACTTAGACTTAGTGATTTTAACAATTTACCAAAGTAGGGTAAAGCTTGAATTGCTTAATCAGGGTTAGCACAGTGGAAATGATTTTAAAGCTTTAGCGTTCATTTTGGTTAAATAGTCGCTTAGCAGTTTAGATTGTATTTTTTTCAGAATAAATAAGATAACATAAAACAAGACAATAATGAAAGTAAATAACACAAGAAATTGTAAGGTTCACTGGGTGATGTAATCAAAGCTACGTCCTTCTTCTCCTTTTTCACTTAGAGGGAATTTACTAAGTTGATTATGGAAAAATCACACAGAATCTTCTACAAGATAGTAAGGAGGTGAAAATGATCTCAGGCTCCTTGATCACACAGAATTTCAGCACCAATGAAGATCTTCTTCTACAAGCTTCTCTCACTCAGAAATAATGCCTGTAAGGGTTTTCAACTACTTTCTCACTCAGATGAAAAGTTGAGGATTTTGTCACACAGGTTTTGTTTGTTTTTGGAAAGATCAAACAACTTGGAATATCTCAGTAAGAATTTTGGTTTCTTCTTTGAAAGATGTTTGAGATATTTGTGACTGTTTGGAATCTATGTAAAAATCTTGAAAGATTTTGGCTTTGGAGTTTCAAAGCTTTTCTTGATAATATTTTAGCAAGGGTTTCTTGTGTTGATCGTGATTATTCTGTATCTTTAGGGTTTGCTGGGAGTAAGGTATTTATAGGATGTTCTTGAAAATTGTCCGTTGGACACATGTGAGCGAGTGTTCTTCACGCGGTGCATGAATCAACCTTTTATCTGACATTCCTGAAATCCTGCTGATTCCGATTGGACGGGAGCAGCTTTGAACTCTGAAATCCTGATAGTCTAGTCAAAAGGTGGCTTGTCCACAAGTCATAATAGCTTATCACATTTAAAGCTCTTATCAGGCATTTGAATTTATTTCCCGTTGGAAATAAATGTCCGTTGAATGATTGCATTTAAGTCCTTCATGACTTGAGGATTTATTTCAGGTGAATCTGATCGCTGGATTGTTTTGAGCGCTTGATCCTTAAATCCTGATATGGTTCCTTAGCATTTGACAGTCGCTAAGTACAAATATTTGACTTCAGACGCTGATCTTCAACTTCTTCTCTAATAGACTCACCCAGAATTCTATTAGCGATTCGGTATCTAATACTTAGTCTAAAATCTACAAAGATAAAAATTACAAGCTTAAAAAAATTACATACTTTCAAACGCTTAAACATTTATCTATAAAAACATAAACTTACATTATGGTGGTCCCAAGTGGCATACGAAAGGGTCTAGAAGGGGGGGGGGTTGAATAGACCCTGAAGTCTTTTTCGACTTCAAAAATTCGTATCACTTTTAAAGATTAGAACGCTTAGAAAGCTGAGCACTTGGGTCAGACGCTTCAGTAAAGATAACTTAGACTTAGTGATTTTAGCAATTTACCAAACTACGGTAACTCTTAGATCGCTTAATCAGGGTTAACACAGTGGAAATGATTTGAAAGCTTCAGCGTCACAAGTTGTTTCTTAGTTGCATAGCGTTTGATTGTGTTTTACTTAATCAATTTATGCAATGAGATGATAATAAGAAAATTGACTGTAAAGTAAATGACACAATATTTGTAAGGTTCGTTGGGTGATGTAATCCCAACTACGTCCTTCTTCTCCTTGATCACTTGGAGGCAATCTACTAAAATGATTCTCAAAGAATCACACAAAATCTTCTGCAATTTAGGGACAAAGGAAGAGATGGATATGGATGACTTGAGCTCCTTGGTCACACAAATTTTTGCTACAAGCAACTTCAATCCTCTACTTCTGGAAAGACGATCTTGTGCTCCTTGATCACACAGATTTCAGCTCCAATAAAGATCTTCTCAAAGATGGCCTTGAGCTTCTTGATCACACAGATTTCAACTCCAATAAAGATCTTTCTTCCACAAGCTTCTCTTACTCAAAAATACTTCTTGTGGAAGTCAACAATCTTTCTCACTCAGGTGAAAGGTGTTGAAGGTTTATTGTAACAGGTTTGTTTGATGTTGGGAAGTTCAAACAACTTGGGATATCTCAGTAAGAATTTAGGTTTCTTCTTTGGAGGAGGTTTGATATATCTGGTGACTGTCTGGAATGTATTTGAGAAGCTTGAAGGATTTTGACTATGGGGTTTGCAAGCTTTTCTCTCAAATTATTTCTCAGCTCTCTTTCACATTTACGTCTTTTCACACTCGCACAGAGATAGCTGAAGGGTACTATTTATAGAGAATCTCGGGATTTGTCCGTTGGACACAAGTCAGGCGCGTGTACCTCACGCGGAGCTTCAAATAGTCCCTTTTCTGACATTCCTTAATTTCTGCTGATTCCGATTGGACAGGAGCAGGTTTGAACTCTGAAAAGCTGACAGTCTAGTCAAAAAAGGTGGCTTGTCCACAAGTCATACTATCTTGTTTACATTTAATGCACTTATCAAGCATTTAATGCATTTTAAATTTATTTCCCGTTAGAAATAAATGTCCGTTGGTGATTGCATTTAAGTCCTTGATAACTTGGGTTTTATCCTTCAGGTGAATCTAAAAGCTGGACGCTTGAGTCGCTCAGACGCTTAAGTAGGACGCTTGAGACAGCTAAGCGCTTGAGTCGCTGAGAACAATCGCTGAGAGCAGTTGCTGAGCGCTTGACTGAGCGCTTGGAACAAATCTTCATCTTTACGTTGACTTTGGACGCTGATCTTCAACTTCATCACTTAATATACTCACGCAGAACTCTATTAGTGATTTGGTATCACAAACCTAGTCTAAAATCTATAAAGATAAAAATTACAAGCCTAACAAAATAAGTAAATGTTAGAGTGTATGACCTCAAATGCCATAAAGAGGATAGATTTATAGGGCATAGACTTGTAACTAAACAATAACATTTTATATAAGGCATTATCTTGTTGTTTTCTTATAGGCATTTGTAAGGTGTTAATAAACAACGTAAAGTCCTTGAGTATAAGGAAAACCTTCTACTTCCTATGGGATAGGGAGAATAGCACTAGAAGGGTTTGATCTATATTCTCTAAATAGGTTTCTCAAGTCTAAGAAAGTATTTGACTGGACATCAATACAAAACAAGGACTTGCATGATATAAGTTTTGATAGAGAAAGTGTCAGCCGAACACTATGGGAATGATAGTGGGAACATATGTCATGGACATATAAGTTGGACTAATATGTTCGAACACGGCTCGCATCAGTTTCATCACATGGGTATTCACTCCCAGACAGTCGTTGATGAAACTGATAAGTTGTGATAGGTACGCATGAACCTTAAACCTGAGGAGTTAAGTTGAAGATGTACTTGTGACATCAAAACTGTCACTAGAGTAGTTAGATCCAAATCACCCTTTGGTGGGATCGACCTCGAAGTGCGACTTGATGGCCAAGTAGCATTGTTAACTGATTAGCAAAATGAGATTTATTCTCTCATAAGTGAATGAGCTAAGTATCCTATGCAGTCATGAATGAGTGAGGTTAAAAGTCTTTGGCCAAAGCATAAAATGACCTCGACTCATTATGAGCTAAGCATATGGTCAAGTCATGTGAGTTTGACTAAAACCATGACTCTAACTTGACTGGGATGCAAGAATAAAAGATTTATACATGTATGGTATTCACAGCGTATATGGTTTGGAATGCTCCTATTCATTCGTTCTCAATTGGGATATGATGTGGGCCACGTGACTGGCTAGGTGTTACTCACATCCTTTTGGTTTCCTCCCAATTGCCTTTTGAGAAGAACCTAAAGAGTCGCGCTTAAAGGAAGTGCAAAAAGAAAATCGTAGGAAAAGACTTGAGAGAATTTTCGGTATTGGATATCGAGATTAATTAATTAATCATTAGATGATTTTATTAATTAATTAAGTTAATGAATTTATTAATTTCTCATGGGAATTTAATTATAATATTAACATGAATTTAATTGATTATTTAATTAATTTATTTATTGGATAAATAATATTAATTATGTAATTAATTAATAAACAAAAGCCTGAAGGCTTAAAAGCCTACAAGTGGGCGTCCAAAGTGGACGCCCATATGGGGCTTATGAAGCCTAGGTTATTGTTTTCTATTGTAGTAGATATATATACTACTTAGTGAAAAAATAACTAGGTTAAGAGAATCAACTCAAAAATTTTCTCTCCAAGTCAAACTCTCCTCCCTTTCTCTCTCACTCTAGCCGTCCATCAAGGTGAAGACGAAGGTGATTTTCGTTTTTAACTCCGGCGTGGCAATTTAGAGACAGCGACGGATTTGCTGTTCAAGACAAGAATTGCAAAGCTGGTTCAGATTTCAACATACGCGAGAACGGTAATTAATTTCGTAAAACTCAATTTAAATACGAGAAATAGAGATGAGCCACTGGGATTAAACATATAATTCTTCCGCTGCGTTTTTTTTTATGCAATTTTTCCCAACAGTGGTATCAGAGCCAATCTCTGATTTCTGTATTTAATTGATTACGTGATTGTGTGTTATTCACGTTTTTTGAAGCATGTTTTGAATATGTTTTTCGTGATGATAATCCATGTTTTTTCTGCGTTTAATTCATGTATGTTGTAGTATGATGACTTGTGAATTGAGAAATCTAATTTTTGTGAGAATCGGGTCAGAAAAACTCCGCGACGAGCACGTTGAAAATGACGTGCGCAGTCTGCTCCCTGGGCGCGCAGACAGCACATGTTGTGCTTGTAGCGGATGGCCTTCGGGCCACACGCTGCACGCACAGCGTGCGTACGACATCGTGCGCTGGGTGCACGACGTCGTGCGCGTGGCTAAGCCACTGCCATGCGCTGGGCGCACAGCGCCTGGCCAGGCTCAAGCCGCGCGCTGGGCTCACGGCACACGTCGTGTCGTGCGCCCAGCGCACGTGGGCCCAGTTTCATGGGCCCGGTTCTATAACCCGGGTCCTAACAGGTCGGGTTATTTTTTCTCGGGTCTAATTTTTTATTTAATTGGGTTTTGGGCTATTTTAATTATCCGGGTGGGTCAAAAGGATGATTACCCGGATGTAATTAAATAAGCCCAAATTGTTTTATTTAAAAATATGGTCTCTTCAATAAATTAGCTTTGGTCCTGATTGATTAAAATTAAATATGCCAATGGTTGGTAATTATATTTTATGAAATAAAGCCCAAATTGTTTTTATTGAATATTATTAATTTAAGTGAAATAATTAATTAATGGTTCTTGGAGAATTTTTTCATTAAGTTATTTATTTAAATTAAAGATTCTCACTAAATGGTTTATTGTCATGATTATCAATAAAATTTGGAATTTTATTGAGGGAATTAATTAGTTGGACTAATTATTCATTAACTTAATCACCAACATAATTGCTTTATTTTTCGCAAGCATGTATTATATGATGGTGACATTGTCCATGGGCTTAGGTTATTTCTTTTGATTGTGTTTCCTTTTATGGGTTGTAAGGGCCGTAATTGAGCCCGTTTATTTTATTTCTAGAATTATGTAAAGGTTGTTAAATAATCTCATGTAATAGATAGAAATAGAATAGGTCTTTCAAGAGGAGATCAATCCAAAAGAAGAGGAGCTTGGAGCCCATGAAGAATAGCTAGGCTTATTTTTCTTTTTTTTAATGATGGCCCATTGGCTTGGGCCCTCTAGATAAAGCCCATGGACATATTTGTTGGTTTGTTGCTTTCGATGCATGTTCATTAGTTGTATGAAGCATGTGTGTTATCAATATGCGCTATATAAATTGAGTAATATGCAAAGCGAGACTTAGATAAATGTTTAGAACATGAATTCTCCCAAGCAAAAATTGATACTAAGTTAGTAAGGGGTGCTAGGAATCCTTTCCCTCCACTAAACTTAATGAAATTAAGTATTAAACCTAGTATATGGCGTCTTCCCAGTAATTGGGGGTCGTATATCAAGATTTAATTCTAGAATTTTATTAAGTGCATTAGATGCCGTAATCGAGACACATTTCACCCTAAATATCGTCAAAGGGTTGCAAGGTGAAATTCAAATGTTAGAATATGAGGAGTTAATGGGAGTAAACTTAGATAATCCACAAAGCCTATAAATCGTTAAAGGGTTGCGGTTTTGGTGGATTATGGGAAAAGGAAGATTGAACCATCTATTGGATAGATTGATATTGGACATCACTTTAATTAAAAATGGACCATATATCGTTAAAGGGTTGCCATCCATTAGATTAATTAAAGAAATCAATCCCCACCACGAAGTACATTGCAACGATCACTTCCGTTTTTCACAGTGGGAGTGTGAATCTCGAAAAATGTAGTGGGTGCCAAGTTATAAGTTGAAGTCCTTGATTTTAAACTTGGTTTTAGTTTAGTTACACAAGTCTAATAAAGTCTGGTTTATTTTCTGCAGCTATTTTGATTTATCTCTCTCAAATCTAATTATGTCTCCCAAACCACTGTCGAAATTGATGGAAAACACGATTCTCACTGGTCCAAACTACATAGAATGGCTCACAAAGCTGAGGATGGTCCTTAGCAGTGAATCCATAGACTATGTATTGGAAATTGGTCGTCCTCCCATTCCTGGAAAAGAAGAGGGTGATGAAGTTCGCCTGGCTCGTTGGGATTGGTGTTGTGATAACCATAAAGCAAGGGTGTACATCTTAAGCTCGATGTGCATAGAGTTGCAAAGGTCCCATGATAAGATGGATAATGCAAGAGACATTATTCTGTATTTGGATGAGTTATTCGGAGAGCGCAGTAGGACCGCTAGATATTTCATTTCAAAGGATCTCTTCCGAACTAAAATGACTGAAGGAGAGGATGTTGGAGAACACGTTTTCAAAATGATGACCATGATAGAAAAACTAAAATCTTTAAACTTCTACATGGATCTACATCTCCAAGTTGATCTCATCCTATAGTCACTCCCCGATTCGTTCTATTACTGCGTCATAAACTTTGACATGAATGAAATTGAGAGTTCTTTAGCTGGGCTATTAGAAAAACTCAAAGTTGCTCAGAAACAAATAAAGGCGGACAAATGGAACAACCCAATGGCAATTACTTTTCCTAATCCATTGGATGGAAGAAGGAATAATCATGACCATTTAGAGGAAGGGGCATCCAGCACGACTTGCGACAAAGCACACCGAAGGAGAAATAAGAGGGTTAGAAATCAGGATAGATGTTTATGCTGCGGTGAGCTAGGCCACTGGAGAAGAGACTGTCCTAACATACGAGCAAAAGGTAAAGAACTTTATGTTTTTGCTCTATTACCAATTTTTCCTCTTCATGAATTCTTGATTCAGGAGCTAATACTCATGTATGTTGTGTGAATCAGAATCTGGAAAGAAGAAGAAAGCTGAGCCCTGATGAGGTGTAGATAAGAGTAGGCAGCGGGCAAAGCGTCGCAGCTACTGAAATTGGATCTGCCTCATTATTTCTTAATTCTGGACATATATTATTTCTGGATAATGTTTTAATTTTGCCCAATGGGCTTAAAAACATTGTTTCTATTCCCGTTTTAGTTAAACTTGGTTACACTTTCCGTTTTATTGATGAACGATGCGACATTTATTATGGTAATAAATTAGTAGGCGTTGCTACTTTAATAAATGGATTGTATTACCTTAATGTCCAAAATGAGTGTTCTGTGAATACTATACAAAGGAAACGTAGTAGGCTTGGAATAAACCAAAGATTGATTTGGCATCTTAGACTAGGCCATGCCGGGGAACATAAAATTCGCAAAATGGATAAAGATGGACTAATTGGCCCATTGGGATTGGATCCCTATCCTACTTCTGAATCTTGTCTGAAAGGCAAGATGGCTAGATCCCCCTTCACAGGGACTTTTGAAAGCAAATCTTAGGCTTAGTGCATACTGATGTTTGTGGTCCATTTGGAGAAATGGCACGAGGAGGTTTCCTTTACTTCATCACCTTCACTGATGACCATTCAAGATATGGTCCAGTGTACATGATGAGGCACAAGTCTGAATCCATTGAAAAGTTCAAGGAATTCAAGGCTTTAGTGGAAAGTCAAACTGGTCAACATATAAAAACCCTTCGATCGGATCGAGGAGGAGAATATATGAGCGACGAGTTTGATGTATACCTCAGAGAGAATGGTATAGTATTACAGCTCACACCTCCAGCGACACCACAGTTAAATGGAGTAGCAGAGCGAAGGAATCGAACTTTGTTGGACATGGTTCGCTCCATGCTCAGCTACACTGACTTACCCATTTCATTGTGGGGTCATGCGGTGCTTACAGCTGTACACATTTTAAACAGATGTCCGTCCAAGTCCGTTCCTATTACTCCCTATGTGATGTGGAGGAATAGGAAACTAAGTCTTAATTACATCAAGATTTGGGGATGTCCGACTTATGTCAAAAAGTCCAAAGTGGACAAGTTGGAGCCTAGATCCTTGAAGGGACGGTTCGTTGGATATCCTGAGGATTCAATGGGATACCTCTTTTACCTGCACAATGATCAAAGGATCATTGTAGCTTTGCAAGCCCACTTTCTTGAAGATGAGTTCATTCAAGAAGGAGGAGCGGGTAGAAAGATTGTTCTAGAAGAACAAAATGACACTCCAGTGGATACATCTACATAGGGAGTGAGAACCGAACCTTCTGTAACACAACCACAACCATGAAGATCAAGTAGAGTACCTCAACCACCTGAGAGGTACGGATATCTAGTACAGAGGGAGCTGGATCTCCATTCTGTATTAGAGGAGGATCATGGAGATGATCCCTCCACTTTTGATCAAGCAATGGTGGATGTGGATGCTACTAGATGGCGTGAAGCTATGCAAACTGAGATCGATTCGATGCATGCAAACCAAGTCTGGAAACTTGTGGACCAACCTGAAGGAGTAAAACCGATCGGGGGTAAATGGATCTACAAGAGAAAGATTGGTGTTGATGGCAAGGTTGAAACCAACAAATCCAAGCTAATGGCGAAAGGGTATAGTCAAAAAGAAGGAATTGACTACCAAGAAACCTTTTTGCCAGTGGCTATGATCAAATCAATAAGGATTTTACTTGCAATAGCCGCACACCTGGACTATGAAATATGGCAAATGGATGTTAAAACTGCTTTCCTAAATGCATTCCTAGAAGAGGATATCTATATGGAACAGCCTAAAGGTTTTGTATCCGAGGAGCATACTCATAACGTGTGTAAGCTTGAAAGATCCATTTATGGACCCAAGCAAGCGTCCCGTAGCTGGAATCAACGTTTTGATGAGGCTGTCAAAGGATTTAACTTCATCAAGAACGAAGACGAGCCATGTGTTTACAAGAAGGTTAGTGGGAGCAAGATAACATTCCGTGTGTTATATGTAGATGACATATTACTCATAGGGAATGATATAGGAATGCTCACCACTATAAAGAAGTGACGTTCGAGTACTGTCTCCATGAAAGACTTGGAAGAGGCAACTTATATTCTAGGGATTCGAATCTACAGAGATCGAACACATAGAATGATAGGATTCTCTCAAGCCCTTTACTTAGAAAAGGTCCTAAAGAGATATAGGATGGAGGATTCTAAGAAAGGGTTCCTGCCGATGAGGCATGGGATACATCTCTCAAAAACTATGTGTCCCCAAAGTGAGGAAGATAGAAAAGAAATGAGCATTGTACCCTATGCATCAGCAGTGGGTAACCTGATGTACGCAATGCTGTGTACTAGACCTGACATTGCTTATTTGGTAAGCGTTGTTAGTCGATTTCAAGAAAATCCAGGCAAGGAACATTGGATAGTTGTGAACAACATCCTAAAGTATCTGAAGAGAACCATGTATATGATTCTCATCTATGGGAGTGGTGGCCTGAGAGTGGACGGGTACACTGATTCGGATTTTCAATCTGATGTCGATGACAGGAAATCCACCTCAGGATTCGTATTCACCCTCAATGGTGGGGCGGTAACTTGGAAAAGTTCCAAGAAAAGCACAATCGTGGACTCCACTAAAGAGGCTGTTTGGATAAGGAAGTTCATAGAAGAACTTCAAGTGGTTCCTAGCATAAAGCTCTCATTGCCACTTCACTATGATAACACCGGAGCAATAGTGCAAGCAAAGGAACCTAGGTCTTACAACAAGTCCAAACACATTGAGAGGAGATATCACATCATAAGAGAGATCGTTGCACGAGGAGAAATATCTGTTCAAAAAATAGCCTTAGCTGACATTGTCGCTGATCCATTGACCAAGCCAATGGCACAGGTGGTGCTAGAAAAACATCTCGAAGGAATGGGTATTAAATACCATAGCAAATGGCATTGAGTGCAAGTGGGATATTGTTAGAGTGTATGCCCTCAAATGCCATAAAGAGGATAGATTTATAGGGCATAGACTTGTAACTAAACAATATCATTTTATATATGGCATTATCTTGTTGTTTTCTTATAGGCGTTTGTAAGGTGTTAATAAACAACGTAAAGTCCTTGAGTATAAGGCAAACCTTCTACTTCCTATGGGATAGGTAGAATGGTACTAGAAGGGTTTGATCTTTATTCTCTAAATAGGGTTCGCAAGTCTAAAAAAGTATTTGACTGGACATCAATACAGAACAAGGACTTGCATGATATAAGTTTTGACAAAGAAAGTGCCAGTCGAACACTATGGGAATGATAGTGGGAATTTATGTCATGGACATATAAGTTGGACTAATATGTTTGAACACTGTTCGCATCAGTTTCATCACATGGGTATTCACTCACAGACAGTCAATGATGAAACTGATAAGTTGTGATAGGTACGCGTGAACCTTAGACCTGAGGAGTCGAGTTGAAGATGTACTGGTGACATCAAGTTTGTCATTAGTGTAGTTAGATCCAAATCACACTTTGGTGTGATCGACCTCGAAGTGCGACTTGATGGCCAAGTAGCATTGTTAACTGATTAGCAAAATGGGATTTATTCTCTCATTAGTGAATGAGCTAAGTATCCTATGCAGTCATGAATGAGTCAGGTTAAAAGTCTTTGGCCAAAGCATAAAATGACCTCGAATCATTATGAGCTAAGCATATGGTCAAGTCATGTGAGTTTGACTAAAGCCATGACTCTCACTTGACTGGGATGCAAGAATGAAAGGTTTATACTGGTACGGTATTCAAAGCGTATATGGTTTGGAATGATCCTATTCATTCGTTCTCAATTGGGATACGATGTGAGCCACGTGACTGGCTAGTTATTACTCACATCCTTTTGTTTCCTCCAATTGCCTTTTGAGACGAACCTAAGAGTCGCGCTTAAAGGAAGTGCAAAAAGAAAATCGTAGGAAAAGACTTGAGAGAATTTTCGGTATTGGATATCGAGTAATTAATCAATCATTAGATGATTTTATTAATTAATAATTTAATGAATTAATTAATTCCTCATGAGAATTTAATTATAATATTAACATGAATTTAATTGATTATTTAATTAATTTTATTTATGGATAAATAAATTAATTATTAATTAATAAACAAAAGCCCGAACGCTTAAAAGCTACAAGTGGGTGTCCACCATATGGGGCTTATGAAGCCGAGGTTATTGTTTTCTATTGTAGTAGATATATAATACTATTGTGAAAAAATAATATTAAGAGAATAACACAAAATTTTCTCTCAGTCAAACTATCTCCCTTTCTCTCTAATTTGTTGTAAGAATATGATTTTAATAAGAAATTATTTAATTTTGACGGATTTTGTTTCAAGAAAAGGATTGCAATGTGTAAAAGATTCAACAAGCGAGATATTGGTAATTAATTTTAAACCAATTTTTTACTAATTATGTAATTTATTACTAATATTATTTTTATACGCTTATGCATTATTTTATTAATTTAATAATTTTTCTGATAACATAAATTTATATATAATTATGAATTATTATTATAAATTTTCTTTTACAATTTGGGGTCATTTATTGTTTATT